>JAEQBH010003600.1:0-406247 GCA_016808115.1 Tetrastigma voinierianum
ATTTTTCCTATTTTCCAGTTCTATTAGCACCCAAAATGCCCAAATCATCGCATGCAAGAAAAACTCGAAAAAAATCTTAATCTTTCCATAAAACTTCTTCTCCGCATCAAAGCACCCAAAAGAATAAACAATCCATATACCTACAAACCAAAATTGTAAATCTGCAATCATGTAGATCAAATAGGCACCATAACTAACCAAGATTAAGTCTAAAAATAAAAATTATCAAAATCATGGAACCCACAAACACATTAAAATTTATTTGAAAAACACGAATTAGAAGCACAAAAAGAAAAATAAAGATTACCGCAGTAGCTTCTGTAAATTTGAAGATACTCAAGCCGCAGAACGGAGGAATCCATGACAAGACGCAATCTAGGAGCTAGGGTTTCGGAAGAGATACAAGAGAGGGAGTGGGGCGACGTTGAAGCTCTAGACGGAGCTGGAAAACGCAGAAACAGAGGCAGATGCTTTCTCTCTCATCAGTGTGTATATCAGACGCAGCGGGAGAGAGGGTAATACAAAGAGAGGGATGATGTGTTGCCACTGTTTCTAGAGAAATATCGGGCCGAATCGAACCTAAATGTCGGTCCGGCCGAATTTTCGGGGTTTTGAGCTGAAAATATATCGGTAATGATCTCGATTTTCAAACATATATAGATCTCCACGGAACCACAGAACCACAGAATGAGCTCTCTCTTCGTAATTTTTTTTCACTATTATATGCGGAACCCCATATAAAGATTTAAATATATAAAAATATTATATAAATATAAATTTTAAATATTTTTTTCTTTATATTCTTTATAGTAAAATTTTAAGAAAGGGTTAAATTTCTTTATATTCTTTATATTTTTTTGTTGTATGACAAAAAAAATCTCTGAAAGCCCTATCCATCTTTCCCTCTATTATTTCTTTTAAGTCCTTATTGGTTAGATAAAAAAATAATTTTTATCGGTATTGATTTAAAATAAATCCAGCTCATAATTTCTTGGGTTTTTCTTTTTTAAATAAAGTGGTTACTTTTACAACATCTGGGTATGCTTTATTTTCTTTTCATGTTTTCATTCTGGGTTTGATCTGTAGTTTATTGGAGCTTGGTTTATGGTGGGTAATTGTGTAGATCAACAGGTTGGTTGTCGTAGATTTTCGTGATGGCAATTCGTAGATATTTTTTTATTATCGAATGTGTAGTCGTAAGTCGATCATTTGCTAATAAACACATGTTATGTATATTTTAAAGTTTTAACACTTTTAATTATGTGTTTCTATCAATTTATTTACTAATTTAAGCGATAAATTTATCTCTTTTTTTGAAATATTCAATTATCAATTGTTTGGAAATTTGGATAGGTTTTTAATTTAGTATTTATTTATTTGACATAGTAATTGGTTCTACTTAGTTCTTTGAATCTCTTAAAATTGATTTTTACCCACTTTCTCAAGTAAAGGTTTGACAAAATGTTTTTTTTTTTTGTTAAATTGTAGTACTCTATTATGTATTTGAATCCTGATGGGGATAAAGAAATGGGCCCTATCCCACTCCTTGACCCAAGAATGGTGGAGCTCAGTACAACGCCAGGCCCTCCGTATCGAAGGCGCGATGAGATTAATTTGGGCCGAAGCACGATCTTGGATAAATTGGAAGGTCCATACCCGGCTAATTAACCCATATTTTGCCAATTCAGAAAATAGAATATTCCTTAAACGATATATTACCCATCAAACCAAATCCCATTATAAAGGAAAGAAAAAATAATAGATCATGTAGGTTTGCACGCCCCGATAAGGAAGGAAGATTATCCCGAATATTTGTTCTTGCTAAAATCCATTCTTGACAATAAGGAAAAAACCCATCCAATGAGAATAAATCACAGTCGATTTATCACGATTAATTTGAGAGGCTTGTCCACTGTAAATACATGGCCGCCCCTAACGGTGAAAGGGGCTGGTGTAGGCAGCATCTTTGTAGGCTATCTTCGATGCTACAGCGGTCTCTCTTTTCTCTCATAAAGAAATGAGCTTAGGCGTACGGCGGCGCGGTAGTACTCGCCGACCCACTTCTTCCTTGGTTTTGGAGAAGTGCCCGCGATCAGGCCAGCGAGTCAACATTGCAGCGATCTATCCATGACCAGACGATGAGGCATCCTCGATTCGGCCCGCCCGGAGTCTTGGTCAGTAGCTGACCCCTACACGCTCCGGCCAGGTTAGGTTAAAAAGGCATCATCGGTTGCGAATGCGGCAGGAGCGGCGGTTCTGTACAAATATAAGCGATTTCTTAGTTCGCGATGGTATCAACTCGGGAACACCCGGCGGGCTTGGCGCCAATCCACCGGGATGCGGGATCACGAGCGTGCGGACGTGGGCCTCACGGGGCCCGATTAGAAGCAATGCGAGGCGATACGTGACGAGTGGAGCACTCGCCTCGTCAACCCGGCGCGCTTTGATAGAAGAGTTAGAGCGACACGGGGCGAATCACGACATCCGCGGGGAGACGACGGACGGGAAGGTCATAACATCCCGTCCCCCCGGGGGCGACACGGTCACGGCATTCCGAAGTCACAGAAGCTGACGAGAGTCGGTCGAGCCCGGGGAGGGCATGAACCCCTTTGGTGCTTGGGAGAAAGCAGTATTAACAAGGGGACATGAACGAAGAACCACGTCATCCACTTTGGGGCGGAAGAAGCGATCATGGGGCAGAGGTTTGAGTCTTCAAGGGGCTGGCAATTATAAAGGTAAAAGTTAGGGACGCGCCAGGGCCGCTATGGATACCTTGGTGACAAAGTAAGATCACCATTCACCGTTCAGGGTATTCAGCTATCGCTTCGACTTAAGATTCAGTGCCCTAGTGGAAGCTTTGATGGAGCTGAATCCGATCGAGCAGCCTCAAATATACAGAATCAAATGGGTTGCATGGGTATCAGAGGCCACATACGGTGGGGCTTTCGCCACTGCACAAAGGCCCGACCAGCTTGGTTTAATAGAATCCCTTGTCGTCTCTTGATTCAGGGAAGCTATCCATTCGTTCGTACTCACTTCGCCAGACGGGGCGTGAGCCCAGGGTTACCATATTGGCCAAGTGACGGGGCTCGCGGAAGTCACGAGTCATACGTCACGAAGATTCAGCCTTAGGAGTCCACAAAAGATGGGCGTCGTTAAGATTCTAGCCGTGTTTGCGTGCAATTCTTTGGGTTAGGAGTCTGATCAGGATCTGATGTTTTCCATCTCGAGCCCCTCAATGAAGCATATGTAGGAAATTTTCTTAAGCGAGAGAAAATATATAAGCAACGAAGCCCTCATATCCAGAGGAGAGCTCTTCCACGTAAAGAGGAAATCCCGGCTGAGACAATGGCGGCGAGGGCAAGCCACCAAAACGAAGGCGACCAGAAAAATCCACAGAAAGGAATGAGAGATCCACTAAAATGAGGGAATCTGGGGCAAATGCAGGCCCGCCACAATCTGAAAAACGACGGCGTTACTACTTCGGCGGCAAGCCTAACGGCCTCGATGTATAGTCACGCACTTGAACTTCTGAAGCGAGGCGGGTTCACGGATTACTGACTTTCAGATGAAATCGGATCCATACCAGGAACACCTGTGTTAAAGTTCCATAGGAATTTATGGGCGCCATACGAGATGATGTATCTATTTGAAAAATAGAATGCCAGCCACAAGCAGTACCGGCGTTTCATATCTCGAGGCCGGCTTGAAATCAAGCCCGAGGTAGGCTGAAGTCGGGCCCCGAATCGAGACCGGCTGACTCAGCCGCGCCGCCTCGTGGCGACGACTGGCTGTGCGCCCAGAGGCCGTGATCTCGGGGATTCGGGAGGGAGGAGAATCTAGTTCGGCTGCGGAAGGCCCACTGCGTATCCTTCGGATCAACAGAAATGGGAGGCCAGCGTGTCAAGCTGCGACTGAAACCTGCATCACGTTCTGCGACTCGGACTGGAGGGATGCAGCACCTTGCAGCCATTTGGTAGCTCGCACTTCGATTATTGCTCTGTGGTTCATCGGATTTTAATTGATAATGAGAGTTCGATTTGACATCATTTTACGTCGACGCCGACAAATGAGCATTGGGAGAAAAACTAGAACCAGTGGCCACACACTCTGCGGGGGTTTCGGAAAAATTATTACCATTGGGCTCATTCAACTAGTCTTGACCACAGGAGAGCCCCCTTGCGACGGCGGCAACCGGCGGGTTCCTTGTGTAGGCGCCCCGTCGACATAATATGTTGCTGAAGGCGGACCCTCTCAGCCTTGATAAAATCCATCCCTCGGCATATCCACATGATAATCAGATTACATTCATACATGGAGTAGGGTGGTCAGGGAAGGATCGGCCCGGGTGGCGAGTCTTCTGCGACCTCGTGAAGCGAAGCGGTCGACAAGCGTGAATGTAGGCGAAGGCTTGACATGCGCGACCAGGGTGCTCAACGGCCCAAAGGCCTCGGAGGAACTAGAGCCGTGCTCCCATTTGGATGGCGACTCCGGGAACATCTACGCTGTCGGCTCGAACTAGCGAAAGACCTCAAAAAGCCTCCCCGCTCCCGGTTTGAGACGGAATAGAGATGTTTTCGCGTAGACGACGGGGGCGTGGGAGGGAATCGACCACTACGATTATCACTCATAGGTTGAACGCAGACCATCCTTCAAGCCCAGGTCAAGCCAAAGAAGCGAGCTACGCGCAAGAAAGCCCAGCAGTTGTAGCACAAATGAAAGCAAATGGCGATGGCGACTGTACTTAAACTGCTGACATAAACAAAGCATGCGGGCGACTGCTTGCGGATCGACCTCATCGTGGGCGCCATCGCGGAGCCCACGAACGCTACCGATTTTATGGATGCATTTTAAGAGCTCTGACGGTCCGGCATGGACCCCGGAGTAATGAGAAAGGCCTGGGTTCGTCACGGCGCCTGGAACTATTGTTATCGGAGGTAATATCGTTTGGACTCGAAGCGAGGCGACTACGGAGGTTAGTGAGCCAAGATATTCGAGAAGCGAGATAGAGCCTGGTTATGGAAGTATACATAAGCGACGACTATGCTAGTAAAATCCACCAGCCAGATCTCACATCACTTATCTCAGGCGTTCGGATCACAGGAATTACAACGTGGCCAGAACCCGGCCAAATGTGCCTTGAGGCGTGTCGTGGAAAATTTCTACGGTTTCATAGTCAACCCTGGGGGAATTAGGGTAAATCAGACAAGAAACCAGGCGTGCTTGACATGCGTCATATGAAATCAAAGTCAGATGTTGTGAGGAAGGGTGCAGGCTTTAAATGGGTTCACCATCGAGCGATGATAAAGGCTAGCCTTTCTTCGAAATTCTGAAAAGCCTTTCAATGGGACACAAAAGTGCGAGAAGAAGCGTTCTCGGCGTGAAGACATACGAGTTCCTCCCGTTCCTAGTAAGCCTGCTTGAGAGGGCTCCTCACTCATGTAGCGGGTATCGGACTTTTCGACCCGGTGCTGTCCTCGTGGGAGATAAAGAGTGAGTTCGTCGATTTATTGCGGTAGGGCTACAAGAGGAGGCGGAGGAGAGGTACCAAAGTGGAAAAGTTAATTGGCTGCAGTGGCCACGGCTGGAGCTCGCGTATTTCCTAGCTCATCTTATAAAGTCTATGAGTACCCGATGAAGCCAGTATTACATAAACCGAGACCTCCGTGAGGCCAGTAAAGTGGGCGGCCATTGAGCCCGAGATTCGATGTCGGATATGGGCGAGAAACGCAATAAAAAGGCGGGTCTTGGCGGAAGGCTTCATCATGGAGTTTGCATCGGTAGGAACCTGCTTGGGGATGCCCGACGTGACCTCTCCATGGAAACTCACGTAGATGGAGCCTCGACCCAGCGAGGAAGTGGGCGGTCTTATCTAACCTCAGGAAGGAATGAGCGTTGGTATCTTTGCTCGGTTAGTTCCATACATTTAACAAGCGAAGTGATGCGGCGAGTCATAGCGGGGCCTGTTCTCAACTCCCGTTCATTAGAGGTCGTCGATGGGGTCTGATGACTCCCGGCGGTGGTCGAGACCGAATAGAACACCTCTGAGGCGAAGTGAAAGGATGATCTTATGCCTCAAGGTGCGTTATTAAAGAAATTTATGTTAGTTCAGGTGTGAACATGTCCCCAAGATGAGAGAATTCAGAAGCGAAGCGCCTTGGCGAAGTTAGCCACGACCTCGCGGGAGAGACCTTGGCGGTCGGCCTTTGTTGAATGTAGCGGAACCACTCTGTCGATCCTTATAACTGTGGTACGCCCGGTAAGTCCGTCTTGAAATTGGATGG
Organism: Tetrastigma voinierianum; assembly: GCA_016808115.1. Taxonomy (NCBI): domain Eukaryota; kingdom Viridiplantae; phylum Streptophyta; class Magnoliopsida; order Vitales; family Vitaceae; genus Tetrastigma; species Tetrastigma voinierianum. The sequence goes on from JAEQBH010003600.1 coordinate 6,285, forward strand.
ATTTGTTTGGATGCCTCTGTAGACGGAAGCCTACGGACGGCCGAAGACGGCCCAATGGGCGAGGTCGGCCGGGTTCACCCAATCATAAGGAAGCCTCTCTGGCGAGGTTGCTACGCCCCTTCCTTAAATGCATCGCGGGAGGACACAGTACGTCTTTGAGAGGAGGTACGAGGGTATATCACGGAGATCATATGAGACTCGGGCATTGGGAAAGTCTTAGGCGGGGGATCTTCTTGGCTATCATGCTTTCGAGGATGCAAGCAGGCCTGGTCGAGAAATCTGAGATGCGCCGGGGCACGCGCGAGATCTCACGCCTCCGTCGAGCCACTTAACATCGATGAGTCCGGCGGCCTTTCAATGATGGGGTTTAGACATCTGCCGGACCACTGCCCATTGGTAAGGTCGGTCTGATCCTGTCGTCGCGTTGGATTACTTCACCAAGTGGGCGGAAGCAGGAGCCTTTAGCCTGATCTGAAGCGAATGTGGTGTTTCGTGTGTTTGAGCCGTCATATCTTGGGTTTGGCATCCCGAGCCACGGTATCGGACAACGAAAAGCAGGTTCGTGGCCTTCTTAAGAGATTTTTGTCACGAGGCTCGGAATTAAAGAATAATGTCCCAAGCACACCATGATCAAATGGAATGGTAGAAGTCCCTTCTCGGAGCCCTTAAAAATTTATAGCCAGCGAGTTGGAAGACCTTAAAGGAAATTGAATTTAGAATACCTCCACAGTCTTATGGGCTGGAGACGACACAGTCGTGACTCGAGAAACCCGGGTTGCCCCAGCTGTGGCAGGCGATGGCCGTGGGGTCGGAATAAAGTCTCCTAGGATCGAGTTAGCATTAGAGGGGCATGTGTGAGGCCCTTAGATCTAAACTTAGAACTCTAGATGGCGAGCGGTTCAAGGCGTATGGAGGAGGTATCGAAAAGCAGCCAGTACTATAATAAAAAGTGACCAGGGGCTACATCTTTTGGCGACTTAGTCTTAAAGAAGCTCCTGCCGGCAAGGAAGAGTGTCATTGCGCTGGAAAACTAGGCCCCAGCTGGGGAAGGTCCTTACATGCATTATCCCGTCGTTAGGCCAAGCGATTCTGAACTCGAACGAGGAAGAGGGAAAAATCTTGCAGCATACATGGAACGCGGAGCACATTAAGCGTTTCTACCAGTAAGCATCGGTTTGTAATACTAAATAAAGCCTTATCAATTTTTATATGACGAGTTGAGCGTTCCACTTTGGTTACTCGGTTAAATGCCCGGACTTATGCGAGTTGAGGCGTTCGGCGGATTTATTGGTCGGACATCTCAGGTGGATTCGGATATATAAGACATGAAAAATTCATCATGACAAAAGTTGTGAACAGAAAAAGAATAAGCTCTTTTCCCAGTGAATTACATTCGGTTACAATCGATGATGTTATCGATTACAATCGGTCTGAAGCGGTTCTGCGAAAAATAGTAATAATAAAAAGCGAAAAAGGAGAGGAAGAAAGGGGGACCAGAAAAGAGTTTTAAGACGGAAGGAGAAGGGAAAGGGGAGGAGATAGAAGGAAAGAAAGAAAAAGAGAAGCGGAGATCACGGAAGAAAGATGAAAAGAAAATTTGGAGAAGAGAAGAAAAGAGAAGCGGATGTAGGAAAGAAAAGATGAAAAGAAAATTTAAGAAAAAGAAAAAGAGGATGGAAGGATTTTGTACGAAAGAAAGGAAGAGGAAGAAGGAGGAATTTGTAAAAAAAAAAAAAAAGATGAAAAAGAGGAGAAGAGGAGAAAGGGAGAAAGAAAGAAGGAGAGGAAGAAGAAAGAAAGAGGAGAGGAAGAATAAAAAGCGAGAGAAGCGTGCAGGGTGCGCGCCTCTCAGGGCGCATTCACCCCAGGCGGTAGGAATAACATGACTCTATAAGGGGAGGCCCAGGGAAAAGCATGACTCACAGGCGGAGATCCAGGAAAGAGTGATCCGTAGAAACCGGAGGAACCACGCGAGCGGTCGAGCTTGAGCATCCATCCCATACGAGACTGTTCACCCACCGTAAAGGCGGATCTTGGCGTAGGATCTGAAACAACGTAACCACCATTTATAAAAGGCAGCACTCGAAAGTCGCGCAATCGTTCAAGATTCTGTAAATCCGCATTAAGGCCTCGCCTCTTTCGAAGTGAAAGGCTAACCCGACCGCAGGCGTTTGGTATACAAGCTCTTAAACTACAGGCCGGCGCTGGAGCGACTCACATTGATGAGTTCGACTACTTTGGACGGGTCACGGTACATGAGGAGTCAGATCAGCTCATGCTACATAGCCACTCGGCCACAGCGCCCGGAGCCCAACCGGCTCGCTTTAGCGAGTTCGGCTACTACGGGCGGAGTCCACGCTACGAGGTATATATTTCGAGCTACGCCGCCACTGGCCCTGGTACGCCGGGCGCGACGACGCTCACATTGGCGAGTTCATCTACTGCGGGCGAGTCCATGGCCACTTGAGAATCGGTCGGCTCGGTATATAGCCACTCGGCCCGCGTGCCCGGGCCAATGACTCGCTGGCAGGTTCGACTACGAGGCAGGTCGCTACGAGTCGAATCATTTCCGGGCTAGCCACTTTCGACCCGGCGCGGGCGGCTCACTTTGGCGAGTTCGGTTACTCTGGGCCGGGTCCGCGGCTAGCGAGGAGTCGGATTGACTCAGCACATAGCCCTTTCGACCCACGGCGCGGGCCCGATTGCTCAGCTTTGACAAGCTCATCTACTGCGCACGAGGCCGCCTCGAGAGTTAAGACCCGGCTCAGTACATCGCCATTCGGCTTGAACGCCATTAAGGCCACATCGCCAGGAGCCCAGTTTCTCACTTTGACGAGCTCATCTACTCTGCACAGGCCACGCTGCCTCAGGAGTCAGACCAGCTCCGGCTACATCGCCATTCGGCTTGAACGCCACCAAGGCCACAGCGCCAGGAACTCAGCAATTCACATTGACGAGCTCTTCCCATCAACTCACGTGGACGAGCTCTACTCAACTATTTACATTGACGAGCTCTTCCAGTAACTCACGTGGGCGGGCTGCTCTTATTACATGTGAGGCTCTCACATGACTCACGTGGGCCAGGCTCTGCTCAGCTATTTACATTGTGAGCTCTTTCACTTGAATGACTCTGCTTTCAGCTATTACATTGACAGGCTCTTCCACGTAAACTCAAATTGGGCCAAGGCTCTGCTTGATATTACATTGGCGAGCTCTTCCCGTGACTCACGTGGGCGACTCTGCCAACCTATTTGTCGGCGAGGCTCTTCCCATTCGGATCACTTGGGCGAGTTCTACTCCAGCTATTTACATTGGCGAGCTCTTCCCATCAACTCCATGGAGCGAGCTCTGCTCGATATTTACATTGGCGAGTTCTCCCCGTGACTCCGTGGGCCAGGCTGCTCGACTGGCCCATTGATAGGCTCTCTTCCCGTGGGATCTGGGCGAGAATTTCTACTCAGCCATTGCATTGGCGAGCTTCCATCAACTCACGTGGGCCAGAGCTCTGCTCGACTATTTGATGTGATCCTCTTCCAAAAGCCAGGATCACGTGGAGCCGAGCTCTACTCGGCTATTTACATTGTGAGGCTCTTCCCATCGACTCCGTGGTGTGAGCTCTGCTCGATATTTACATTGTGAGCTCTTCCCGTGAGCTCACGTGGGCTGAGTTCCTACTCAAATATTTTACATTGTGAGCTCTCCCCGTCAAATCATGAATGAGCTCTACTCAACTATTACATTGTGAGCTCTTCCCATCGACTCACGTGAATGAGCTCTGCTCGTATTACATTGTGTGAGGCTCTTCCCCTCGAGTTCAAATGGAATGAGCTCTACTCATCTTGTAGCGCTGGCTTGGAGCACTCGGTGTGACGAGTGTCGTAAATTTTTTTTTAACTTATAGCCTTTAAGCTTGTTCAATCATAAAATGTTTAAACACTTATCTTGTACTATATCTTGTAGCAGCGGATTACAAAATTTATACATGAGAGTGTTCAACATTTTCATTGCTTCATTTGTTTACAAACAACAAAAGGATATTACATATACAAAATGGACCAAAAAAGTCTTCAGAGTAGGCACCCTAATGATGTATTTGACCTTGGTAGTGATGCGAATTGTCTCTCTTGCCTCTACTTAGTACCTACACGGATTAGAAAATCGTGCTAAGCTTTCACGGCAGGTAGAATAACTTCGTGGATGATGCTAATAAGAGTCATCACTTTACACATTTACATATACATATAAAATATCATATCTTATGTCATATTTATAGCATCATATACATGCTTATATATGTTATAAATATAATTTCACAGCGTCTTATGCAATCTTATACTTTCTTATCATATCATGTTTCATTTGGTCGTTTATTTTCTTAGTTCTTGTCAACATGTACTTATCCGCTGTTACATATCATCATATAGCGATCGCATGCTTCTCATAATATCATGTCGTATACTTTTTAATTATTCGAATCATTTGACGTATACTTGTCGCTGTTTTATGTTTTATTAAATGCATCGCGTAGAAGTGGAATAAAGAAACTATAAGGGCGAAGAAACATTTATTATCGATGTCTGAGTGATGACCATCATAAGGCAGAAAGACCATTGTTATCATTATGCGAGCCGATGACCTACTATAAAGGCGAGGCGTATGACTAACAGGACCAGCGATCGGTATCTTTGGGGCTTGGTGTATAAACCAGGCATGCCCGTCTATCCCTCTACGGGTTAAGGCAAATCAGTCATTTTATTAGTTTGTTACATATCTCATATTTAGAATGCATTGTTGTTGTCAGAGTAATCATATCACGATATTTACATGGTCAGGCTAATCACGAATTAGTTCTCATATTTGTAGCCATATCACTATTCTCATATTTATTCACATATCGACTCTGCATTATATTCCCTATTTCTATTATTCGGATATTATTCATGTATGCTTATAAGCGTAGTGGCGATTAGTATGCTTGGTACTATAATCAAATTTTTAGAACGAAATTGACACCAAATGCTATTAAATAGCATATGAATAGATTTTATACTCAATGAGATTTCTATAGAGTCAAGAGATTCATACTTGGAATCTAGCAGAAGGATTTTATAGGGTTATAAGCCATGAAGAGAAAATCCAGCGACTTGCGGCATTTGCGAAGCGCTGTGACCACTATTTTTAGTCATTTTCGGATGTAGTATAAACTCGATATGGTATCAAAAATTTATATATGGGTGGATTTGAGACTGAAAGGGCTTTATAGAGTCCAGAACACCCCAAGGACACCCAGACAGAAGAAATTATGGCCGTCAGAAGTTGGAGGACCTGGCCAGGAAAATCCAGTTCAGAACCGACGAGACCCTCTTGTTTTCTGTCATTTCGAGTTTATAATTTGGATTAGAGTTGCATTAAAGTTATATATGGGTGGATTCTAGACTCAAAGGGCTTTCCATAGAGAAGAACACCTGAAAGCGGTTTTGGACCAAGTTATAGTTGTCAGAAATTTGGAGGACACGGCAGGAAAATGCACTTTCGGGAGGAACGATTGCCACAGACACACTACACACCATGCGTCTTTGCTACACTTTGGATTAATTTTGAGCCTAAAGGGTTGAATTTTGACACTCTATATTTGAGGAGATATATTCTCTGAGTCTAGTTTACCAGATGAATCCACTCAGTTGGATGATTATTGACCAGTATAGTAGCAAAAACATGGGGTTTTTGAAAGATTTGGACATCATCTACTAAACCATATTTCCTTGCACTGCTAAATGTTACCTCGATTGAGGATTAAAAGCAACCAACTTGACCCAATCAGAAGGAAGTGGGGGGGAAGTGTTGAGACTTCACGAGTTACCACATTCACATTCAAATTTAAATTAATAAAATTTCTCACAGCCGCATTTCCTTCCACTGATAAACACTCAAATTGTACCCATTATTCAAATTGACCCCTCATTTAAGTCGAAGTCACAGTCAAATTAGCCCAGATATTCGAAGTCTACATTAATCTATATATGGAACCACTTCTAAAGTTTATACAAATTCTGTGCAGGCCTTTACAAAGGTTTGGATTACGCTGACGGTACCTATAAACCTGCTGAGTTTAAGAGCAGCATGTCTTCCCATTTTTCCGTCATTAAGAAGGAAAGCAGACCGATAGTGCTCATTACCTAGCAATATCTAAACCTCGTAGTGAGGATTAGTTTGATGTTGGCATAACAGGGGGGAGAGAAGTATGCGGCTTCAGCGAAGTCACAAAAATTGTGTTAGCATTTTAGGGAAAGAAACAACGAATAATTGATCGGAAAATAAATGATAAATACGAAATAAATAGACACAGGACTTCCTTACCTTTTTTTTTTTTTCTCTTCTCTTCCTTCTTCTTCCCTCTTCTTCTTCTCTTATTTTTCTCTCTTGTTGCTCTAACGTGAAGCCCTAGAATGTGGACCAAATTTGGTCTTTATCCCTTTTATATTTTAAATTTTCTTCTTAGTTTTAATTCTTATACTCTCTTATATTTGCAACAATTTTCTTGTTTCTATATTGGCATATCCCCTTCTCATAATATACCTTTCATATCTTTTTGAAAAATTTACTAATATACTGTGTATCTTGTATAAATTAGGGTTTCGAAATTTTCTCACTTATGTAAATTATAATTCTGAAAAATTCAATTATACCCACAAAATATCTAAACATGTTATAAAGCCCATTTATGGCATATTTTGAAATTATTCTGTTATTCACTGGCAGGCTCTTCCCCTCAGTCCACATGGACGAGCTCCTGCCAGCAATTCACATTGACGAGCTATTCCCATCAACTCACGTGGACGAGCTCTCCCCATTAGTTCGCGAGGACGAGCTCTACCCACCTAATCGCATTGACCTCAGCCAAAAGCAGGTCGCGCAACCTAGGAAATCAGTTTGGCTCACCTGAGTTGGCGGAGTGGAGTCGACTGACTCGCGGTGGCGGCCTGGTACAAAACGGGACGTCGACTGGGACCGAGGTCGAGCTCATGCAGGCAGTAGGCGCGAAGGCCCAGAGGCTCGGTTGTGAGCTCCACCTACCGCCAGCTAGTACAACCTAAGAGCGGGGCCAGCAGAGCAAAATAGCACAGGGCCTCGGTAGCTCGGGCGGCGAGCTGATTTCTCGGATCCTCGGTCGAATTTATCTGTTCGAAGAAAAATAAAAAAATATCCCGGTGAGAGACCTTGAATCTTTAAAAATGTTTGGCTAAGGAGGGCTGCATGGGTCTGAGCCAGGGCAAACCAAAGCAGTATATGAAGAAAAATATAAAAGTCGGCATCGAGCTGACAGAGATGAGCACGGGAATTCGGCGTCGGTAGGAGGAACGGGCCGTGAGGGAAGGGAATGGGCCTCGGCGGGGTACGGGCTCTTGAATAGTTCGTAGAAAGATTCCTCTGCCTCTTAAATGCTTGGGAGGTCGAGATTAGAAATCGGAATCACGAGTACCGTAGACAACTTTGTTGGCTTGAGCCGCAAGGCCGCGAGCCATACTTAGTCCCTTAGTTGTCTAATAGCCTCATCCGCCACGAACGAGCTAGCCGATGAAGATCTGCACGCAAGCGCGACATTCCTTGTCGGTAGATTCACTTGAGTTTGCGGCTTGGAGGACTCAGACGATGTGGCTTTGGGCGATGAGGCTCTTTGGTTGTGTGTTTGCATCGTTCGGATCACTGTTTGGGCATGTGACTGCGGAGTGCCGCATGGCTGTGGGCGTGATAAGCTATCACTAACCATTTGAAGAGCTCACAGCGGACACCGACCATACCGGATCTCGATCAAATCTTTTGCGCGACTGGGCGCATCCGAACTATCGGCTTCGCCGGTGCCCGTCGGCTGCCGAGACCTCGTCTTCTTCGCTACGCTCGTGCGGCGAGCGGCGAGCCGACGTGGTATGTTTTAGATCGATTAAGTCGCCCACTTCTCTCTCTACCATATTCGTGCTCGCTCCTACGCCAAATGCCGGCAAGAGAGGCCGCTCTCGCTCTTTATAAATCCGGGCAATTCACGCGTTTTCATTTAGCTGGGCCTCGCCAGTTCCTTCAAAATGAGTGATACCCGCATATCAACATGAAGTTAACGCTCAACACGTAATCAACATGGAAGTAAGCACGATCGGAGACTTACCGAGGCAACCCCCTGCGGATGCCGCAGCCTCAACGTGCAACGCCTCGACCCCAAGGTCGTAACTCAGGATGGATGAGATCGCACCCCGCCGCGAGTTCGGGCATTGAGATACAAAGAGTCCTTGTTTTGCCAACTTTGGTTTCGGCTTTCTTTCTCTTCAGCCTCTCCTCGCCGCCTCCGAGGAGGTGACTGGGCATTCTCCGGGAAGGCGGATTCCGCATCGGTTATGTGATAACTGGCCTAACTGTCGCCGACGCCGCACCCAAAAGACTTTGCCTCTACCGCCGAAGCTTAGAAGGAGGCGCGGCTCAAAACCACGGGAGCTCAAGCAAAGGCGAGAGCCCCCGTCTCGGCAGGCAGAGAAGTCGGAGATGCTCCCCCACTTCGAACCTTGGCCGGAACCGGGCCGGTCCTTCTCGCAGCTTGATTTTTTCCCTTTCTTTCGCACTCCGGGCTTCCGAGACATCGCCCCAAATGAACCAAAATCTCTCCTAGTAGGAGTGGCGTGCCAGTGAAGCCCAACGGGAGAGAGACCTCGTGGTGGAATGGCGCTACGCCCCGGCAGAGGAACGCAAGTGCACCTCAAATTGGGACGGGCTAGGAATGTCCTGACTTTATCAACTCGCTGTAAGGACGAAAGGTGAGGTTCGCCAACGCCAGAGCTATGACATTATCTTCGGCGCTAAGGTCAAGACGAGCACCTAGGAAACATGAAGATAATATAAAATCAGAAACATTCAATCACCTTGAGACAAGTCATACCGAAAACAGTGCAAATACTCACAAAGATTATCAGGGGCGCTCCGCTGGAACACCCAGTGTCGCCCCTCGCCGGCGATTGTATTCTGGCTGAAACCGTTGACAAAGAAATAGCGTCCCTTCCATGACTGGGTAAGGGTTAAGGAAGATAGAGATCACGAGAGGAGCCCGAACGTCCGTTGAGAAATAGCAAGCCCCTCGGTGGTCTCCCTCGGGGGCTAAAAGATGAGAGCAAAGCCACGCTAGGGATGCCGAGCCCTCTATCCCTAAAAAAGCCAATAGACCTACCAAAATACCCCAACCGTTGGGAGCGAGTTGGGAAGGACAGATGTTGAAATGTTGCAGAACCCCTTTCATGAAGGGGTGCAGTGGAAAACGAAGACCATTGTCAAAGGCGACTTTAAAAAAACAAACCATCCCAAAGCACCCAGGTCATAAAGTCAAACATCGTGGTCCATATTCTGACACCAGATGGTGCCCATAACGCTCAGCAAAGGTAACCCTCATGGTGAAGGATCACCTTACTAGGTCCCGGCCGCCACAAAAGATGCCGAACGGCATTTAAGGTAATTCGACCCCAGATACTTGATCGTGTTTATTTTCCTTTATCCTTATCCAAAGGAAGAGGAGGTTTCCCAGATGCTTCGAGGTTCGACCGCTGGCCGACGGTCGGAGCATCCCTAACCCGTCTGTAGACCCAAGCAGAATAGCTGAAGGTCATCGCCTAATACGCAAAGAAGAAACCACTCCCACTCCATGATGAAAGAAAAGCAAGAAAACGAATCCGCATTAACCGAATCCCAACGCTCTGTCAGGCTCAAACGAAAAGATCATAAAGAGATAGAGACGCAGCGGGACCTGTGAATACATTCTCAAGAAGTCAGCCCAGTGAAAAACTTAAAAATATCCTACACAAAAAGAGGCGCACGAAGAGCTGTATAAAACTGAACACAAGATCACTAAAAATAAATAAAAGAGCAGGATTTGTGACTGTGAGAGGAACTCAAGACAGAGGAGGTCGTCGAAAGAAACTAAGGGGAACTAAGGGGAATATGAAAAACAAGCGTGAAACCCAAAGAGTCATCATTATCGCACAACGTGTGACGGCGATCAGGCTTTAATTAGCCCGTTTCCAAGCGCATACGTGAAATAGCAACGCAAGCGTAGTGAAGAATTACCCTTGCCAATGCAATCCTGCGACACAAGGGCTAGGGGGCAACTGATGGGGATAAAGAAATGGGCCCAATATCCCACTTGCCAAGCCCAAAGGAACGGTGGGCTCCATGCAACGCCCAGGCCCCTCCATATCAGCCCAAAGCAGAGGCCCGACTAGCTAGGCCCGAAGCACGATCTTGGATAAATTGGAAGGTCTATACCCGGCCAATCAACCCATATTTTGCTAATACAGAAAATAGAATATTCCTTAAACGATATATTACCTATCCAATCAAATCCCATTATAAAGGAAAGAAAAAATAATAGATCACCGCCAGTTGGACATCCCCCAATAAGGAAAGAAAATTATCCCAAATAAACCTGCTTGCTAAAAATCCACATCGACAATAAGTGAAAACCCCATCCAATGAGAATAAATCCTAGTCATTATCCAATTGGCTGAACATCCACTATAAATACATGACCACCCCAACGGTGAAAGGGACGCATTCTTGGGACGATACCATAGTTATCTTCGCCTTTCTAGCGCCCTCTTTTCCTCGTGAAAGAACCGACTTAGGCATCTGAGCGGCCACGGGCGAAACCCTCGCCGACCCCCCTTCTTCCTTGTTTTTTCAGAGAAGTGCCACGATCAGAGCCCGCAGGTCAACATTGCAACGATCCTATCACAGCCCAGACGATCCAAGATCCTCCGGGCTACCAAATCCCGCGCCAGCCTTGGTCCACTCCCCAACTACCCCCACACGCTCTAGCCCGGGCCCTGCTTAAAAAGGCATCATCAACCCCATTATCTCGGTGTTCATTTTAGCTCTTTTACCATTTAAGTCAAACCTCAAGAGTGTATTGTTAATTTTTATAAACAGGGTTGAAAGGATTATTTTAGAGCCGTAAACTCGTAGTTTAATCGATGAACTCAATCCTAAGTAGTGAATATAAAAGCCTGTCCGAGCCCAATGGGCCGCCGCACTTTATCCTTTTTTTTTTTTTTACTTTGGCCCGACCCGCTTTGGCCCGTCCGGTGACCTGCTTGGCTCGCATAGGTTAGTCCGAAGATTGACCTCGAAATTTTTTTATTTAATTTTTTAAAAATAACTAGCTTAGTGATTGAGATTTTGAAAGATTCATCTATAAAATTTGATATTTTGCCATTCTCTTTATAGTATGTTATTATTATAATATATGATTAATATATTAAATTTCATTGTTTTAACTATTTTATATGATACTTAATATTTAAAAATTTTGTATGAAAAGCATTTGAATTTTGATTATCTCATTAATCCTTTTTGGATAAAAATAAAGTTATACTAGTTTATAAATTAAATTAAATTTAATAACTAAATTATCAGTATATTTTAAATAATTTTATTACTTAAACTAGCGTTAATAACAAAATAATGTTATTTTTAAAATAATTAATAAAAAGTATATACAAATTTATTTTCTAATATGACTATATCTTTTAGGAAGATAAATTTTTCAAACAAATAAGATATTTCATTATTAAGTATGATTGATGCTGAAAAACATTTTTTTATTACAAACATAAATGAAATTTATGTTGTTAACATTCTAAATTAATAGATGATGATAAGTCAATTACCATCGAAAAATATATATATATATATATTTATAACATATAATCATTTATAATATCGAATCATATTTGGTTATAACGAGTGATAAGGGATAATATTAGAGACATGTAAGATTTTAATTGATACTTTATAGTTGGGTTTTTCTCATATATGTTATTAAGTTGTTACTTTATTATTTTGGTATTATTTAGCTAGCTAGTTTGATACTTTGATTATAACAGTGTTCTAATATTATTTATTTATTTAAATTTGTTTACTATTATTATATTATTTAGACTCAATCATTTTATATATTAATTATTATTATATTTGTATATTATTTATTTTTATTCAAAGAATAATGAATTTATAAACTTAAATTTTTTTTTAGTATTTTTTAAGGTTTTGACCCACTTTAACCTATTTTGGGTTGGGTTGGGCTAATAAAAAAATAGTTCAAATATAAATGGGCCAAATTAACTTAAGTTTTGGTTCATAATCACAATGTGTTAGCCTAAAATAGTCGTATTGACCCATTTATCAACTCATAATAAATATTTGTACTTGTTTTGTCACCTAGATTATGAAATGATTTCAACATTTTTTTTAATTTATTGTTTAATTTAATTTAATTGGAGATTAACAACGTAATGAGTTTGGAATTTTGATGTTCCGATGTTGATTGATGGTTCCAAAAAATTATTGCCATAATTTTATATTAGTCAATGGTTTTAATTTGAAAAGATTGTTATTATTACTCTTTTTTTTTAATTTATTTAGTAATTTTTTATACTTACATTCTTCATCAAGTTTGAAGATATTGGTAGAATTTTACATTAAAACGAAAAAATTCATTATCGCATAATATATATTTTTTCTTAATTTTGAATGTATAATACTTTTACAATATACTATTTTTCTTGCAATGCTTAGCATGTTTAATTTAATTGTTTGTTAGTCACTCAACGTTCCTAAATATTTGCTTAAAAAAATGTTTTTGAAAAACAATTTTAAAAACACATAATAACTTCATTTTTAGTTTTCTAAAAATTATTATTATTATTTAAATTTAATATTTTTTTATATTAAAAAAAGAAAAGAAACTAAGAATCAAACGTGTTTGTGGGATTTTCTTTCTTCTTTCTTGTTTTTTAAAACGTAAAATAGTTTTCTAATCAAAAATTTTATATTTTTGTTTTTCTTTCACCAATTAATTACGTATAGAGACATAAATACGAGAACAAATAATTAGTAATAGTGGAATATTTTACCTTATCCTCGTGGTCCTTTGTATTATTTAGTTATTAAGAAAAATTAAAAATGTTGAAGTAAAAATTACTTTTCTTAAATTTAGTGTATCTTATAAAATTTTAAAAAAGAAAATTAAGTATAATTAATATTAGCTAGTATTTCAAAATTATTTAAATTTTATATTGATAGATATTTAAATAAATAAAATAAAGAAGTAATTTATTACTTTATTTTATTTTTATTCTTTACTTTTTTTCTCTCTATTTGTTTTCTTCTCTCGAACCAAACATAATCTTTAAACTCATGAAAAAGATAATAGTAATACAATTTGTTGGTAGATCTTTGAGTTTTGGATGAAAATAATATTTTTGAAAAAAACAAAAACAAAAAAGCAAACTTAAAAGGTAACTTCTTTTGCTCCCTCGTCTTCTCCCGACATTGAATATAATCCTGGGAAGATCAAGTTGCCCTCAAGGAAATAATCTCGCTTGCGCAATCCTTCAATTTCCTTTCAAGGATTCATCATAATTGATTTTGAAGCCCAAAAAAAATGCCATATTCAAGCAAGATCGCTTCTAGAGATCACCTTAAAAGGAAAGCAAAGGATTCAACATTCTATCTATGGAAAACAATCAGCCTCTATAAGAATACTCCTCCCTTCGTCCAAGATACCAATAACATCCTCGCCGAATTCTAGTTTTTTGCATTGATATGGCCATGGAATCCAACACCACCGAAAAAAAAACCCATCTAGCCTCCCGATCAAAGTGCCTCTGGAAGTGCCTCTCCGTGAACCCCAGAGTATCTCGAGCTCCGGAAGGATTATTCAAGATTAGGGATGTTAGTAGCTGACAAGGCAAAGGGTAAGAGAAGTAAGAAGACCCGTGATCCGCCAAAAAACTACTTTAATCGATGAAGGATACGAGGGGAAGGTGGAGAACGGCATGACCAAGGTGAGATGGAACCATTGAAAGAAGCTAGGAACAGCTGGACCTCGTGATTCGTCCGGGAGGAGATGGCACATTCAATGTCAGCAATGTAGTACTTAGATCTCAAGGATGCAGGAATGAATCAAAAAAAGAGAACAACAAGGAGGGGAATGAAATTGGCACTTCCTCGGGTTTACAAAGAACCCAAGGCTTCTTCATCTTCGGGATAACAACAATGAAAGTTAGTAATTTGAATTGGGAAGAGTTAGATTGAAAATCCACATTTTATTTTCCTTTTTAACTATGTTTATATAGCCTTTTGATTGATTTCATTTATTCCTCTGTTTTGAAGCTTTAGCATTTCAAGCAGAACTTCTGGTGGAGAGAGAAGGAGCCCAAGAAATGTAAGAATTTTGTTATTGTAACTACCCCCGCTTCTACTCATCTGCTTTCCATTCTTGCCATCGATCTTCAATATAATAACATTTGACACTTCTAAGGAAAAAAGTTATGGTCTCGGCTTGTTGTTTTTAAGTAATGAATTTAATGGTTGCTTAATTGATTGAACCTGCATTTGATTTAGGAGCATTGAATCCTCTTAAATCAAGCAGGGAAGTACGTAAGAAGAAGCAAATTAAGGCCACTTTGCCAAAGGCCATTCAACTGGTAATAGGTTAATATCATTTAAAATGAATCAACTCTCGCATTTCGCTTGCTGGCAAATTAATTTCACTCGGCAGCGGAAGGGACACTTCTGCAGTTAAGGAACAACTTATGAAGAAGATATAGAAATTGGTGGGGGAGGAGAGAGGCTAATGACAAATAATTGCACAAGGACCCATGGACAACCGATGAACCAAAGTGCGCGAGGGTCATTTTGTAATGAATAAAGCAAACCCTCCTTGAATTGTTGGAACAAGAGTTAAAAAAAGAAAATAAAATTTATAGATGACATTTCGATTTAGACATTTCAATGCTCTAGAAAACATTTACATGTGGGGCTCTTCTTTGGTATTTCAGTGCTTGATAAAACCTCCTGTGAAAAAGAACACCATACCGATTGACTTGAAACTCCACAACGATATCCGGGCAGTGGAGCGTGCTCGGTTTGCTCACCAGGTATGATTTTTTTTGGGCCTACTTTGATAAATAAGAATTTTCTATTTCATTACTTGTTCTCCACATATTTAATTACTTCTATTTCAAGATGACTTTCAGCTGTGATCATATTTAGCTTTTTGCATAGACTCCGTTTAAACTTACAAGGTTTTCTAGATAACTCGATGTGAATAAAAAAAGCATTCTGTTGATAATTTTTTGTTTTTTTTTTCTATTGGTATATTTTCAGGTGCATGGCCAGTAGCAGAGGAAAGAGGAGTTTGGGACCTGCCAAATGCAAGATGGGTAAGAGAGAGACAACATAAGGTACAATTCAATATCTGAATTATTAAGTTGTATGTTTTTCCCCAATTAAAAGTGGCAATTTAACGAGGAGATCTACAAGTAGAACGCTTGCATTAATACATAAGTTGGTTTTTCATTCTCGCAGTTGGAAGAAGAGGAAGAAATCGTAAAGAGATCAAGAAAGAACCGATTCCCAAGGCACAACCCATGCCCCATTTTGATCGACCTTGTTCCTTAGAAGGTCGTAGAAGCAAACTAACAAATGCCGGCGAGAACTGAAAAGTTTGCATTCTCAACATATGACGAACAAATGTCAGAGGATGTCATGCAATGACATGAGTGGGATCTCTCCCTGGGCCACAACACCTTCCACACGTAGAGGCGAAGGCTCTTTATAAGAATAGAGTATTACAAAAGAAGTTAATCTATAGACTATAGAGATGCTTGGCATCTGCAAACCTGCAATCAGGGAGTGATATTCGAGAATAAAAGAATAAAATCATAACCTAAGCAACAATTCATTGGAAGAAATGGTTAAATAATAGCAAAGTTGATGAAAAAAAGGATTCTTATATTCCTTGTATAACCAATGGTATTTATAATCCATACAACAACTTATTGCCATGATCTTATTTTATAGACTACGCCTTGTGAAGATCAAATGCATACAAGGCACCAAACCACGCAATCAAACATCACTAACAATCACACCCGACGAGATCGACCAATATACCTAGAAATTTCCAATCTCTACTTCAATCATGGTTTGCTGAAACTATATATAGAAAATATCAAAACACTTCTTTCTTTTTACTTAGCAAATAGATCCATTATCCCTTCCTCCTTCAAGAGTTTCCACATCTATAAGACCAAATTATGCATAGAGAGTATACCTATTCCAACTCCTTTCTAACTTGTTATGTTATGTTCCAACTTTCCTCGTCTCTAAACAAATGTAACATGCGACTGCTTTTACAATGAAAAAAGCAAATGAACCCTGTCGTCGAAAAGAGCCCTGCAAATCCCTTCGACCGCATGAACCTTTTGCTTTTGTTCGGGCTTTTAGGGTTCGACTGCCGTCTTCAAGTGTATGGAGCCTCCGCAGGCTGGAATCCGACGTTCTAGTTCATGTCCGACTGAGTCCTCCTCGCGACTTTCTCTTCAAGTCGCCAGTGGTAGAAGCTTCAATCCCGCACAGGTGCTCTCAACAACAACCCAAATGACTGTAGGCATGTTTTTCTTCACATGATTTGAATTCATTGAGGTTATGTTTTGTCCCGGAGAAGTACTTATGAAAAGAAATATGATTTTCTCATTTTGATTGACTTACCAAAAATACCAATGAAAATTGAATATAATAAAAAAATCGATTAAAAATTAATATAATGTTTTCTGTTTTTTCGTCAGCTTTTCTTCCTTTTCACTTTTCCTCAAACATGATATAATCTGGGCTTAAAGAATTTATGAAACTACCATCGAACATGTAGGTGAAAATGGCCAGGGTCTCCCAACTCACTAAGTGGTCCTGGAAGCCCCAAGCCCTAGGTATGCAAACAGTTATGTGGTAGAGTTTTACCACTCCCGGTTCCCTCTCAAACGTAAAGAGATTAGTCTCGCAGATGCGGTATGACTTAAACAATTTATGGAACCGCAGTTCCTAACTGATTTTATCAGGAGGGAGCTCATCATATTCACTCACCATCAATCACCATACTTACGTAAGAATTCGCATTTTATCAGATTCGCAATCTCGCAAGAAAGATGATAGATATGTACAATATCTCCAAATGCCAATGTCGTAGCAAATCATAAAATCACGTATGAAAAAATAGCTCTCTTTCTTATAGCATATTCATAAAATATGGGGAAAATAAAAAACACAGTTTCTAACATTTCTCAAAGACTAACACACCCATCTAGGGATGACAATTTCCTTCGGATCCAATGATAAATCCGATACTCGATCCGAATAGAGGAGGTATGGAGGAACACTTTAAACCCAATTAAATATTAGGATAATCGGGTTCAAAAATTTTCGGATTCGGGGATGAGGACGGGTTTGAGCATCTCCTACCCGTCCCTGATATGAATACCTGATTAAATATATACCAAGTACCTCTGCTTATGTAATGTCTTCATATAGCCCATCCCGCAAAATGAGGAGGTAAGAGGAATGTTTTGAGAAGCACTAGACAATGTCCATTTCAAGGACTAGTATCCATATTTTTTCATTAAAAGACTCAACAACCTAAAAACACATTCAACAAACCCTTCCAACAATAAACAATTATTGTAGACTCTAGTTCATCATACACCAGTAGATACAAAAGACCAAGGGTTTGTAAATAGCATCATCTATTTTTACCAATATCAGTGCCAACTACTTGAGCAATTTAATTAAAAGAGAATTTATAATGGGGAAACTAATCACTATGAAATTATTTGAAAACGAGAACAAAAATTCTTATTTGTGCTCCACCCGAATATGTGACCAAATATTTGATAAAATGATCAGCACGAAACCAAGATTTTTTTGTTCCAAATCTCGGGTACAAGTCATGGAAACATTGGATACAACCATGATGTACCATGGGTACAACCAATGTAAACATTAGGTGCAAATCGTAATAAATTTGGAATCATTGGTACAACCAATGTAAACATTAGGTGCAAATCGTAATAAATTTGGAACAAAACAAAGCTTGGTCACGTGTAGTCATCTTTATCAGATATTTGCTCACATGTTGAACTGGGCTTCAAATAAGATTTTTTTGTCCTCATTTTTCAAATAGTTTCAAATTGATACCCCTTCGCATAGTTTTCCCATTTATAATTGAATTTCAAATGAAACGGATCATAAGAAGTTTCAGATGAAAAAAAAATAGTATTATTGATAATAATCATAAAGAAATAACCAGAAAATTCCATGAAAGTAATTCCGGGTAAGCAAATCAAACATGTACATGTGCTCAACAAAATCATCAATTAAAACAGGCCAAGCACCTGCAATAGGTAACTATAACAATCCAGCAATAGAGAGACAACGAATACTTGATGTTACATCTTAAAGATGCCAAAAATTTAATCCTCAATAAATTTCTTCCTATCATAAACCCTCGAAGGTGTCAACTATCCGTTGTTAAGTCCCTGCACGGTTGTTAAAAACACGCTTTGAGCTCTTTAAAACCTTTAATAACATTTGTTTTCATTTTTAAAGTTTCCACTCATTGATATTTTCTTATCCATAATACTATCAATCCAAGTGATCCCTGCAGAAAAACCCAACATCAATCACCAAACAACAAATACCATAACAATGTAAATACACATTTCATAATAAAAAAACTTTATGCATGCCAACCTCAAGGATTCCAATAAATACACTAAAATGTGTACCATGGAAGATCAAATATTCATGCTAGTGACTTAAAGTAATACATATTCTAAGAAATTAATACCTTCTCGATCATACCCTTCAAGGTTTTCATGTACACAACGGATGAAGCCTAGAACTTGCCGCCAAGTATCTTCAGAGATATTATGTCGTTGATTTTTCTAAGAAGAATCCGATGATTAGTTGCCTTAAATAAACTAAAAAAATAAGATACAGGAACACACAATACAATAAAGGCTAAACCTTATGATTCGGGGGCCATCAAATTTATAGGCTCAACAAAAGAAACGATTTATAGATCGCAAACTCATAGAACTTTCCAAAGTGACATAAAGAATGGCATTTTGATTTGTGAAAAGCAGTATAATATTCTCTGAAAAAGGGTGCCTAATGGACAGCCCAAAGCATAAAGGGAGATGGCATGCCATTTGAGTTCCTATCTAAATTAAGAAATTGCCGACTCTTATTAAGGCCCTTCTTTGTAAATGGAGTTTCGCCCTTTATGTATAAAGATGCCTTTGAAATATTTTAATTAGAGTTAAGTATGGGGAGGATCAAGGAGGTTGTTGTACCAAAATGGTGAGGGCTGGTTACGGAGTTGGAGTTTGGAAAGAGCTTAGAAAGGTATGGGATCTGGTGGCTGGAAAAATGGCCTTCGAGGAGGGTAATGGGAGCGTGGGTGCTTTTCGGGAAGGATAAGTGGTGTGGGTCAATGACTTGTGTGATGCTTTCCTCAACTGCTTGTTGTCATGGCTCACAAAGACGCCGGATTAAAGAGATGTGGAGCCCGAATGAGGGAGGAGGATGCTGTGGAATCCTCATTTTGAGACACTTCAATGATTGGAATCGAGGAAGTAAAAATTTTATTACTTTCCTCATCCGACAAAAGTGCAACCAAGCCGGAGATATGAGGTGGGTGTGGAAGAAAAAAAGGGCTTTTCTCTGTCAAATCCATGTTTAAAGGTTTGGATTTTGCTTCCCATTGTTATTTCCCTGTAAACATCATTTGGCAGCCCAAGATATAGTCCAGAATATGCTTCTTTACTGGGAGGTACGGGGTAAGGTCCCAACCCCCGACTAGATCTCAAGAGATAAGACCTCGCTAATAGATGCTTTCTATGCAAAGGAAAAGAAGAAACAATAGACCATCTTTTTTACTTCACCGTGGTGGTAACAAAGGTTTTACTGGACATCGTTTTCCCTTTGGTGTTCATTGGGTCCTTCCTAGTTCTCGGCCTACAAACTTCGAAGGACGGAGGTGGTGGTCTGCAGCAAAAAAAGAAAGGATGTGTGAGGGCCTCTATGTCTTAGACTATATGGAAAGCAAGAAACAAAATTGCTTTTGAAGATGGGATGTTGCCTATCTAGAAGTTAAAGTCCTCTTTTTTGTATTTCCTTTAGGCTGAGACTACATTATGCATTAAAGAGGGCACTACAACGCTCATTGAATTCATTGAGTGGCTAGGATCCAAGTGATTTTGGCGTTTTTGTGGTTTTTCCTTTTCTACCGGGTGCTGGTGTTTGGGGGACTGTCACTTTGATAGCCTTTGGGTGTTTTTGTGCTTTGTTGGGGCCGGAGCTCGCTTTCGTGGTGTTCCCGTGGGGTCATGGTTTGTTTCCTTGTAATTTTCTTGAGTCGCCACTTCGTGGCTCTCCTCTTGAATATATTCTTCTTCCTTACTTTATCAAAAAAAAAAATATAAAAAGGAAGAAAAAGAGAAAAGAAAAAAGAAAAGAAACTAAAGTTTGTTTCAAGGAAGTAGGGCTTTTATGAAGGCAATCTATGCACTTGTGTTGTTTGTGTTAGTAGTAGACATCCTTATTAGAACATCATGGATTGGTTGAGCTCCAAGTACAGAAGAGGGGCCATTTTTTGTTCTCTCTTTGTTGGGTAGCTTTTTACCATATTTGTTATATATCACAGGTACCTTGGTGTGGCCATTCTAAGGACTGTAAGATATTCTCTTTTTTTCATTAAAAAAGAAAAAGAAAAATCCCTTTGTGGCAGAATGCTTCTAAAGGCTTAAAGTTATGACGAGATGTAGTAATTTCAAGCCTTAAGGCAGCTCTCAGTTTCTTTAGACAACAATATTCCTTGCTCTATGGCCAAGTACCCATCATATTGATACCTTTATTTTCCTCCTATTATTTAAAGTGTTTTTCAAATTAAAAATAATAAATCTTGCAAAGTTGTAACATAAATTAAAGTATTTTCTCCTAAGTTACAACTCCCAGCTGGGTGTTGGCCTTTAAGAAGTCCTAAGTTGTAACTTACTTCAGACAGTTCAGTAACCCACACACAACTCTTCGAGGTGGATGTATCAAATCCATGAGTGGATAGGGCGCTATGATACTGCCTCAATTAGGGAGTTAGGATTTGCATTTCCTTAGCACAAACCCTAGACATAAGGCCTTTGACTAGATTCGTTCGTAAACCAACCGAGCTCAATCTTCTTTGAGTTTGTGTTATAATATCCAATATAAACCATATTGGGTCCAATTATGAGCTACGATTTTGGGTCTCCTTGTTCTAACCATAGTTTTGTAATATACAGAAGCAATTCACTGTTTGGTTCCTTAAATATTTAGATAGGGACTCAAATGGCATGCCATCTCCCTTTTTATGTTTTTCTGGGCTGCCCATTAGGCACCCTGCTCGAGAATATATTATACTACTTTTTACAAATCAAAATGTCATTCTTTATGTCACTTTGGAAAGTTCTATGAGTTTGATCTATCATTGTTTCTTTTGTTGAGTCTATAAATTTGATGTTCGAATCAAAAGGTTTAGCCTTTATTGTATTGTGTTCCTCAGATCTTGTTTTTTTAATTTATTCAAGGCAACCAATCTATTGATTCTTTTCTAGAAAATCAACGACATAATATCTCCAAGATACTTGGCAAAGAAGTTCTAGCCTTCAATACTAGTACATGAAAACCTCATGTGGTACGATCCGTAAGGTATTAATTTCTATGAATATGTATTGTTACTTAAGTCACTAGCATGAATATTTGATCTTCCATTGTACACATTTTAGTGTATTTATCGTAACGGAAAATAGTTTTCAAAAACATGAATGAAATAGTTCCTATATTTTTGTTTTTCTTTCACCAATTAATTACGTGTAAGACATATTCCTTCACCTACCAAGCAAGGGTCTTGCACAAACTACATAAAGACCCTAAGAAAACCCTCTCTAGGGGCCACATCTCACAAGTCCTTCCTAAAGCATTACTCGCCGGAACAAGATTCACAAAAGGTCTGTGATGGCGAAGAGTTGTGAAGAAGCCACGTCCGTGTCATGTAAATGCAAGGACAAGGTCGTGAGCAAATCATAAAATCCCATATGAAAAATAGCTCTCTTTCTTTAGAGCATAGCCATAAAATATGGGGAAAATAAAAACACAGCGCTTCTAAAACTTCTCAAAGACTAACACACCCTTCTAGGGATGACAATTTCCTCTAGATCCAATGAAGAATCCGATACCTGATCTTGGAATGGAGTGAGGATATGGAGGGAACATTTTAAACCCAAATAAATATTATTTGATAATCGAGTTCAAAGATTTTGATTCTGGGATAGGGATGTGTGTCTCAGCATATCCTACCCGTCTTTATTCCCAATACCGCATTAAATATATATTATATATTTATTTATATTAAAAAAGACATTTCTCGATTTGTCGCCTTCATGTTTCTAATAAATTGTTTAATAGTTACATGCTGAATCATATACATACTGGACTGGTTTAGATCAATCTTCTTTAATGAATTATTAAAAGAAATTGGTCAAATCTCTAAAATTTAATTCGATCTTTAGTTTCTAGTCCCCTAAAGGTAAAAACAAGTGGGATTTTAACCTTTTTATTTTGACGCTTCTTTTTCTTTCACTCTATCCCATGTGCCACCCCTTCTTTCACTTTTTATCCCATGATTTTCTAAAATAATTCATTTCACAACTTGGAATAGGGTACTGGCAGAGGGTATGGGTATCTAATCCTCCAATGGATGTGATAAGGATAAAAATAACTGATGGCGATGAGAATAGAAATAATAAATGGGGATGGAGAATCTAAAATCCAACCCATTGTCATCCCTACACCCTTCCATGGGGGGGATATCTATCTTATTTCAGGTATGCACTTCTCTCATTCTCCTGTGCACTCCAACCTTGCGGCATTTCTACGGATATAAAATAAAAAGAGAGAGAAGGGGCCAAACTTCATTTGTCCCAGGATATGGGCATACACCAGGAATTAGGAATTTGGAACCTTCATAACTCCTACCGCCCCTCCCAACTCTACTAATCATATCGAGCCACTCTATCTTGTTCAAGAATCTATGTCCTGAACTCTTGATTATCTTCAAAACAAGGAAGTTCAAGCAAGCTCAAAATGCAGCCCTGTTTCATAAGCAAACCATGACTTCAAAATCTTTGCAGCCCAAAGAAAATGTAGCAACACATGTTAAAACCACTAAGAAAGCGTGAATACTAATGATTCCGTGTCTAATGTAAATATATTTATGAACATCTTATTGGTTTTGAAACCATATTCTACAACTTCTTTAGCCTCTGCACGGGAGATGCACGATGAGATCAAGATTGTGTTTCTGATGTTTAGTACCTCTGCTTATGTAACGCTTTTCTCTTCATACAGCCCATCCCACAAAATGAGGAGGGATGAGGGATGTGTTGAGAAGCACTAGACAATGTCAATTTCAAGGACTAGTATTCATATTTTTTCCTTAAAAGACTCAACACACCTAAAAACACATTATCTCAACAAACTCTTCCACAAATAAAAAATTATTGTAGATTCTAGTTCATCATACACCAGGAGATACAAAAGACCCAGGGTATGTAAATAGCATCATCTATTTTTACCAATATCAGTGCCAACTACTTTGAGCAATTCTAATTAAAAGAGAATTTATATTTAAACCAGGCTAGTGAGTATCAATTTGAAATTAGTTTGAAAATGAGGACCAAAATTTCTTATCTAAAGCCCAATCTAGCATGTGACCAAATATTTTATAAAGAGGACTGCACCTAACCAAGATTTTTTTGTTCCAAATCTCGGGTACAAGTCATGGAAACATTGGATACAACCATGATGAACTATGGGTACAACCCATGTAAACCTTAGGTGCAAATCGTAATAAGTTTGGAACAAAACAAAGCTTGGTCACGTGCAATCATTTTTATCAAATATTTGCTCATGTCGAACTCCGGCTTCAACAAGATTTTTTGTCCTCATTTTTCAAATAGTTTCAAATCGATACCCCTTAGCATAGTTTTCTTCCATTTATACTGACTTCAAAATGAAACGGATCATAAGATAAGAAGTTTCAGATGAAAAAAAATAGTATTATTGCTAATAATCATAAAGAAATAACCAGAAAATTCCAGGGAAGCAAATCAAACCTGTTCATGTGCTCAACAAAATCATCAATTAAAACAGGCCAACCCAAAATCATCAGACAGCTAAGACTTGCATGTTACATTTGTTGGTTAAGTCTCCAGATGGCTGTTAAAACACAGTTCGAGTTTTAAACTTTAATAACATTTGTTTTCATTTTTAAAGTTTCCACTCATCGATAATTTCTTATCCATAATTCTATCAATCCAAGTGATCCCCGCAAAAAAACCCAACATCAATTATGAAACAACAAATACCATAACAATGTGATTACACATTTCATAATAAAACAACATTATGCATGCCAACCTCAAGGATTACAATACAAATACACTAAAATGTGTACCATGGAAGATCAAATATTCATTCTAGTGACTTAAGTAACAATACATATTCAAAGAAATTAATACCTTCTGGATCATACCCTTCAAGGTTTTCATGTACACAACGGTTGAAGGCTAGAACTTGCCGCCAAGTATCTTCAGAGATATTATGTCGTTGATTTTTCTAAGAAGAATCCAATGATTAGTTGCCTTAAATAAATTTAAAAAATAAGATACAGGAACACAATACAATAAAGGCTAAACCTTCTTATTCGAACATCAAATTTATAGCTCAACAAAAAGAAACGATGATAGATCAAACTCATAGAATTCTTCCAAAGTGACATAAAGAATGGCATGTTGATTTGTAAAAGCAAAGATAATATATTTCCGTAAAAAGGGTGCTCTAATGGATACCTTCAAGTATGAGATGGCATGCCAATAGAGTCCCAATCTAAATAATTAAGGAGCTAAACAGTGATTTGCTTTTTGTATATTACAAAACTATGGTTAGAACAAGGAGACCAAAATTAGCTCATAATTGGACCCAATATGGTTTATATTGGATATTTTAACACAAACTCAAGAAGATTCAAACTCGGTTGGTTTACCTGAACAAATCTAGTCAAAGGCCTTATGTCCTAGGGGTTTGTGCTAAGGAAATGCAAATCCTAACTCCTAATTGAGCCAAGTATCATATCACAACCCCTATCCACTCATAGTTGTCCCATCCCACCTCAGAAAGAGTTGTGTGGGCTACCTGAACAATACCGTAAGTTACAACTTAGGACTTCTTAAAAGAGCCAACACCAAACTGCTGAGAGCTGACAATAAATGAAATGGGAAATGTTAGCTAGGCCCTACATGTGTGCATGCTAAGCAAATAATATATGTTCTTAAGCATAACCCTAGTGCTGAGACATTCCAATTTACAAGTCTACATTTTGATTTGATGATTACTTACTTGTTCTTTGACCATTTTCACTGCATAAAGAACACAAATCATAGGTGTTTCGAAAATTCGAGAAGTCCACCTACCAAAAAAAGGCATACAAGATTAGCAAGAATGCTTTAAAAAAACAAAGAAATGGATATCTAATATGCTGGTCACAAAAATAAAGAGGTGGATACAATCAACAAAGCAACCGGCTAGCAAAACAGGATACGCTTCAATTAACAATGACAATGCTCATTCAAACACAAAATAAAAAGGAGAGAAAATGCTGAACGCGTTCAAAATACGCTTTGTCTCACCATCAAGTCCAGCAAACATAAGCCCTCGTTCACCAAACGAGAACTCGCCATCGAAGGCGACCATAAGTTCAATAGCGTAAAGATGTTCAACAATGCAATCAACTGCCTCAATAATAAAATAACGAGATTCAGTAAGCTCATGCAAGTAGCCCTTCCAAACCCGCTTTTCTCTCAACCAACCTAGTTCTTCCAAATAACTAATGATCCCGCTCTTCCCACGTAAAAGCATGCAAATCTCAATAAAGAGATTCACGACCGATGGTTGATTCTCTCGAACCATACAATCTACTAAATGCAATAAAAATGAGCATATCACTTCATACAAAAACCAAAAAGAGAAAGAACATGTAAAGAAACAATAAAAAGAAAAGGCACCCCCGGGCATTTCCAAATTTTTCTCCCCGTTTTCGCCTTCATTAGCACCAAAATGCCCCAAACACAGACATGCAAGAAAAGAAAAAATCGAAAAAAAAATCTTAATATTTCATATAAATCTCTTTCTCCACACATCAAAGCACACCCAAAAAGAATAAACAATCCACTTCTCTACAGACCAAAATTCGTAAATCACCGTCCATGTAGATCAAATAAACACCATAAACAACCAAGAATTGAAGATCCCAAAATAAAAATTATCAAGAAAATCATGGAACCCACACAAACACATTAAAAAATTATTGAAAAACAAGAAAATTAGAAGCACAAAAAGAGAGATAAAGATTACCGCAGTAGCTTCTGTAAATTTGAAAGATATCGGCCGCATGACGTGAGGAATCCATGCCGTGACGCCGGAGCTAGGGGTTTCGCAAAGAGATAGTAATACAAAGAGAGGGATGAGGTGTTGCCACTGTTTCTAGAGAAATATCGGGCCAACGACCTTATATGTCGGTTCGTCCTAATTTTCTGTATTTTGAGTTTAACATATATCTAGTAGGGTGATCCTCGATTTTAAAACATATATAGATCTCAATGCAACTACGTAACTAGCTCTCTCTCTTCTTTTTTTTTTTTTACTATTATTATCTCGCTAAACTCCAATATGGTAAGATTTCTTAAAATATATGAAAATATTATATAAATATAAATTTTAAATATTTTTTCTTTTATATCTTTATAGTAAAAATTTAACGAAGGGTTAAATATCTTTATATTCTTTATATTTTTTTGTTGTATGGCAAAAAAAAATATCTCGGAAAGCCCTATCCATCTTTCCGTCTATTATTTCTATGACGCCTCAAACCCGGGGGTCCGTTGACTACCCGTCAACCCGCGAAATACTCGTAAATGTCGGGCGACCCGACATTTTTCATTTAAAACGCAAAGTAGTCTCCCTGCATGCGGTGCGTTCTACCCAAATACAAAACCTGCAATATAACCTGTCTCAATATCAATCACATGAGTAAAAACGACATCTTGGGCCCATACCACAATACTCATCATCAATATAAACCAACTATCTCCCAATAGTTCAAGAGTTATTAAAATTCTTAATGCTACCATATATTAAAAATCTAAAACTTAATACATGTATCCAAAACCATCAAAGCTACAACCCAACTTTCTTTCCCAAAACTGTCTCTAAATTGAGTCGTCTCTCGAGAGCTCCCCTCGCACCGAAAATATATAATCCCCCGACATAGCGCAATGCTTAGTAGTGGAATCATCCTAAATGAGTTACTCTCCACCTAAGTGCATAGTAATGCTCCAAAAAATAAACACACTTGCCACTTTGCCTGGGTTTACGACGAAAATAATCATTTTCGAAAACAAAACTTGTTGTTCTTGAAAATATATCAATCAAGTGTCGGTAAAAATACGGATCACCCTCCCAGTCGAATTGGTTGGTGAGCTTTCAAACAATCATGGTCCTCATCCGTGATCCGTCGCCCATCTCCCAACCCAATTCTCCTAATATCATCCCGCGGAAATTCCTTTCTCAACCATGTCCATTTTTATTTTTACAAAACCATGTCACGACTCACACCTAACTTCTGGTGCTACCTGCTGCATATGAAAATGCATTACGCCATTTTCAAAACCATTTATACAATATAAATACTATGCATATTTTCAATCAACTACAATTAAACATGTAATTCAACACATCAACCATCACCCAATTTAATCCCCACTTTGAGCAAATCACAAAAAGTTACACACACAATTATATTCCATATAATTGTGACCTCATGTTAACACATCAAGCATTAACCTATTAATTTATTTGATCAACCAACTCCCCAATTTAGCTCACTTGAGCAATTTACAATATCATCTCCAATGGCTTACAACACCATTTTATTCCATATAATTGTGTCATTGTGTTAACACATTAAAATAATGTCTTAACCTATCTATTTCCACACATACCAAGCCATTCATTTCAACAATTCAAGCACACAACATATGGACGATTTTGGTCCACCACAAACCCGGACTCGATTTAACAAACCCCCAACGTAGCATACGTCATGGGCGCCCACGTCCAACCTTGACTCCACTTTTGAAACCAATTTTGGCTATTTCCGACCCTCCTACCACCAAAAAAAACACAATTTATTTGATAAATCATCACACATGAAACCATAATACAAACCGTAGCGTACCTCACTCTGGCCACCGATTTCGCACAAATGGGTTTCAATACTCAATGTCCCAAGATCTCGATCGATCAAACGGCCACTCACGCCTCAATCAACTCAAACATTAACATAGCTCTGAACAAAGCTGCGAAACCCAAGTAGGGAGAAACCCCTACCCCAAGGCTTGTCAAAACTCCCAATCCAGCACCACGCGTGCTCCCCTCTCCGCGCAGCGTACTTCCCTTCTCGTCCCGACACCGACCTGGCCGAACTCCCGTAAACCTACAGAGAAGTCTCTCTCTCTTTCACTAGAAAAACAAATCTGAACCTACTGCATCCCTCCTCCTCCTCTTTCTCAATGCTTTAGCTTCTTTGAATGGGAGAGATGACACTATAGCGTTATCTTGTTTTTTTCTAACTTAACAATTCTAAAATGACCATTTTGTCTCTCTTATTTTCCCAGCTTTTGTCATTCGAATATCTCAATAATTTTCATCATTTCACTCATACCACTTATGACACATGAGTAAGTGTTATATGTGACTTCTTTCGCATCAAAACTGCTTTACTCAAGACTTCGAACGCGATGCTCCTCAAAATGTACCCGACGCCCCTAACACCGACGAAATTTTACGTGCTAGCTAGATTTCTCGCGAGACAATCTTAACTAAGTGAAATTGCTTCATTATCTCGAGATCTAGAGAATACCGGATTTTAACTCGAAATTACAATTTCATAGCCGAAATTACGATTTTACCCTTTTTCCAAAAATTTGAATTTTCTGGGGTCTCACAATTTCTTTTAAGTCCTTATTTGTTAGACAAAAAAAATGATTTTTTTATTGTTACTGATCCGAAATCATCCATTTCATCATTTCTTCTCTGAATTTGGGTTTTCTTTTTAAATAAAGTGGTTTCTTCTATACTCTATCTAGATTTGTCTTTATTTTTCTTTTCTGCTTATCATTGATTTGATGCAATGTGTTTTATTCCGACTTGGTTATGGTGGTAACCGTGCCATCAATAGTTGGTCGTTTCGTGGGTTTGGTATTAAGCAATTCATATTAGCTCTTTTTTATTATCAAATGTGTAGTCCTTAAGAGTTTATCATTTTTACTATTAAACCGATGCTATGTATATTTTAAAATTTCTAAATCAATAAAATTATCTCTTTTCGAAATATTCAATTATCTAACTGTTTGGAAATATGGATAGGTTTTTAATTTCGTATTTATTTATTTATTTATTTTTGAAACATAGTAATTGGTTTACTTAGTTATTTAGATACTACTAAAATTGATTTTTACCCTTACTTACTCATGTGTAAAGGTTTTTAAAAATGTTTTTGTTACATCTACATTGTAGTAATTACTTATATTTGAATCGAGATATTATCTCGGGTGTTCATTTCAGCCTTTTACCATTTAAGTCAAACCTCAAGAGAGTATTGTTAGACTTATAATTTGGGCTAAAAGGATTATTTTAGAGCCGTAAAACTGTAGTTTAATTGATGAACCCAGCTTAAGTAGTGAATGTAAAGTCAGGATATAATGAGATCGATGGTCACCCCACTTTTATCCCGTTTTTTTAATTTATCCCAAACCATTTTGGCCCTGGACTCATGTGGGTTTATATGAGTTGTTTTCTCCCATTGTCAAAATTTTTATTTAATTTTTTTAAATAACTAACTTAGTAATTGAGATTTTCAAAGATTTATCTATAAAATTTGGATATTTTTTTGCTACCTCTTTTATAGCATAGGGGTTAATTATTATAATATATGATTAATATATTAAACTTTGTTGTTTTAACTATTTTATTTTCAATTTCTAAATGCATATTTTTAATATAATGTATATGATAATTTAATATTTAAAAAATCTTGTATGAAAAAGCATTTGAATTTTGCTTCTTTATCTCATTAACTTTTGGATAAAAATAAAGTTATACTAGTTTATAAATTAAATTAAATTTAATAACTAAATTCATCTAGATATTTTAAATAATTTTACATTAAACTAGTGTTAATAATAAAATAATGTTATTTTAAAACAATTAACAAAAATTATATACAAATTTATTTCCTAATATGATTATATCTTTTTTTTAGAAAGGTGAATTCAAAACAACAAGATATTTCATTATATTGTTATATTTGATGCACTATTTGAAAAACATTTTTTATTACAAACATAAGTGAAATTGCTAAGTTGTTAACATTCCCAAATTAATTAGGATGATGATAAGTCAATTACCATCAAAATATATATATTTATAATATATAATCATTTATAATATGAACTCACATAATATTATTGGATATAACAAGGATAAGTAGGATGTAAAGATTAGAGACATAAGATTTCACTCCTGACATTTCTGTAGCTATTTTTCTCATATATGTTATTAAGCTCGTTATTTTATTGCTTTGATATTATTTAGCTAGAAGGCTAGTTTGGTACTTTTGATTATAATAGTGTTATAGCATTATTTTATTTATTTAAGTTTGTTAATTATTATTATATTATTTAGACTCAATCATTTTATATATTAATTATTATATGTTTGTATATTATTTATTTTTATTTAAAGAATAATTGTAACGCCCCGTCCCGAGAGAGTGTACAGTACATGATACTGTAGGGGCGTATACGAGCACTAAGTGTTACATTGTAATATCTTGGAGATGAAATTAGGAAATTACAAAACGAAAGAGATCCTAATTTATAATAAAGCCAAGGGTAGCTGACATGTAATTTACCACTTGAGTGAACTTAGTGGTCATAAAAGGAAAAGACTAGTTAATATATGAAATGTTTAAAAAGGAAAATGTAAATAGAAGAAGCATGGATTCAAGGCAATTGTAGAAATGGGTCAACAAGAGAATTCAAAAGTACAAGATGCAATTAGAGAAAATCAACTCCAAAATGAGTTTTTGAAGGCCAAACAAGGCCTGGGGCAAAACATAGATTTAAAGACCAAAATTGGTCTCATTTTGGGAGGGATGGAACAAAAAACGTGAAAGGGAAAAAGAAGAGAGAAGAGGAAGAGGAAGCAAGAAGTGAAGAGAAGCACAGTATGAGGGAGATCAAGCCATGCATGGAACTAACCTTGATTATGGGTTCTAAGTGAGATTTTGGCATGGATTTTTGGGTCGTGCTTACTATCATCTTCTATCTCCTAAATTTGCGCTTATGTATCG
Source organism: Tetrastigma voinierianum (assembly GCA_016808115.1). Taxonomy (NCBI): domain Eukaryota; kingdom Viridiplantae; phylum Streptophyta; class Magnoliopsida; order Vitales; family Vitaceae; genus Tetrastigma; species Tetrastigma voinierianum. Next base: position 37,714 of record JAEQBH010003600.1, read on the forward strand.
GTATCCCAAACCAGACTTTGAAATTACAGCTTGCGAAACCTACGCTTAACAAGATAATTATAACTCCTCCCTTTGCTGCTGGATTCATGGTTAAATGGAAGGAAATTGAGTTAGGGCTTAGAAACAAACCCTAACAAATCTTGCAAAAGTGGTTATAACTCATATTTGGAGTTTTCGTTTGGAAATAATTCAGAAAAGTTTTGAAGATACACATGTGTAATGAAAGATGAATTGTGTAAAATAGAGATGTGAAGATGAAATGAAATGGTTTCTCGAAGTGTATATGGGATTATAGAGTTGAATTGATGGGAAAATATGGAAAAAAAAATGCGTAAGCCACATTCTGGTCATTTTCCTAAGCAATAGCCTCGGTACAGAAATGCCCCGTTTGCTTTCACCTAATTTTCGTATTTTTGACCTCATAACTTGCTCATTTCAGATCCGATTTGAGGATTCAAGTTTCTGGTTAAAATATACTTCTAGGGGAAACAATTTTTATCTGAAGGAAGTTCATGCAAATTGTAACCCTTAAAAGCCTCCCAGAAATTTTGCCGTGCGGGAGCTAAGGTAAGTATTCTCGTTCGCTGGCAAGCGAGTCAGCTTAGATGTAATAACCTGTGTTATGTGGTTGAGGGCCTTAGAGAAGGAATTTTAAATTAAAAATTTGAAGAGATGTTATTGGATATACAAAGGACTGATCTGAGAGTTTCATAATTTTTGAAGACCTTTTGAATAATTTTAGTCAAAAAGTTCATAGAGTATTGTAGGAAAGGTTACCAAAATGAATGGGTTTTTAGTGCTTATGGTAATTTGTTCATTTGGCTTTAAATGAATGTGTGCGGTGATTTAAAATGATGTTGTGATTAATGCAGTTGTTTTCTTGAAAAGGTGAAAATGACTATCTGATCTTGAAATGGAATTTTAATGTGGAAGCAAGTTTTATTTGAGGCTGCAAACCGTGAGTGAAATGATATTTTTGAAAATTTTGTGCCACCCACTGGGCTCCTTTAGCTCATTCTTTTCCGTATGTTTCAAAACATTTTTGGTGAATTTATGGACAAAGCCATGAGTACTCTCCATGCAAGGAGCTGGAGCCATCGGTGGAAACTACATGTAGGAATCGTATTGTATAAATAGTTTCGCAAGGTTTTATATGTTTCCTAATACTGTTGTCATGTATATATGCAATATATGGATATATTTTGAAAAGGAACTACTCAGCGGCCTGACTGGGTCCGGCCTCGCTTCAATCTTTGAAAACAATGCATGAAATTAAAGAAGCCTGGAAACTGTTTTGACGACTTGAAAATGAATTAAATGTTAAGGTACACATGCTTGATCAGCCTGCACCTATGAGTCCCAAAAACTGAAAAGCCGATAGCTGAGAGACTTGAAAGATTGGCCGCTAAACGCTTTCAGCTCTGAAAATTCAAAGCTCCGAAAAACGTATAAACTCCGCCGAATTTCCGAAAAATCCGGGTGTTTGAAAAAGAAAAATATTTATCACTTCTCGCTTCCGCATTATTTTCTAAAGATACGTTAAGAATCAAAGGGGTTCCCGCCTCATGGATTTTATCTGACTCAAGCTACTGAAAGCCATATCCATCGGAGTCTGAGGTCCCCGGGTTCATGTGAGGTTAACCCGGTCATCCTTCACAATGATTATAAAATTATATATATATTTTAGTATTTTTACAGTTTCAAACTCCACTTTAGTCTATCTTTGGGGCTGAGCGAGCCAATCAAAACTAAATCCGAATATAGTTCTGAATGATACCTCCTGTGCTGACCATAATAATAAAGCACTTAAAATAGGCTCCTGTATCAATTAATTTACTAACTCTAAATGAATCTTTGTATTTATTTTGTCACCGAAGATGTGAAATACTCAATATTTTTTTTTTAATTTATTAGTTTAATTTAATTTTCCGTGAATGGAGATTAATGAAAAAGTAATGAGTTTGAAATTTTGATGTTCGATGTTGGATTTCGATGTTCCAAAAATCATTACACTTTATATTAGTCAATGGGGTTTCAATTCTGAAAAGATTGTTATTATTATTACTTTTGCAAAATTTGGCTTCAAAGTAAATTTTTATACTTACATTCTTCTTCAAGCTTGGAAGATATTGTACCCTTTACATTAAACGAAAATTCAACATATTATTTTTCTAGCAAATGCTTTAGCATGTTTAATTTACTCTCTGTTAGCCACCAACTGCTCTAAATATTTCGTTAAAAGACACAATTCTGTCATTCATGTTTTTGAAAACGCTTTAAAAAACACAAAACAACTACTTTTATGTTTTCGAAAATTATTATTATTATTTGAATTTAATAATTTTTATGTTTTCTTAAAAAAACTGATAATCAAACTAAAAAATGTTTTCAATCAAAATTTTATATTTTTGTTTTTCTTTCACCTCAATTCATCACTTATGTGCTGACACAAATACTCTATAGCTGCTTCAACAGTAATAGTGGAATACTACTTTTATCCTCATGTCCCTTTGTATCATATTTCTAGTTACAAGAAAATAAAAAATGTTAGCAAGAATTATTTAAATTTAGTTATCTTATAAAATTTTAAAAAGGAATTAAATACAAATAATATTAGCTAGTATTTCAAAATTATTTAAATTTTATATTGATATATTAAAATAAATAAAATAAAGAAGAAATTTATTACAATAATTTTATAATACAAAGAATATTTTTGGATGAAATATGGATAGAAAATAATATTTTTGAAAAAAATACAAAAAAACAAACCCTAAAGTATCACTAAATAAAATATAATATGGATAGAAATAAGAATAAATATATGAGTGAAAAGGTAACTTCCTTTTGTTTTCTCTCTCTATTTGTTTTCTCTCAACCACACATAATCTTTTAACTCATGAAAGATATATTAGTAATATACTCTTGGTATATTATTTTGAGTTTTGGATGAAAATAATATTTTTGAAAAAAAAAACAAAAACCAAAAAAAGCAAATCCAGAAAAGGTAATCTTTTGCCTCTCTCGCCTTCCCGTACAACATATAACTCGGGGGAAGATCGGTTGCCCACAAGGAAATAATTCGCTTAAGCAAATCCTTCCAAATTTCCTTCAAGATTCATCATAATTGATTTGGGAAGCCCAAAAATGCCATATTCGAAGCAAGACTGCTTAGACCAATTTTAAAAGGAAAGTAAAGGATTCAACATTCTATCTATGGAACCAATCAGCCTCTATAAGAATACCCTCCCTCTTCGCTGTCCAAGATACCAATAACATCCTCGCCGAATTCTAGTTTTTTGCATTGATATGGCCATGGAATCCAACACCACCGGAACAAAAACCCATCTAGCCTCCCGATCAAAGTGCCTCTGTGAACCTTTTGAGTATCTGAGGGCTTCTCTGGAAGGATTATTCAAGATTAGGGATGTTAGTGAAGACAAGGCAGAAGTAGAAGTAGAAGAAGACCTGGTGATCCAAAACTACGGAATTGATGAAGGATATGAGGGGAAGGTGGAGAATGGTGATGACCAAGGTGAGATGGAACCATTGAAAGAAGCTAGGAACAAAGGACCTCAGATTCTGGTCCGGGAGAGGGAGCATTATCTGATGCCGAGTACGTAGGTACTTAGATCCTGCACGAGAATGAATCAAGAGAACAACAAGGAGGGAATGAATTACACTTCCCCGTTTACAAGAACCCAAAGCTTCTTCATCTTGGGATAACAACAATGTAAAAGTTAGTACTGAATTGGGAAGAGTTAGATTGAAAATCCACATTTTACTTTCCTTTTAACTATGTTTATACAGCCTTTTGATTGATTTTATTTATTCCTCTGTTTTGAAGCTTTAGCATTTCAAGCAGAACTTCTGGTGGAGAGAGAAGGAGCCCAAGAAATGTAAGAATTTTGTTATTGTAACTCAATTTCAGTTTCTACTCATCTGTTTCCATTCTTATTACTGATCTTCATCATAATGTAACATTTTATTAATTTCTAAGGAAAAAGTTATGGTTCCGTTTGTTGTTTTTGCTTAATGAATTTAATGGTTGTTTAATTGATTGAACCTTGCATTTGGATTTAGAGTATTGAATCCTCTCAGACCGTTGGTGGAAGTGGGCACTTAAGAAGAAGCAAACTGCGCCACTTGCCAAAGGCCATTCAACCTGAGAACAGAGGTTAATATCATTTAAAAATGAATTCAAAACTCGTATTTCACTTTGGTTAGGTAATTACCCTCACTGCAGCTGAAAAGGGGACACTTGAAGAAGGAAACCAACTTATGAAGAAGACAGCTTAAATTGGTGGGGAGGAGAGAAGCTACTGATACCAATTCCAAGACAAGGACTCCCATGGACAACATATGAACTTCAAAGTGTGAGTGTCATTCGTAATGAATTTTTTTGAGCCATATTGTTGGAACAGAGTTAAAAAATAAAATAAAATTTATAGATGACATTTTGATTCAGACATTTTCAATGCTCTTATAAAACATTTACATGTAGGGCTCTTCATCGAATTTTCGTTTCTCGAGAAAACCCCTCCCATGAAAAGAACTTATACCGATTGACTTGAAACTCTCATAGTGATATTATCCGGCAAAGGGAGCGTGCCTCGGCTTGCCTCAACGTATGTTTTTTTTTTGGGGCCTACTTGATAAATAAGAATTTTCTATTTCACATTTGTTCTCCACATATTTCATTACTTCTATTTCAAGATGACTTTCAACAGGATCATATTTAGCTTTTCATAGACTCTTAAACTTATGCTCTTCTAGATAACCTATGTAACAAAAAAAGCATCTCTTGCTGAGAATTTTTGTTTTTTTTTCTTATTGGTATATTTTGTAAAATTATTAGGTAAATGTAGAGAAGAGGAGTTTGATCAAGCAATACAAGATGGAAAGGGTGACACACAAATGTACAGGCCACAGCTTATATATCTCGAATTATTAAGTTGTATACAATTAAGTACAATTCTAACAAGGAGATCTTATGGTGAACGCTTGCATTAATACATATGTTGGTTTTTTCATTCTTGCAGTTGGAAGAAGATGAAGAAATCAAGAGATTGAGAAAGGAACTGATTCCCAAGGCACAACCCATGCCCCATTATCGACCTTGTTCCTGTAGTCGAAGCAACCAACAGTGCCACGAGAACCAAAGTTTTGCATTCCTCAACATAAGATGATCAAATGTTGTAGGATGTCATGCAATGACATGAGCGGACCCTCCCGGCTACAACACCTTCCGTCATCAGTAGAGGAGGCGAAGGCTCTTTATAAGAATAGAGTATTACAATAATATGATGTAAAGTAAAAACAAATTATAGTTTGACTTATAGTGGACTGTGATATTTTTTTGTGGTACCAAACATGTTTCTTTTTTCCTTTGAAAATTCCACCAACCCAAGTCGCCAAGAGGGTGTCTAGAATGGCATGCTTTTGAATAATACTCAATGTCACAAGGATGCTTTTAATCACTCACTTTCTTATCACTTAATATGCTGACTCAAACAATGTCCAAAGCTTCATGATTAAAAAAGACATAAAAACAATGGATTATTTCATGCCAATAGGGAATTGTTCACTTTTCACCAAATCCGCCTATTACAGTATACTCGAATTGAATTTATAAAATCAGATACAACTTGGAACCTGCATCAAAGTTCCTAAGTTCCTACTCAAAGAAGTTAATCTATACCATGGGGAGATGTTTCTGCATCCAAAACCCCGCAACCCAGGAGTGATATTCTCGAGAATAAAAGAATAAATTCATAACCTAATTAAGCAACAATTCATTGGAAGAAATGGTTAAATAATAGCAAAGTTGATGAAAGAAAAGATTCCTTTATATTCCCTATAACCAATGGTATTTATAATCCATACAACTTCTTATTGCCATTATCTTATTTTATAGACTACAGTTCCTAGGAAGATCAGCCATAGAAGGCACCAACCACGGCAATTCTTTCTTTTACTTAGCAAATAGATCCATACCCTTCCTCCTTCAAGAGTTTCCACATCTATAAGACCACGAACATTAATAGAGAGTATACCTATTCCAACTTTTCTAACTTATTATGTCATGTTTCAACTTTCCCGTCCTAAACAAAATGTAACATGCGAACGCTTACAATGAAAAGCAAATGAACCCCGTCGGGGTCGAAAAGAGCCCTGGCAGAAATCCTTCGGGCAGACAACCTTTCCCCGAATTCACACATAGAGATTCTGGTGAACTTAATAGGCCTGCTTTTAACGTTTCCATGGAGCCGCAGCTGTTCCTCCTTGTCCGCTCGCCGGTAATGAACCTTTGTCTCGCTTTCGCTAGGGTTCGACTTGCCATCTTCAAGTCTATGGAGTCGCATAAGCGGGAATCCGACAGCCCAGCTCATGTCCGATGGAGTCCCTCCCGCGACTTTCAAGCCGCCAGTAGAGTTTCCTTAATCCTCGCTTGGAAAACAACAACCCAAATGACCAGGGCATAAGCTTCTTCACATGATTTCAATTCATTGAGGTTATGTTTTGTCCCGGAGAAGTACTATGAAAGAAATATGATTTTCTCATTTTGACTTTTACCAAAAATACCAAAGAAAATTAAATATACAAAAATCGATTAAAAATTAATACAATGTTTTCTCGTTTTGCTTCGGCCGCCTTTCTTCCTTTTCACTTTGCTCAAACATGATATAATCTAAGTAAAAGAATTTATGAAACCACCATATCGAACATGTAGGTGAAATGGGTTGGTAAAAGACCCGAGAAATCTTACCTCTCAAACGGAATATGGGCAAAATCGTACTTTGATTACAAAATTGTAATTTCGTTAAAAATCCGTAATTAATTTCTATATCTCGCACGACAAATCCGGATGGTAATCATTGAATTGTCTCGCTAAATTCAGCTAAGACGTAGAAATTTCATAATTTTTTTCTCGAGACAATGAATCGACATCGTGCTGGAGCAAGATCGCTGCCGCATTTTAAATCGTTTTCGACGCTAATGAAGCCACATAACATGTACTCATGTACCATGAGTGGTATGAGTAGAGAAATGATGAAATGGATCGGTCAAGTAGTCGAATATCAACTGCAGTTATGGACATAACGAAGTACTTATAACTTGATTTTAGTCACTACAAGACAAAAATATCGCTTCCTCTTCGCCACTTAAACACCAAGAGCAAAAACGTGATTTCCATTATTTTGATGAAGTGCTTTCTCCTTTCATTTCTAGAGAGAGAGTCTCTGACTTCTCTCTAGAAATACACGCGACGGACCAAGGGATTGACGAGCCATAGCTTTAAAACGTTTCACGCTGAGCAAGCCACGTGTGGAACCCGGGTTTGCGTAGTTTTTGACAACCCAAGAGGTAGTGGATTTTCTCCTTACTTGCTATGCTTTTTATTCCCATTTTTATGTTTGATGTTTCGGTTTGGTTTCCAGGCCGCGAAAGTTGCTTTTGATCGTCCCAAAACACTTTAATCGAACTCGTAATTTTTGGGATTTTCTTGATGGTCGCGGACTGCCCAGAAATTTAGAGGGCTGTCGGGTCTTTAAATTCTGAACATGTTGTTTTAAATCATGTAATTGTGGGCTGGAAAATGCCGAATCTGCCGTGGACGGCCTCCAAACACGGGACCGAAATCGTAGGAATTCTTGAGACTTTATGGGCTGTCCGTGACAAATTCCGTAATTTCAAGGTGTGGGCTAGTTAACTTATGCATTAAATGGTTGCTTGGTATTCATCACTGAATGGCCGTGGATTGCGGGTTCACTAAGTGAACCGTTGATTTGTGATTTTTCGGGAATTGTAACCGAGGGTTTCACTATTCCCGAAACCGTGTTCTAAAATGTATTTTTTGAAAATATGCGTTTGGTCGAGTAATTTAAATTAAATTGCTCTTGTTTGACTATTGAGCCTGCTTTGTGCCAATTTTGATGGATGAAATGTATAATTGCATAACATGATTGTGTGATTTTAATTATGCGAGTATATTCATGTTTATATATTTGCATGTGATTAGACTGTATTGGAACTGGCATACATGCATTCCATATGCACTGGATCACCCTAGGATTATAGGAGTGAGTGCATGAGATAAGTCTAGAGGAAAATGGTTCGGAGGGTAGTTTAAAATATTAATTATCGGAGGGTAGTCCACAAACTTAAAATATCAATCGTCTGAGCTACCAATTGATATTCATCTGGAGGTATCTTCACAAACAATTTATATATCAATCACCCAATTGATATATATACATCGGAGGGTTGTCCACCAATGAAATAATAATTTCTTATACAAGGCTTAGGCGTAGTGAGAGTCGGTGAAGACTGGATCCGAAGGTCATGTAGATGACCAAGTAGGATCACATTTGTTGAATGTGTGTTTAACATTGCACCGCACTTAGCGCTGAAGAAATTTCACTTGTGCGATTCTCCTACTCGAGCTTTAGCTCACCTCGTCAGACCCCTCATTTTACTGTGCACAGGAGTAGAGTGCGAGAGACGACACGTCATAGAGGTGTCTAGAAGAAAGCCAAGCCAGGGCTTTGATGATTTGAAACATGTATTAGAATTCTCTAATTTTGATATATGTGTTGTATAAAAGTGAATTATTAACTCTTTTGAAACTATTGGATATAGTTGTTATAGTATGAGGAGTATTGTTTATGGGCCCAAGTGGCCGTTTTACTCATATATCAGGAATATATTAATCAAGTTTGGGACGTGTATCACAGTATTACTGGGTAGAGCTCCCCGTACAGCGGAGACTTCCCGCCCGATTGTGAAATGTCGGGTCACCCGACATTCACAGTATTCAGCCGCTCGACGTAGTCAACCCGACCCCCGGTTTGGGGTGTCACGCTTGGGGTCTCCTAACTTCACTAGCGGGTCTCGAGTCTCGAGCCCTGTGTATGTAAAATGTGTTATGTGGTAGAGTTTCTTACTCACTCCCGTGGTTCCCTCCTCACCGTAAAGAGATTAGTCTCGTGATGAAGATTTAAACAATTTATGGAAACCAGTTCCTAAATCGACGACTGTGTGAGGGAGTCATCACATTCACTGACGGCTCAATCACCATACTTACGTAAGAATTCGCATTTTATCTTATCTCTGCAATCCTTCGCAAGAAAGATGAAAGATATGTACAATATCCTTAAAATGCCAATGTCGTAGCAAATCATAAAATCACGACATGAAAAATAGTTTCCTTCTTATAGCATATCCATAAAATACGGGAAAATAAAAACACAGCTTCTAACATTTCACAAAGACTAACACACCCTTCTGTGGATGACAATTTCCTTCTGGATCCAATGATAAATCCGATACTGATCCGACAGAGAGGTATGGGAGGTGGAACATTTTAAACCCAATTAAATATTAGGATAATCGGGTTCAAAAATTTTCGGATTCGGGATGAGGATCTGCTCGAAAGCATTCCTACCCGTCCCCGATATGAACACCGACAACATATACCAAGTACCTCTGCTTATGTAATGCTTTTCTCTTCATACAGCCCATCCCGCAAAATGAGGAGGTAAGAGAAATGTGTTGAGAAGCATTAGACAATGTCCATTTCAAGGACTAGTATCCATATTTTTTCATTAAAAGACTCAACAACCTAAAAACACATTCAACAAACACTTCAAGCAATAAACAATTATTGTAGACTCTAGTTCATCATACACCAGTAGATACAAAAGACCCGGGGTTTGTAAATAGCATCATCTATTTTTACCAATATCAGTGCCAACTACTTTGAGCAATTCTAATTAAAAGAGAATTTATAATGGGGAAACTAATCAATTAGAAATTATTTGAAAAACGAGAACCAAAAATTCTTATTTGAAGCCCAATCTAGTATGTGACCAAATATTTGATAAAAATGACTGCACGAAACCAAATATTTTTTGTTCCAAATCTCGGGTACAAGTCATGGGAAAACATTGGATACAACCTCAAACATGATGTACCATGGGTACAACCAATGTATACATACATTAGGTGCAAATCGTAATAAACGGAACAAAACAAAGCTTGGTCACGTGTAGTCATCTTTATCAGATATTTGCTCACATGTTGAACTGGGCTTCAAATAAGATTTTTTTGTCCTCATTTTTCAAATAGTTTCAAATTGATACCCCTTCGCATAGTTTTCCCATTTATAATTGAATTTCAAATGAAATGGATCATAAGAAGTTTGAGATGAAAAAAAAATAGTATTATTGATAATAATCATAAAGAAATAAACTTAAAATTCCATGAAAGTAATTCCTGCAAGCAACCCCTCAACATGTACATGTGCTCAACAAAATCATCAATTAAAACAAGCAAGCACCTGCAATAGAATCATACTAACCAGCATTAGAGACACAGCGAATACTTGCATGCTACATCTTAAAGATGCTAAAAATTTAATCCTCACAGATTTTCCTATCATAAACCTGAAGGTGTCAACTATCTGTTGGTTAAGTCCCCAGACGGTTGTTAAAATACAATTTGAGTTTTAAACTTTAATAACATTTGTTTTCATTTTTAAAGTTTCCATTCATTGATATTTTCTTATCCATAATACTATCAATCCAAGTGATCCCTCGCTTAAAACCCAACATCAATCACTCTAAACAACAAATACCATAACATAATTACACATTTCATAATAAAACAAACTTTAGCATGCCAACTTCAAGGATTCCAATAAATACTAAAAATGTGTACCATGGAAGATCAAATATTCATGCTAGTGACTTAAGTAACAATACATATTCTAAGAAATTAATACCTTCTGGATCATACCCTTCAAGGTTTTCATGTACACAACGGCTGAAGCCTAGAACTTCACGCTAAGTATCTTCTCGTATATATTATGTCGTTGATTTTTCTAAGAAGAATCCGATGATTAGTTGCCTTAAATAAACTAAAAAAATAAGATACAGGAACACAATACAATAAAGGCTAAACCTTATGATTCGAACATCAAATTTATAGGCTCAACGAAAGAAACGACGATAGATCAAACTCATAGAACTTTCCAAAGTGACATAAAGAATGGCATTTTGATTTGTGAAAAGCAGTATAATATATTCCCTGAAAAAGGGTGCCTAATGGACAGCCCAAAGCACAAAGGGAGATGGCATGCCATTTGAGTTCCTATCTATATAATTAAGAAATTGCCGACTCTTATTAAGGCCCTTCTATGTACATGGAGTTGTCGCTTTATGTAGGAAAAAGATGCCTTTTGAAATATTTTAATTAGAGTTAAGTATGGGGAGGATCAAGGAGGTTGTTGTACCAAATGGCGAGGGTCGTTACACGGAGTTGGAGTTTGGAAAGAGCTTAGAAAGGCATGGATCTCGGCATTTTCCGGAAAATGGCTCGAGGTGGTAACTGAGTGTGGTGCTTTTTTTTTTTTTGAAGATAAGTGGTGTGGGGTCAAATGACTTTGTGTGATGCTTTTCTCAATCATGTTATTGTTGCTCACAAAGACGCCGTGATTAAAGAGATGTGGAGCTCGAATGTTGGAGGAGGATGTTGAAATCCTCATTTTTTGAGACCCTTCAATGATCAATTTCGTGAGGAAGTAAAATTTATTACTTTCAAATGGACAAAAGTGCAAACCAAGCTCGAGGATAAGGTGAGGTGGGTGAAGAAAAAAGAGGCTTTTTCTCTGTCAAATCCATGCTTTAAAGTTTTGGATTTTGCTTCCCATTGTTATTTCCAACATCATTTGCGCCAAAGATATAGTCCTGTAATAATGCTTCTTAACTCGAGGCAAAGACGGGTAAGTGTCTCAACTCCTTGACTAGATTCAAAAGAGGAAGACCCCTTGGCTAATAGATGCTTTCTATGCAAAAGGAAAAGAAGAAACAATAGACCAATTTCTTTTTCACCGTGGTGTAACAAGAGTTTCATGTAATACTCGCCTTCTCTTTTTCGCAGCCCATCGGGTCCCCTGGGCCTCGTCTACAACCAGCTAATGAGGTGGTGGTCTTTATGTGCAAAAATGAAAGGATGTGTGGAGGGCCTTTATGTCTTTTTTAGACTATATGGAAAGCAAGAAACAAAATTTCTTTTGAAGATGGGATGTTGCCTATCTAGAAGTTAAAGTCCTCTTTTTTGTATTTCCTAGCCGAGACTACATTATGCATTTAAAGAGGGCACTACAACGCTCATTGAATTCATTGAATGGCTAGGATCCAAGTGATTTTGGAGTTTTTGTGGTTTTTCCTTTCTACTGGGTGTGTTGGGTGTTTTTTGGGGACTGTTCACTTTTGGGTAGCCTCCCCTTTGGGTGTGTTTTTGTGCTTGCTGGGCCGGCTTTTTTTCTCAGCTTTCGTGGGTGTTCCCGTGGGGGTCATGGGTTTGTTTCCCTTGTACTTCTTTGAGCGCCACTTTGGTGGCTCTCCTCTGAATATATTCTTCTTCCTTACTTTTATCAAAAAAAAAAAAATATAAAAAGGAAGAAAAAAGAGAAAAGAAAAAGAAAAGAAACTAAAGTTTGTTTCAAGGAAGTAGGCTTTTGGCGAAGGCAATCTATGCACTGCGGTTGTTTCAGCTGGGAAGCAAGAGACATCCTTATTAGAACATTGCAGCTTATCGTGGTTGAGCTCCAAGTAAGAAGAGCTGTTTTTGTTCTCTTTTGTTGGGTAGCCTTTTAATGCATATTTGTTATATATTGTGTGTACCTTGGTGTGGCCTTACAAAGGACTGCAAGCATATTCTCTTTTTCTTACAGAAAAAAAAGAAAGAAAAATCCTTTGTAAGTAGAATGCTTCTAAAGGCTTAAAGTTAGGACGAGATGTAGTACTTCTTGTCTTAAGGAGCTCGCTTTAGGACAACAATATTCCTTGTTCTTAGCGGTCAAGCACGATCATATTGATACCTTTATTTTCCTCCTATTATTTAAAGTGTTTTCAAATTAAAAAATAAATCTTGCAAAGTTGTAACATAAATTAAAGTATTTTCCTCCTATGTTACAACTCAGCAGTTTGGTGTTGGCTCTTTTAAGAAGTCCTAAGTTGTAACTTACGGTATTATGTTCAACCCACACAACTCTTCTCGGTGTGGGATGGGACAAATCATGATGATAGGGGTCGTGATATGATACTTGGCTCAATTAGAGTTGGGGATTTGCATTTCCTAGCACAAACCCCTAGACATAAGGCCTTTGACTAGATTTCAGTAAACCAATCGAAGTTTGAATCTTCTTGAGTTTGTGTTATAATTTCCAATATAAACCATATTTTGTCCACGGAGGAGCTACTTGATTTTCGGGTCTCCTTTCGTTTCTAATCATAGTTTTGTAATATACAAAAGCAAATCACCTGCTTGGCTCCCCACTATTTAGGATAGGGACTCAAATGGCATGCCATCTCCCTTAGGCTTTGGGTCATTCAATAGGCACCCTTTTTCTCCGAGAATATATTATACTTTGGCTTTTTACAAATCAAAATGTCATTCTTTATGTCACTTTGAAAGTTCTAATAGTTTGATCTATCATTGTTTCTTTTGTCGAGCTTCACAAATTTGATGTTCGAATCAAAAGGTTTTAAGCCTTTATTGTGATTGCGGTTCTCGTATCTTGCTTTTTTTTAATTTATTCACAACCAATCATTGGATTCTTCTTAGAAAATCAACGACATAATATCTCCGAAGATATTCTCAAGTAAAGAAGTTCTAGCCTTCAATGCTGTGTACATGAAAACTCAAGGATATGATCCAAGGTATTAATTTCTATGAATATGTATTGTTACTTAAGTCACTAGCATGGATATTTGATCTTCCATTGTACACATTTTAGTGTATTTATCGTAACGGAAAATAGTTTTCAAAAACATGAATGAAATAGTTCCTATATTTTTGTTTTTCTTTCACCAATTCATTACGTGTAAGACATATTCCTTCACCTACCAAGCAAGGGTCTGGCACAAACTACATAAAGACCCTAAGAAAACCCTCTCTAGGGGCCACATCTCACAAGTCCTTCCAAAGCATTACTTGGCCGTGGAACAAGATTCACAAAAGAAAGTTCGTGATGGCGAAGAAAGAAGAAGCTACCTCCGGTGTCACATGTAAATGCAAGGACAAGGTTGTAGCAAATCATAAAATCCCATATGAAAAAAATAGCTCTCTTTCTTAGAGCATAGCCATAAAATATGGGGAAAATAAAAAACACAGTTTCTAAAACTTCTCAAAGACTAACACACCCTTCTAGGGATGACAATTTCCTCTAGATCCAATGAAGAATCCGATACCCGATCCGAATCCAGAGGAGGGTACTGAGAACATTTTTAAACCCAAATAAATATTCTGGTTAAATTGAGTTCCTAAAGATTTGATTCGTGGGATAGGACAGTCTCTATACTATCCTACCCGTCCTATTCCTAATACTGTAGTAAATATATAATATTTATTTATTTATATTAAAAAGACATTCCGACATTCATTGGCTCTCAGGTTTCTAATAAATTGTTTTTAATAGTTGGCATGCTGAATTCATATACATAATGGACTGTTTAGACAATCTCTTCATAAATTATTAAAAAGAAATTTGTCAAATCTTAAATTTTACCCGATCTTTAGTTTCTAGTCCCCTAAAGCGTAAAAACAAAAGTGGATTTTAACCTTTTTATTTTGACACTTCTTTTTCTTTCACTCTATCCCATGTGCCACCCCTTCTTTCACTTTTTATCCCATGATTTTCTAAAATAATTCATTTCACAACTTGGAATAGCGTATTTGGGTAGAGGGTATGGGTATCGGATCCTCCAATGGATGTGAGGAAGGGGATAAAAAATGTAAATCCGATGGCGATGAGAATAGAAATAATAAATGGGGATGGAGAATCTAAAATCCAACCCATTGTCATCCCTACACCCTTCCATGGATATTCATCTTATTTCCGTATGCAATTTTCCTCATTCTCCTGTGCACCCAACCTTGCGGCATTTTTACGGATATAAAATAAAAAGAGAGAGAAGGGGCCAAACTTCATTTGTCCCAGGATATGGGCATACACCAGGAATTAGGAATTTGGAACCTTCATAACTCCTACCGCCCCTCCCAACTCTACTAATCATATCGAGCCACTCTATCTTGTTCAAGCATCTATGTCCTCGAACTCGACAATATCTTCAAAACAAGGAAGTTCAAGCAAGCTCAAATGCAGCCCCGTTGCTTTCAACCATGACTTAAAATCTTTGCGTACCAAAGAAAATGTAGCAACACATGTTAAAACCACTAAGCATGAATACTGTTTAACATTCCGTGTCTAAATTGCAAATATATTTATGAACATCTTAGGTAGGTTTGAACCATATTCTACAACTTCTTTAGCCTCCGCACGATGAGATCAAGATTTTGTTTCGTATGTTTAGTACCTCTGCTATGTAACGCTTTTCTCTTCATATAGCCCATCCCACAAAATGAGGAGGGATGAGAGATGTGTTGAGAAGCACTAAACAATGTCAATTTCAAGGACTAGTATTCATATTTTTTCCTTAAAAGACTCAGCACACCTAAAAACACATTCAAGAAACTCCTTCCACAAATAAAAATTATTGTAGATTCTAGTTCATCATACACCAGAGATACAAAGACCTGTGGTATAAAAATAGCATCATCTATTTTTACCAATATCAGTGCTAACTACTTTGAGCAATTTAATTAAAAGAGAATTTATATTTGGAAACTATGCTAGTGAGTATCAATTTGAGTTATTTGAAAATGAGGACCAAAATTTCTATCTAAAGCCCACCTAAGTATGTGTGACACCAAATATTTGATAAAGAGGATTCCACTCCAACCAAGATTTTTTTTGTTCCAAATCTCAGGTACAAGTCATGGAAACATTGGATACAACCATGATGGAACCATGGGTACAACCCATGCAAACCTTAGGGTGCAAATCGTGAATAGTTTGAACAAAAACAAAGCTGTCATGTGCAATCATCTTTATCAAATATTTGCTCACATGTTGAACTCGGCTTCAAATAAGATTTTTTTGTCCTCATTTTTCAAATAGTTTCAAATCGATACCCTTTAGCATAGTTTTCCCATTTATAATTGAATTTCAAATGAAACGGATCATAAGATAAGCGTTTCGATGAAAAATAGTATTAGTTGCTAATAATCATAAAGAAATAAACCAGAAAATTCAATGAAAGTAATCCTGTGGAAGCAAATCAAACCTGCTCATGTGCTCAACAACATCATCAATTAAAACAGGCCAACCCAAAATCATCAGACAGCTAAGACTTGCATGTTACATCTGTTGGTTAAGTCTCCAGATGGCTGTTAAAACACAGTTCGAGTTTTAAACTTTAATAAAATTTGTTTTCATTTTTAAAGTTTCCACGCATCGATAATTTCTTATCCATAATTCTATCAATCCAAGTGATCCCCACAAAAAAACCCAACATCAATTACGAAACAACAACAATTTATAACAATGTGATTACACATTTCATAATAAAACAACATTATGCATGCCAACCTCAAGGATTACAATAAATACACTAAAATGTGTACCATAGAAGATCAAATATTCATTCTAGTGACTTAAATAACAATACATATTCATAGAAATTAATACCTTTTGGATCATACCCTTCAAGGTTTTCATGTACACAACGGGGCCGGAAGGCTAGAACTCTCGCCGGCCAAGTATCAGATATTATGTCGTTGATTTTCTAAGAAGAATCCAATGATTAGTTGTCTCAAATAAATTCTAGTGCCAAGATATATGAACACAATACAATAAAGCAAACCTTATGATTAGAACATCAAATTTATAGCTCAACAAAAGAAACGATGATAGATCAAACTCAGTTAGGAACTTTCCAAAGTGACATAAAGAATGGCATGTTGATTTGTAAAAAGCAGTATAATATATTCCCTGAAAAAGGGTGCCTAATGGACAGCCCAAAGTATAAAGGAGATGGCATGCCATTAGAGTCCCAATCTAAATACTATGAACCAAGCAAGAATGGCCCACGAGAGTCGACAATAATTGAAATGGGAAATGTTAGCTAGGCCCTACATGTGTGCATGCTAAGCAAATATATGTTCTAAGCATAAACTGAAAGTGAGACATTCCAATTTGATGTCTATCGATTTGATGAGAGTTACTTTACCGTTCTTTGACCATTTTCACTAAGCATTACTAAAGAATGTATTAAAATCATAGAAGCTGAAATTCAGAAGTCCACCTACCAAAAAAAGGCATACAAGATTAGCAAGAATGCCGGGAAAAAACAAAGAATGGAACATCTAATATGCTGGTCACAAAAAATAAGAGGATACAATCAACAAAGTAATCGCTAGCAAAACAGATACGCCCAATTAACAAAGGACAATGCTCATTCAAACACAAAATAAAAAGGAGAGAAAATGCCGAACGTGTTCAGTACTAAAGTTTGTCTCACCATCAAAGTCCAGGCGCAACATAAGCCCGTCTGCCTGAAATCAGAACCCGCCATTGACAAGACCATAAGTTCAATAGCGTAAAGATGTTCAACAATGCAATCAACTCTTGGTCTCAATAATAAAGAATTGAGATCTCGTGTAAGCTCGTATGTGCAAGTAACCCTTTCCAAACCGCTTTTTCTCTCAACCAACCTAGTTCTTCCAAATAACTAATGATCCCGCTCTTCCTATGGAAAATTTAAATTCAATAAGAGATTCACTCGACCGATGGTTGATTCTCTCTCGAACTATACAATCTACTTAAATGCAATAAAATGAATAAATAATCCACACATCAAAGCACACCCAAAAAAGAATAAAATAATCCACTTCTCTACAAACTAAAAAGTCGCAAATCAATTCCATGTAGATCAAATAAACACCATAAACAACCAAGAATTGAAGATCCCACAAATAAAAATTATCATGAAAATCATGGAACCCACACAAACACATTAAAAAATTATTGAAAAACACGAAAATTAGAAGCACAAAAAGAGAAATAAAGATTACCGTTAAAGAGCTTCAGAATTTGAAAGATACTTTAAAACCGCAAAGACCTGAGGAATCCATGACAGACGCAATCTGGGAGCTAGGGTTTCAGAAGAGATACAAGAGAGGGAATTCGGGTGACGTTGAAACTCCGGACGGAGCCGGAAAATGCGTAAAACAGAGGAGATGCTTTCTCTCTCATCGACGCAAAGAGGAGAGATGGCAGGTAATACAAAGAGAGGTAATGCAGGTGTTGCCACTGCTTTCTAGAGAAATATCGGGCCGAATCGGACCTATATGTCGGTCCGGCCGAATTTTCGGGGTTTTGAGCTGAAAATATATCGGTAATGATCTCGATTTTCAAACATATATAGATGTCCACAGAACCACAAAATGAGCTCTCTCTTCATAATATTTTTTTTTTACTATTATTATATTCTTTATAGTAAAAATTTAACGAAGGTTTAAATTTCTTTATATTCTTTATATTTTTTTGTTGTATGGAAAAAAAAAATATCTCCGAAAGCCCTATCCATCTTTCCCTCTATTATTTCTTTTAAGTCCTTGTTCGTTAGACAAAAAAAGTGATTTTTTTATCATTACTGATCCGAAATCATTAATTTCATCATTTCTTTTCTGAATTTGGGTTTTCTTTTTAAATAAAGTGATTTCTTCTATACTTATCTTGTAAGACCCGAGAAATTCCAATTTCTGGAATAAGGGCAAAATAGTAATTTTGATTACTAAATTGTACTTCGATTAAAACTGTAATTAATTCTCTAGATCTCGATAATCGAAACTGGACAGGCTCCTGGGTCGGGAATCTTCTCGAATCTAGTTAGCACATAAAATTTCATAATTTTCTGAGACAGTCGGAGTCGGCACGTTTTTCGAGGCATCGCGGTTCATGTCAGAATCGATTAATGCGAAGAAGCGCACATATACATGTGTACTCACAAATTATAAGTGATATGAGTAGAGAAATAATGAAATTGGACGACCGAGGTAGTGCCGAATATCGATTCTCGATAAAGCAGGGACTTGGTAAATGTCATTTTTTGAATGTTAATGAGCTAAATGACAAAAGAGCAACAGTGCTCATCTTCTTCCCTCAAATGGGAGACAAAAACGTGAAATTCATTTTTTCGACGCAATGCAAGCCTAATTGCTGAGTTTCTTTTCTAGAGAGAGAAGGGTCTTCCTTCTCTCAGAAATACATCACGATCTAGACTCTATCATTGATTTCACTGAAACAAGAAGGGAAAACGCTCTACTGAACAAAGTACGCTGTGACCCTGGTTTGCGAGTTTTTGACAACTCCAAGAGGTAGGATTTTTTCCCTACTTGAGTTTTTACTCCCATTTAAATGTTTTACAAATGTTTCAGCTGGAATGCAGGTCGTGAGGGTCATTGGACGGGTCCCAAAACTTGGGACCGACTTATAGAAATCTCAGAGAAGTGGAGCAGCCCGTGACTGCTCCACGGCTGCATTAGGGGCTGTTTTATGCATTCTTGTCTACTTGTGTATTAGATGATTGTTTTGGTATGCATCACCTGAATGGCTCGATTGCGGGTTCACAAGGTGAACCGCACGAGGATTTTTCGGGAATAGTAACCGAGGGGCTTCACTTCATTCCAAATAGTTCTAAGAATATACTTTTCGTGAATTATGTGGCTTGGTTAAGTAATTCGACCGAATTGTTTTTGTGTTTGAACATTAGCCCAAGAGAGCTAATTTTGATGTGAAATGATGATTACATAACATGTTTGTGTGATTTAATTTTATGCGAGTATATTCATGTTTATATATGTTTGCATGTGATTAGACCTAATCGAACCGACATACATGCATTCCATATGCAACTGGGAACATCCCCTAGGAATATAGGAGTTAGTGCATGAGACTTAGCTCAGAGAAACAAGGTTCTGAGGGTAGTCTAAAATGTAAATTATCAAATGAGGGTAGTCCAAACTAAATAATATATCAACCGCCGGAGCGCCCACTTGATATTTATTCATCTGAGGGTAGTCCACAAATTAAATAATATATCAACCGCTGAGCGCCCGGGCAAATTGATATTTATTCATCTATGGGTAGTCCACAACCAAATAATATATCAACCGCTTCTGAGATGCCCGCCTTGATATTTATACTTCCTGGAGTAAGAAGTCCATTAAACAAATAATATATATCAAATCGCCTGAATACCTAAATTGATATATATATATTCATCTAGAGGGTTGTCCACCAATAATATAATAATTCTCATACGAGGCTTAAGTTTAGTGTGAGAGAGTCGGGTGAGGACTCTGGATCTGAGTTGGCCAAGTGGTGCATTATCTGGCAGGATCATGCATTTGCTTGAATGTGTTTACTTTGGAACATTGCACCGCACTCAAAGGTGAGTAGCCCACTTTAGGCGATTCTCCTACTTGAGCTTTAGCTCACTCCCCGTCGTGGGATCCCTTTTTACGTGCACAGAGCGTGCGAGTGAGACTCCGCTCGCCCCTTGAAGTCAGGTAGACAAGAAAGCCGAACAGTGGGCTTTGATGTATACATGTATTAGAATTCTAATTTTAATGTATGTATTGTATAAGAGTAAAAACATATTAACTCGTAACTATTGGGCATATAGCTGGATTCATAGCCGGCATATGTAGAGTATCAAGTATGGCCCAAGTGGCCATATCGATATATATTGCATATATTGACCTGCTTTGGGACAGGTATATGCAAAGATCTATTTCAGAGCTCCCCGCACAAAGGAGACTCTCGCCTCGATTTTCTAGTGGCGCCTGCAAAACCACCTCCCGCTCTGTGTATCTCCCGCAGGCTGGGATCTGCAGTCAACGGACCTCGGCTCGGGGCGCCACAACATTGCATCGAGCCAGTGGCGCCGAATACCCAGGAGCTCCTGTTTGGGTGGTCCACCACCAGGGGTGTGGCTCTGGATGCTGAGTTTAGGTATGGATTGCCTTAGGAAAATCACCCGACAAAACTAGGACAATTACTTGCACGTGTGTTGATGTGTTTTGTGTGATTTTGTGAATTATTTGATGATTGGAAATGCCAGTCATGTCAGGTGTTCGTGTACTTAACTGCTTTTATATGTGTCGAGATCGTATGTGTGCTTGGTGATTAGCACATGGATGTTAGAAAATATTTTTAAAAATATTTTGAGTAGTACAATGTGTAAAACTGGAAATGAAAATGAAGAAAAATAAATTTTTATAAATTTATTGGATGAGAATTGAAGGAAATGGAAGAAAATAAATTTTTATAAATTTATTTGAATGGAGAATTTGATGAAAAGCGGAAAAGAATATAATTTGTAAATTTATTTAGGTTATGAGGTGAGGAAAATAATTTTCTAAGGTTTTATGGGGTGTAAAATTTTTAGAAAATGGGTTAAATAAATTTTATAAATTTGTTTAAGAGTGTTAAAAATTATGAAAAAAATGATTTTGGCGATTTTTAGAGATTTTTCCAATTTACGGAAATAAGTGAAAAAAATCATTTATAATGAAAAAAGCGAAAAAAATTTTGAGCAAAAAAATTTTGATGGAGCTCTTGCCAGTTGTATTGTGAAGAAGAAAAAAAAATTGTATTGCAAAGAGAGTTTGTGCACGGGGAATAAAGTTATAAAGATTGTGTTGCAGGTGAGTGTATTGGCTTAGGGCGTATTGCAATACGGTTCTTGTATTGAGGGGAGAAGAATTTGGGAAAGCGGGGTTATGTAGCAATACAACAGCAGTGTTGCGACATGAGGCAGTGCTGTGTCTAAGGCGGTTGTGTCTGCCGCGCAAGCAAGACGCTAAGCGCGGCGCCCAGCGGCGTGGCGGCGAAGTGGCGTCGCGGCGGCCCGAGCGTCTTGTAGAGCGGCCGGCGCGCGAAGCGATGGCGCTTCGGGCCTGATGGCGAGTGGAAGCTAGCGCGTGAGTTGAAGCGGCGGCGGCGGCGCGAAGTAGCGGCGGCGGCGCGCGGCGAGCATAGCGTGAAGCGCGAAGCGCGTTAACTGGCGCCTGTGCGTGCGAAACACGGCCCGGCTTTGGCTAACTTTGAGCGGCCCAGATGATGCCTTGGTAGGCGGTAGGCGATTTTGAGTACACTACTTTGGCTCGATTTGGCTTCCGGTTTTGGACCGGTTCGACTCGGTATTTTCCTGAGTCACCAAATGAACACTGTTCATTGTAAAATAAAATTTTTTCAAAAAAAAAAAAATTTATTAAATTCAAATACAATCAAATAAAATTTGATAAAATTTTTGAAAAATAAAATTTTCAAAAATAATTTTTTTTTTGAAAATAAAATTTCGTTGAAAACATATTTTAAACGCGAAATTGATTGCGTATACACTGGGTTATGTGTATGATTAAGTGTCTCGGGGCTGTGGTTATGCCTTAGAATGCGCCAATTGATTCCCAACTTCTGGATTGGAAATCAGTTACATGAGTGGATTGTGTGAGAAGTTATATGCATGGTATGATAAATGTAGGAAAAATGGTGAATGCTAAGGTTAGGACTACCGATGACCTTAGGGATTTGGATCTTGAAGCGGGTGGTTTGGAATTTAAAGCGCCACTTAGGAAATAAAGCCGAGATTAGGTTCATGGTTGTTAAGTCTATTGGCATGTACATTGCTAGTTAGGCGGGAAATGAAAGATTAAATGATTCTTGTTGCCATGAAGAATTGTGTAAATGGCTAGTAGGGAACGAGGGCGTAAAGAGGCGTCCACAAGATGTGGTGGACTTTTTTGCTTTTAGTATTAGATAATGACCTTTCTTAGAAATTTGTGATAACCCAGAATCTTGTACAGGCTAGTATAGCATGTAGACAGGAAGATCCTAGTAACCTCCAGAGGTTTAGGGCGTATCATCCTTCGACATTCACAGGGGGGAAAGGATTCGATGGTGGTAGACCATTGGTTCATGCAGAACGAGAAAGTGTTAGAGGCTATGGATTACCTCGGCGACCGGGATTAGGCTAAGGCTACGTTCTAGCTAAGAGAATGAGGCCAAATATATGGTGAAATGGGCAAGGACCTCTAGAGACCTTAGAGGAGCCATTGTCACGTGGTTCCTATAGTTAAGCAGAGAATGGGTATGATATATCGAGGTTGCGAGTTAGAGATCTCGGGGACTCTACTCACAGTGGACCTGAGTATCATGGACATGTCAGAGTTCGAGGTCATCCTGAGGATGGATTGACTGACGACTTACAGGGTCATTATCGATTGTGAGCGCGAGGAGGATCACGCCTACGTAGGATGTGGTGTTTTGTCGCTGGTATTCGGGGGGACTGTGATATTTTGCCACGACGGACGATTATCGAGTCAAGTGTGGGGGCGAGTTAAGCGGGTTGGCTCGCCCGAGCCTTGCTGAAGGGCGAGTGAGGGCCGAGACTTAGATCTACCGAGTAGTTTGCGAATATGTGGATGTCTTTCCGGATAGGCTACGGACTACCTCCGCGCCAGGGATGTAGACCGGTGTTGAGTTACACCACAGTATTGCCAAGTCTGGCTCCATAGGATGGCACGGTTGAGTTGCGAGACTTCGAGTCCGATTAAAGACTCTTTGGACAAGAGGTTCATTAGGCCAGAGCACTTCCATGAGGCGCTCGGTTCCTAGTTGCGAGAAGAAAGAGGAAAGACATGATGTGACCATGGCGTTCGACAGGGTTATGAAAATCGGAATCGGGTACCTATTAGGGTGAGTTATTTGACCACGATTGAGAGGAACTGAGTCTACTTGATAGACCTTGCCGGTTACCATCAACTAAGGATTGGGAGACAAATATCACTAGAGCGGCGTTTGGGCGCGTGTGAACCTTTAGTTACGGTGAGGCCTTTGGTTGTTAGTGCATGGCCCATGTTCATGGACCTAAATAAATAGGGTGTTCAGCCATCTGATGGATTTGTGTGATCTTAAATTATGGATGATATTTACGATGCCTCGGTCAGTGGGAGCATGAGTATCACACGGTTGTGTAACGATTCTTTGAAAGACCATAAAATTATCATTCAGTTGATGAGAGTCAGTTTGTGCCCAATTGAGATTTTGGGACATGGTGTCGTGCGGGAGTCAATGGTCGACTGCTAGGTTGAGCGGTGTTAGGTGGGAGAGGCCGGATGTCGATCTTCGAGATACATAGTTTCTTGGGATTGGCTAGGTATTACGAAGGCTCAAGGCGACAGAAATTATCCATTGAGGCAGATGTGACGCCTCACGGATCACTGGATAAATGGTTGAGACGGTCAGGCCATAGAAGAAATCGAGATACTTGAGACCTCGGATAAAGGTGTTGTGCTTTGAAGGAGGATGGTTTTCTCGTTGGGAAGAGCTGAGAAGACTTACGCTTCACACTAGTTACCCGGGACTAGGGCCGGGATTGAGCGTAGTGGCGGATTCCCAGATGGGGATCGGGCTGGGTTCATCAGTTCAGTTGTAGTAGGACGGGAGAGCCTGCGATTCATTCTCAACACAAAATGCGGGTCGGAGGGCCGTTTCAGATTTGGTGCTATACAAGCACTCTCAACAGCCTGGGGTGTGAGGCAGGAGTGTGGAGTCCAAAAGTCGAGGATAGATCGAGGGTTCATGGCGAAGCTAGTGGAACTTAGAATTGGTACACTGTTGGTTGCGATGTCGGGAAACTTGACATGGATGAGTTGATAACCGTGGGTTATGGTAATAATAGTGAGACCTAGGTCGGGTTGTCATACCCGACACAACATTGGATTTGGGCTTAGAGTTGAGGCCTTTGAAGCGATGCGTGTTCTTCCCTAGGGTGTAGGGTGAGAGTTGACGTTGGGTTCATGAGTGAGAGATCTCTGGTTACGCTCATGGTGGACCGGGATGGAGTATCATGATATGGCATTATTATTGTGTGTGCAGTGGCACATGGTACAGTCAGTGTGGGTGCGCGATATGATCGTACCACTCTTGGTGAGTGTGGGTTGAGTTGTCTTTAGGACCACGTCGATGAACTGTATTAGTTGAATCGCGAAGTAAGAGCTCAGTGTAAACGAAGAGTTATGTGGTCGAGATGAAAGCACACGGTCGGGGATATCCGCATAGACTTAGAGTTGATGGTAGAAGGCCGGGAGTGACTTGAGTTTGGATACCTTTGGTGCATTGGGTGTTGTTGTTGGTAGCAGATCTCGGTATAGGGATGTCGTTCTGGCATGACCAGTTGTGATTATTAGTTGTCGGCGATAGTGACCTTGGGAAGGTCAGCGTTCACTAAGTAAAGTTTCATGGGTTATCAGTTGTGTGGTTCCTGCCATGTCGGACATTTGAAGGCATCAAGTCTGGGGTTATAAAGGAGTAGAGATTAATTGCCGCCCAGTAGAGTCACTTCTGACATAGTTATCAGGGCGAGCCTTTAAATGTACCTGTAGGGCATTGTATGGGAGGCCATGTAGATCACCGTTATGTTGGTAGAATTGGAAGAACTCCATGCTGGTGCAGTGGTTTAGACCTCTAGAAGGTGAGCTTGATGATGGCGTCTTTCTCACGACAGGCAGTGAGAGAAGAGCTATCTTGTGTGTGATGTCGACCCTTAGAGTTAGGGGTTGATCACGTTTCCTTGAAGGTGAATCTGAGAGGTAGTCGGGTTCGGCGGCGTAGGAGAAGTTATCGCGAGTTTCTAGACCTTCGAGATGCTGGAAGGATAGGCACGATCAGCGTGCGGTTGGGCGTTACCGCCAGTATGTCGCCGTCATATGAGGTATTTCCGCGTCTCAGACTCGGAAATATACTCGAGATCCGGCTCATGTGATGGATTGGGGGCGGTGAGTTGACACGGATGAACCTTGAGGAGGGACCGGTGTGTGCGTTGATATGTGTCGGTTTGCGACGCCAAAACGCCGTGAGGCTAATGTTGGTGCTATGGAGCACTTATGGAGTGGAGGTACGTGAGCGCGAGGACACGATGCGGGCGCTTATCCGCCGTGTTTAGGGATGAAGTCGTAGTTTAGTCGTTTAAAACTTTTAAACAGCTAGTTTACATGTTCATGATAAGTGCATGTACCATGCATGTGGTGATATGATTGTCGAATTTGGATGAAATTCCTTTTAAGGAGGAGAATGTAAGACCTGAAATTCGATTCTGGAATGGGGGCTAAATAGTAATTTTGATTACTAAATTGTAATTTCGGTTAAAAAATCAGTAAGTGGTCTGCAGATCTCGGATGTGAAGCGGATTGTACCGTTAGAATCTTTCGCGAAAATCTAGTTAGAACATAAAAATTTCATAATTTTACGAGACGTTCGAATTAAACTTACGTTTCGAGGCATCGCGGTTTGGGTCTGCGTGTCGATTCGATGCGAAGAAAGGCACATATAGCATGTACTCATGTACCATAAGTGATATGATTAGAGAAATAATGAAATTGGACGACCGAGGTAGTGCCGAATATCGATTATGATAAAAGAGGGACGTAAATGTCATTTTTTGGAATGTTAATGAGCTAAATGACAAGAGCAAATAGTGCTCATCTTCTTCCTCAAAATGGGAGACAAAAAACGTGAAATTCATTTTTTCTTGATGCAGTGGGCTTCAATGGAGTTTTCTAGAGAGAAGGTCTTAAGCCTGCAAGCTCACTGGATCGGGCCAGATTGGATTTCGGCCAGACAGAAGAAGCGTTCTACTCGGAGCGGCTCTGGCGTGGACCTTGGGTTTGCGAGTTTTGACAACTCCAGAGGTAAGTTTTTCCTACGCGAGTTTTACTCCCATTTAAATGTTTTACAAATGTTTCGGTTGAATGAGGCCGTGAGGGGCCGTTTGGTCGGATCGAAAACTTTGGGGCCGTTTATAAATTTTGAGAGAAAAGTGGAAGCGACCCGTGAGCGCTCCTGCGGTACGCAGTAAGTTTTAGTGCATTTTGTCTATTTGTGTGACTAGATGCTTGTTTTGGTATGCATTGGGCGGGAATGGCGGAAATTAGTTGCGGGTTCTAAAATTGAACCGTTGATTTATGATTTTTAGAATAGTGTTGACAAAATCAAAACACATGTACAAAAATTTATGACACTATCACCAAGGACCAATCTTAATTAAATCCTCAGCAACCTTGCCATAAACTTGTGGAAATTATAATATACGGCAATCTCTTAAAATAAGTCATTTCAAAAAGCTTTGTTTTGATTTATATCTGCTTGGTACCCAGTCGACAAGTAAAATGGATTTAAGTCCCGGATATCGATCCCACGAGATCTCGGGAATTTTAAATCAACTACCACGACTACTCGAAGCTCCATACTATTTGGACGATAAAATGATAGTGGAGTCGACGTCGAGATCTTTGGAAAATTGAAGAACAAAAGGAAATAACGGAAATAACCAACAAGCGGGAGATAAAAAGAATAAAAGAATAATGAATTTCTAATAAAGAAATGAATCTTGAATAGTTAATCTCAGACACATCAATAAAAACGGTTATAGTGAACTATCAATTCTGTAGTTAAATCATTAGAATTTCTTGATTAACTCAAGTTTCAAAATCTGTCGAGGCAATTGTAGTGTTGGATCTCTCCACACTCCATTTCATTATCTAATTTATGACTGATTCTCGAATACGAGTGAATATTACATTTAAAAGGACTTATGTCTGGGTATTTTTCTTTTTAAATGCCCCATACCCCATTTGTGAATTTGTCAAACCTTAACTCCCAAGTTGTGGTCAAGCGAGGATACAACTTCCAGTTATCCTCATCGAGATTAGGATAGATCAGCCTTTCCTTGATTAGATCTCGGCTAACAGGATTGGACTCACTATCAGGGTGAGGTGAACTCTTCTTGTTTAAGTGGATAACTCATTGACTCATTCTTGACTTCAAGTGAAGAGGATTTATCAGTGAACTACCAAAGCGCAAAGGATACAATAACAGGACATTATAAAGAGCCTAGGCGTTTTGAGTTGTCTTCCTGTGTCTGAAGGACTTCCTTGAAATCGAGTGTGGCGCAATTCTGTAGGTATAAGCGAAATGTTGAGATCAAATCAATAAAACCAAAATCTGAAGTAAATTCGTAACGAAATTAACAAACTGCTAGAACGACTACAGGAAGGATAAATTCTGACGATAACGTTCAATTAATGGAAGCTGGATTCCTCAATTACTAAATTACACGTCTGACATTCACAGTCATAGAAAAGCGCAGTTTGGCTGAAACAATCGAATTCGAAATTTAATGCGAACTGGCAACATTTCAGGTGTAATTTTGAAAGAAATAGAAATACGCATTAAACCGGCTAAAAGCGATAACATCGATTTCCAGAAAATACAAGTAAAAAATACGAAAACATAATGCGCTCTAAAGCGATGGAAACAACAAATAAAATAAAAAAATAAAAGAAAAGAGAAAAGTAGGCTTTCGGCAATCCGGACCTCTGGAAATGCCGCTGGCGCTGAAGCTACTTTCGGCTGGATAGGCGTATGTATTTATAGGTTCGTTGGGCTAGCCCAATGTAACTGTGAGCGTAGAGTATCAGGCCCGAGATTCGCATTCGTCGCGACTTGGTTTCCTTTAATAGGCGGCATCATCGGTCGCGACCTCGATCCCCCACGTCGCGACGGCGTACACTATATAGCCTTGATTTAGTCATTCTTGATGTCGCGACATCATCATCTTAATAGCGACATCTTCTCCGTCTTAAGCGGGTTTCAATTGTTCTCTCGATGTCGCGGCGTCGATATCTTATCGCGACCTCGGCTTAAGGCGCTGCGGTCTTCAACTGATGTCGCCCGGACTTGACTTGATCTCGCCGGCGACATCATCGCTATGGAAACGTGAGCTGGTCGCTCATGTTGTCGAACATCAATGTCTTGTCGCGACATCCTTATGAATACGCATCTTTGATGCGGTTGTTCACGATGTCGGCGACGATCTCATGTCGCGACATCAACTATAACTGCGATCACTTGATGGTTTTGATATGCGTGACGGCCTCGGTCGTGTCTTGGTTGTCGCGACTTGGTATTATCGTGACCGCTATAAACTTTACCTTTCAAGCGGCGGTGCGGTGTCGGCGACATCAATTTAGTTCTGCAGGGCTTTCAGGTTGCTCTTGATGTATGACGTAGATTGATGTCGCGACCTTGCTTTATGACTCTGCGGCTTTGATACATTCGTTCCACGATGTCGCGACGCCGATATCTTGTGTGACATCGTATTACCTTACTTGAAGTCTCCGCGATGCATTGCGCGATGTCCACGACTTGATCCGTCGTGACATCAGCTCATTTCTTTAGTCTTTCTCATGCGGTTTCATGTCGCGACTTCTATAAGCTTGATATCTGTCGCGACCTCAATGTTTGTGTAACCCCAAGCGCATCAATGACTTAGTCATTTCTTTCTTTGCTCTTGCAGTGGGCACACCTTTATCCCTTATTTACGCATTTTGCTCTTTTTTTCTTCTTTCTTGCTTCCTCCTGCTAATGACAAATTGGTGAGTTTCTTCATAATTACGTATATTAAATATTTCATTTTGGCCCGAGAAAAATAAACGAAAAATGGACTAAAAGATATTTTAAGCTCATCCAAACTCCCCGAACTTAAAATTTTCTTTGTCCCTCAGTAAGAAAAAGATTTGTTTATTCATAAACGAGAGGACATTTTGTTTTGTTTATTCTATAGTGGCATTGATTTAAATTGCAATTCAAGGTATGCAAAATTTTCTGTTACGATTACTTCAGTTAAATTCAAAGGTTCTCTCTTTATGTTATGAAACTATCATATTTGAGATTGTTTTACAAACAATATACTCGTTGGATACGGTGAATAATAGAATCACATTCCTTTCTCAATTATGGCTGAGTCATTTAACTCTAAGTTCTTCACACCTTAGATTGTTTCATTCTTCCCGATTCCATAAGCTTGTTTTCTCAATGATCTCCACTAATGTAGGTGATTTCGGCCTTCCAAGATCAATCGGGTCTTTTGGGCTTATGTGTTAGCTTAGGTAAAGAGTGGATGAATGGAATGTTTAGTGAGTCTTAAAACTCTTTTTCTTTTCTCCTCGGCTCACATTTCCTCAGCATAATTCCCAGACACCCAAAACTTCATGTTTGAGATACTATCAATTTCTATTTTCATTTGTATGCTCCCAATTCTCTTGTAATTCAACGGAAATTTTCTCTAATCACCTTCGGGAATTGTGTGTTTTTGTCTTTTTAGGCTTTCTAACATCTTGTGACTTTGGGTTAGTAGCTCCCATACTGGATGATATTAGGGTGCTAGGTGTTGAAACATACCTAGAACTTAGTATTCGAGAGTTAGGCCACAAGACAAAGCTATTCTTGTTTCTTTATTTGTATTTTCTGTCTTGGAATCTTTCTTCTTTCTCTCACACATCTCTTTAGCTTTCTAAATTAAACTCCACGAGCTTTATCTCTTTCCTCTCTTTTGAGTTCTTGAGTTATCATGGATTAACTCTTGGAAGATTAGTGATAAGGATGGCTTAGACTTTACCTTGGATTATTCAACATGGAATATCTTGGCTCAGTCGGGGACTAAGGGTGTGTGAAAGCATATACATAATAATTCTTGGAAAAGCTCAAAGCGTTCGAGAATACTTTGCATCGACAGCATGTTTGTATCACCTAGGATTTCGCCTCAATCAATAATCTAACAAATTCTAGAACCTAGATGGAGCAACTGTGACTAACTATAAGGAGTATCTTGACTCATTTTTATTGATGAGTAGTTAAGTTAATTGATATTCAACAGGATCCTTGATTCTTTGATTCGTATCTAGGCTTCAATCATGTTTGTTCTTCTGTTATGCACCTTCTCAGCTGGACTCCTCAGTTAAATATAAGTATATACTGCCAATTAAACTAGATACATTTTGTCCTTGATACGCAATTTTTTTTTTTTTTTTTTTTCAGCTTATTCTATTCTACTTGCATATTCAATTTATCCATTCATTTCAAATAAATTGAAAAGATCGAAAACGTTATTTGATTCGGCCAGAAAATAGCTAATACAGAGAAACAAAATCGCATCATGATCAACAAATTTATAAATCATGAGACTTATTCAAATATCAAAAGATTTGATACTTTCTGACCTTCCATTCGTTTACAAACATTTTTTGTAACTAGACTTGAAAAACCACCTAGATCTTCTCAGTTTCGACTCCGATTTCAAGTGGTTCTCGGACCTTGAGCTCTAATGAGTGATTCATTTGTTAATAAGTTATTTGCAACAAATTGAAATTTGCTTCAACCTTTTCTTTGGAGCTAGCGATTGATGGATTCTAACTAAATCACTATTCCCCCTTTCATCAAACGCTCTACGGATGAGCTACGTTTTATAGAACAAGCGATTAGGCGGTTTGTTTCGATTCCACTCATTCCTCAAGCAATGTTTTTCCTCCCTCGGACTCTTCCCTTGCTCTCATTCTCCTTCCTTCATTAACTGACTTAATTTCTAATTCCTTGTTCTTCCGTCCCTTTTTATAATGAGTTGTGTCTCTTGGAAGAACAAAGTATTTAATATTTCCTTCAATTTTCTATAGAATGTCGTGAGACTCTTGATTCTTACTGATCACATTTTAACTAGGACTTTTGGCACTAATGGAAGTTGGATCGTTTTTCTTCATAGTCTTTATTCTCCTCTAATTATGTCTCTTGAAGCAGAAAATATTCTACAGTTTAGTTAGATCAAGATGTAACTTTACTGTTACGCATTGTGAAGTATTTGCTCTTTTCTAAATTGACAAATTTGGGTGACTTGTAGTTCGATGCAGTTAAATGAGACTTGACACTGGGTTCAATGTAAGGACATTTCGCTAAAAAACGATATATGCTCGTTATTGGACTTTAAATCGGACATTAATTCTTGGATGTACTAGCTTGATTTTCATGTTGTGAGCACGAAATTCTAAGTCTAGCAGAATATTCTCCTATTCCTAGATTTCGAGGATAGCTAAATTTTTGTCTGACCTTCTTTTCCATTTATTATTCTTCACACTCCCATTCTTGGTTGACTCTCTCGGACAATGTTATGTCTCAAGCAATAAATAATCAAATAAGCAATATCTGATTGTTCAATGTTATAAAATAACAGCAATTTATTTTTATCTTGTGAATGGACAATTCCTCTTAGTCAATGATTAGCAACCACAGATAAAATAAATTCCCCGAGCTTGCAATCTTGTCACTTTAAATATAAGATCCTAATCAATTAATTCTTCAATGCAAGTAAATAAAGATAGGAAGAGTAGAGAGACTCCCCTTTTTGTGATCATGTAATCTCATTTATACTGAATGTGATTTTCGAGACTCTTCTTTACATTGCAATCTTCATTCTTCACAACTTCTGCCGTTTTTGGCTTTGATTGGACTTCCTTTTATTTAACACATATATAAATGCATCAAATTTGGACTCTACTTAGTGACAATTTGTTAATCACATTCCTTTACTCTCTTATTTCTGCCATTCTTCCTTCTCATGTTTGGAATTAATAATAATTTCCTCCTTGTCGAGTAAGTGATGGAGTAAAAGAATTTACTGAAATAAGCTCTCATCAGCTCCTTCAGGTGAATTCCAAATTGGTAGGGAGTTATAAATAATGTTAAACCATATCTAGTAAAGAATGGGAACAGCTGCTGACTGAATAACCAAACCACCATCCATCTATGATATTAGCCTTCTTTGAATCTTCCCGGTGCTTGTTGGATCTTGAGTCTGGATGGCGATGAAGCGATCTTCTTTGGACCATTAGTAAGTGAAATGCAGTTCGAGCTCAAATCATTAGCGATGATTGTGTTTGTTCCCATTTGCTAAATATTTATTGTGGATGAATGTATTCCATAAATTCTCCATAGTGTCATGCTCCTTGAGGTCTTTTCTTTTCTGGTTTAGCTACACCATCTAATCCTCTATCTTTGTCATGGTATGTATTTGTGTCTGTAGTCAGGTAGACAGGTGTCAAGTTAGCACAATCAGCAAACATTTTCAACCTGGGTTATTTAAAGTTCGAGTGGCCAAATAGTCTTGTGAAAACTATTTTGTTTTTTTTTTTTAAATGTCAAATTAGTATTTATCTTTCATCTAAATATTGATTTGTTAGATTCTTTCAGTCTGACAATGGCATATAAAACAATGACAAAAATCAAAACACATGTACAAATTTATGACTCTCTTGAGGCTATTAATTAATCCTCAACAACACCATAAACTTGTAGGAAATTATAATATATGAGCAATCTCTTAAAATAGTCATTTTCAAAGCTTTGTTTTGATTTGCTATTCTAGCAGTGCAATTGACAAGTAGTAAGAATGATTTAAGTCAGATATGATCCTGAGAGATCTCGGGAGTACAAATCAACTGCCACATTTCATAAGCTCCATACTATTTGGGCGATAAAATGATAGTGGAGTCAGCATTAGATCTTTGGAAAATTGAAGAACAAAAAGGAAATAACGAAATAACCCGACAATGGGAGATAAGAATAAAGAATAATGAATTTCTAATAAAGAAGTAGATACGAATAGTTATCACCAGACACATCAATAAAAGCGGTTATATTGAACTATGTTCACATGATTCATCGATAGAATTTTCTTGAAGTTAACTCAGAAGTTTCAAAATGCATCTGAGAGCAATTGTAGTGCTAATTTGAATCCAACGCTCCACGTTTCATTATCAATTTATGACACGATTCTCTCGAATCGAGGAATTAGATAACATTTAAAGAGACTTCCTTAATAAAGATATTTTTTCTTTTACAATACTTCATACATTTATGAATTGTAAACCTTAACTCGAGTTGTTGGTCAAGCAGGATATACAACTACGGTGCTCCTCCTCGAAATTAGGATAGATCAACCTTTCCTTGATTAGATCTCGGTAACACGGGATTGGACTCACTATCGAATTGGTGCGAACTCTTTTAGCATTTGAGGGCGGATAACTTCATTCAACTCATTCTTGACTTCAATGAGAAGAGGATTTATCAGTGAACTTGCAGCCTTGAAAGGATCCCCTAATAGCCGAGGTTAGTATACCTTGAGAACTGAAGCGTTACCCCGGGATTGTCTTCCTGTGCCTTGAGGAGGACTCATGAAATCAGAGATAATGTGCCAATTCTTAACAGGTATAAAAACATTATTGGATAAAAATCAATAAAACCAAAATGCGAAGTAAATTAAGTAGCGAAATTAACAAAGCGCTAGAGCGACTCTGGGAAAGATAAGTCGGCGATAACGTTCGATTAATGGAAAATTTGGATTCCTCAATTACTAGAATTACACGTCTGACATTCTCGATCATAAGAAAAAGCTGCCAGTTGGCGAAACAATCGAATTCGAAATTTGTACGAAAGCAAACATTCGGGTAGTAATTTAGGAAAGAAATAGAAATGCATTCGGCTTATTTAAAAGCGATAACATCAGTTCGGAAAATACAGCGAAAATATCTAGAAAACTTATAATACGCTCTGAGACCAGTGGAAACAACAAATAAAATAAAAAAATAAAAAGAAAGAAAGAAAAATGAGCTTTCGGCAATCGGACCTCGTACGTGGCCGCTGGCTTCTTTGCGAGGCTGGATGCGTGTGTATTTATAGGGTTCCTAAGTGGGCCTAATCCCGATGTAACTTTGCTGTGGATGCCGAGTATCAGGCCCGAGTTCATTCGCGTCGCGACTTGATTTCCTTGTGGCGACATCATCGAGTCGCGACCTCGATCCGCATCGCGACTTGATCATTACCTTTATATAGCCTTAGTTTAGTCATTCTTGATGTCAGCAGCATATCATCTTGTCAGCGACATCTTCTCCGTCTTAGCGAGGTTTCAATTGTTCTCTCACGATGTCGCGGCGTGGATATCTTGTCGCGACCTCGGCAAAACGCTGCGGTCTTCAAGCGATGTCTTGGTTCTTGAGCCGATCACCATTAGCCGGCGGGCAGCCGTCGCTATAGGCGTAGGCTGGCCGGTACAGCTCATGTTGGCCGCGACATCAATGTCTTATCGACGCCACGCCATAATCTGCATCTTTGATGGTTGTTCACGATGTCGCGACTTGATCTCATGCCGCGACATCAACTTATAACTGCGATCTTCACTTGATGGTTTTGATCGCCGTGACTTGACCTCCCGTCGTGTCTTAATTGTCGCGACTTATTTGTGTCGTGACCTTGCATATGAAGCACTTTACCTTTCATTGGCGGTGCGGTGTCGCGACATCAACCGTTCTCACGGGAAAACTCAACGGTGCTCTTGATGTCGTGACGATGAATTGATGTCGCGACCTTGTGACTCTGCCCGGCGATATTCGTTCTGATCGTCACGACGCCGATATCTTATCGCGACATACGCCGGCGCTTCCGCGAGTCTCCGCAGTGCGACCCGATGTCGCGACGATCTCCGCGTCGCGACATCGGCTCATTCTGATCTTTCTCATGTGCAGTTTCATATCGCGACTTCTATAGCTTGTTATCCCTGTCGCGACCTCAACTGGGCTGTGTAACCCAGCGCATCAATGACGATCATTTCTTTTCATTCTGCTGCGCCCGGTGGCACCTTTATCATATTGCGTTTTTAACTTTGCTTTTTCTTCTTTCTTGCTTCCTCCACGCTATTAATAATTTGGTGGAGTTTCTTTATAATTCACGTATATTAATGTTTCATTTAACTGAAAATAAGCGGAAAAATGAATAAAGGATGACTTTTAAGCTCGTAAATAGTAGCAGAAAGTTTCACTATTCCGAAATAGTGTTCTGAAATATATTTTGGAAGTAAATTATGTATTGGTTAAGTAATTAGGTAATTGCTTGTGTTTAATTTTATCATTGAAGGCTAATTTGATATGTGATAGTGGATTACATAACATGTTTGTGTGTTTTAATTTTTATGCGGTATATTCATGTTTATATGTTTGCATGTGGTTGGTGATTGAGCTGGCATACACCATTCCATATGCCTTTGAAACATCTAGAATATAGGGTTAGTGCATGAAGGCTAGTCTGAAGCAAGGTTCGGAGGGTAGTCTAAATGTAATTATGAGTGAGTCGAACTAAATAATATGTCCAATAATCGGGCTTGGTTGTCTTGCTGTGAAGTAATCCCAGTAATAACCATATCAGCAGTATTGGGCGTAGTTGATATTTATTCTGAGTGATCTGGCTAATATATCATCGGCGAAATCGGGCTTGATTGATATTTATTCTTGGCAAGTCACAACAAATAATATATCAATCGTCGGAGCGGCCCGTTGATATATATTCATCGGAAGGTTGTCCACTAATAAATATAATAGACTCATACGAGGCAGGCGAGTGTGAGGGGGTCGGTAGGACTCGGGATGCGGGTTGAGGTCATGTAGACATTCCGTAGGATGTGCATTTGCTTGAATGTGTTTGCTGGAACATTGCCGCTGCGCTCGGGTGGTGAGTAGCCCTTAGGCGGTCTCCTGCGAGCTTTAGCTCACCAGTCGTGGGATCCTTTTGCAGTGCGGGGGAGCGTGCGAGACGGTTCGTCATGAAGTTGTATTAGAGAGAAAGCTGGAGTTGTGGCTTTGATGTCACATATATTAAATTCTCACAATTTTAATGTATGTATTTTATAAAGTAAAACATATTAACTCTTTGTAACTATTGGGTATATAGTTGGATTCATAGTCGGCATGTATGAGGGTCTTGTTATGGAGCCCCAGTGGCCATATTGGATATATATTGCATATATTGAATTTGTTTGGGACAGGTATGTCGCAAGTACTATTTTTGGTAGAACTACCGTACAAAAGAATTTGCAGATTTTCTAAAGTGGCGTCGGGTAAACCGACCTCCGCATGATACAACGAGGTTGGCGGGCAGTCAACGGACCGGGTTAGGCGTCACATATCTAGATTTGTCTTTATTTTTATTTTTCATGTTTTTATCATCGATTTGATGCAGCGAGTTTTATTCCCACTTGATTATGATGGGTAATTGTGTCGTCAACAGTTGGTTGTTCGTGGGTTTCGTATTGGCAATTCATATACATTTTTTTATTATCAAATATGTAGTTTTTAAGAATCGATCATTTTTACTATATAATAGTGCATTCACTATGTATATTTTAAGTTTTAACACTTTTGATTAATAATATTTCTATCAATTTATTACTAATCTAAATCAATAAGAATTATGTCTTTCGAAATATTCATTATCTCTTTGTTTGGAAATATGGATGAGTTTTAATTTAGTATTTATTTATTTATTTATTTTGAAACATAGTAATTGGTTTACTTGGTTTCTTTGATCTTCTAAAGATGATTTCCTTCTGTATAAAGTTTAACAAAATGTTTTTGTTACATCTCTTACATTGTAGTACTCTATTTATGTATTTGAATCAGATTATCTCGGGTGTTCATTTCAGTCTTTTACCATTTAAGTCAAACCTTAAGAGTGTATTATTAGACTTATAATTTAGGGTGAAAGGATTATTTAAATTTATAAAACATAAAGTTTAATTAATTGACAACAAGAGTGTATTATTAGACTTATAAGTAGCCATTTATCCTGTATTTTGATTTGGCACCGTCCGTTATGGCACGTGACTCATATGGGTTTGGCATGAGTTATCCTGATTGGCTCGAAATTTTTATTTAATTTTGTTAAATAACTAGCTTAATTATTGAGATTTTCAACGATTCATCTATAAAATTTGATATTTTTGCTATCTCTTATATAACATAGAGGTTAATTATTATAATATATGATTAATATATTAAACTTTGTTGTTTTGTATTTTCTTTGTTTCAATGTATATTTAATATAATTTATATGATAAATTTAATATTAAAAATGTATGTTTTTGTTTTCAATTTGCTTTATCTCGACTAATCCTTTTTTTGGATAAAAATAAAGTTATATTAGTTTATAAATTAAATTAAATTTATATATAATTTTGATATATTTTAAATAATTTTATTACATAATAGTTGTGTAAATAATATTATTACATAAAATAATTAACAAAAATTCTCACCTTTAATTGCTTTCTAAATATGATTATATCTTTTAGAAAAGACTAATTTTCAAACAATAAGATATTTATTTATTACTAGTTTGATGCATTATTGTGTTTTTTATTACAAACAGTAAATTTATGTTAACATTCTAATTAATTACAATAGATAATATAAGTCAACTACCATAATATATATATTTATAATATATAATTATTTATAATATGATGTATTATTATTTATTCTTTACTTTATCTCTACATTTGTTTTTCTACAGACCAAACATATTAAATCTTTAACTCATGAAAAATATATTATTAATATAATTCGTTTAATTGGATTCTTTTGAGTTGGATGAAAATAATATTTTTGAAAAAATAAAAAACAAAAAAGAAACCAAAATCCAGAAAGGTAACTTTCTTTGAATTATATCTCATTCTGGCATTGAATATGGCCAGGAAGATCGGTTGCCTGAGGAAATATCTGCTTGCTAATTCCGTTAATTTCCTTTTAAGATTGTGCAGTGGATTTTGACTGCCCATGTCGAAGCAAAGATCAGCGAGATCACCGAGAAAAAAGGAAAGTAAAGTTCAATATTCTATCTGGCATGGAACCAATAAGCCTCTATAAAATACCCTCACTTGCATCAGATATATGCATCTCGTGACTGGTTTTTGTGATATGGCCATGGAATCCGCTTTGCAAGACAACCCATCTAGCCTCCCGATCAAAGTGCCTCTGTGAACCTTTTGAGTATCTGAGGGCTTCTCTGGAAGGATTATTCAAGATTAGGGATGTTAGTGAAGACAAGGCAGAAGTAGAAGTAGAAGAAGACCTGGTGATCCAAAACTACGGAATTGATGAAGGATATGAAGGGAAGGTGGAGAATGGTGATGACAGAGGTGGTGGACAATTAGAAGCTGAACGAGTGGACTTATCTTGATGCAGGAGAGTACATTTCAATCTGCGTCTGATACTTAGATCTCAAGGATGAGAATGAATCAAAGAGGAACAACAGGAATGAAATTGGCACTTCTGGTTTATAGCAACCCGAGGCTTCTTGCGTCTTGGGATAACGACAATGGAAAGTTAGTAATTTGAATTGGGAAAGAGTTAGATTGAAAATCCACATTTATTACACCCTTTTAATATGTTTATACAGCCTTTTGATTGATTTTATTTATTCTCTGTTTTGGGCTTTAGCATTTCAAGCGAGCAGTCAGAGAGAGAGAAGGAGCCCGAGAAATGTAAGAATTTTGTTATTGTAACTCAATTTCGGTTCTACTCATCTTGTTTATTCTTTGTTAGATCAGTACAATCGCAATGTAACATTTGACACTTCTAAGGAAAAGTTATGAATTACCTTGTTGTTTTTGCTAATGGGTGTGTTGTTCAGTGATTGAACCTTGCATTTGGATTTAAATATTGAATCCTCTTGCACCTTTGTGGTGGAGAAGGCGGAGCGGCTCGAGGCCGCGCAGCAGTTCAATCACGAGAAGCGAGAGGTTAATATCATTTAAAATGAATTGGGAAACTTCTCGCATTTCGGTTTGCTTAGGCAATTTAATTCAACTCAAACCAAAGGGACACTTGAAGACAACTTGAAAGAAAGAAAGATAAAAATTGGTGGGGAGGAGGAAAAGCTGGATACCAATTGCCTGGACTCCCATGGACATCAGATGAACCAAAGGTGAGGGTCATTTTGTAATGAATAAGCAAAGCTCCTTGAATTGAAAAAGAAAATAAAATTTATAGATGACATTTTGGATTTAGACATTTCAATGCTCTAGAAAACATTTACATGTGGGGCTCTTCTTTATTATTTACGTAGCGATAAAACCTCTGTGAAAAAGAACATATCGATTGACTTGAAACTCCTGGCAATCATAAAATTTGATATGATTTACTCATCAGTATTATTTTTTGTTTCTTTATTAAATAAGAATTTTCTACTTTCCATTATGTTTATCCACATATTTAAAATTGATTCTATTCAAGATGACTTTGGTTATCATATTTACAGCTTTGTGGTGGCAAACTTAAGGTTTTCTAGATAAGCGATGTGAATAAAAAAGTATCTCTCTCTTGGTGAGAATTTTATTTTTTTCTTATTGGTGACATATTTTGTGTGCACGTGAGTATGAGAGAAGAGGTTTGATCAAACAGCTACAAGATGGAAAGGGTGACACAAAAAGAAGGTGGAGTTATATATCTGAATTTATTAAGTTGTATTCTTAATTAAAAGTACACTGCTCAGGAGATCTTATGGTGAGCAGCTTGCATTAATACATGGTTGTTTTTCATTCTTGGTTGGAAGATGAAATCAGAGATTGAAAGGAAGCTTGATTCCCCAGGCACAACCCATGCTGTTTGTTGATCCTTTGTTCCTAGAAGGTCGAAGCAACCCATGATGCCACGAGAACCAAAGTTTGCATTCCTCGCATAAGACAGTCAAAGTATTATGGATGTGCAATGACATGAAGCGGACCCTCCAAGCTACAACACCTTCCGTCATCGATAGAGGAAAGGCTCTTAAAATAGTATACAATAATATGATGTAAAGTAAAAACAAATAAAATTATATTATTAAAAATAATAATAAATTATAGTTTGACTTATGGTGGTTTGATATTTTTGTTGTTTACCTCACTGTGAGTCGCCTCAAGAGGGTGTCTTGAATGGCATGCTTTTAGATAATACTCAATGTGGTGGATGCTTTTGAATCGACTCCCGGCTTTATCACTATGTGCTAATCTAAACAATGTCAGCTTCATGATTAAAAAGGCATAAAACAATGGTTTATTTCATGCCAATAGGGGTGTTCACTTTCCACCGTCGCCTATTATGTACTACCGAGATTGAATTTATAAAATCGGATACACAACTTAGACGGATACGTGACGCCCCACAGGCCCGGGGAGTCAGTTTAATGACGTCAGCGTGATCTGATGTCTCCGTCATGAGGCGTACGTGTAAAATGACCGCCCAGGCTCACGCATCCTACTCATAAGGTATTTTATACAAAATGATTTATTACGTTATGTTTGATGCAAATTGCCACAGCTGGGTCTCTTGCGAGAATTTTACAAAACGAGAAAATACAAGGTAAGGCCATCTTGGCGTTTCTTCGCTTCTAAACCACTACTTCCGTCCCGTCATGCGTCTTCCATGCTGAAAAATAGTCCTGACGGGTTGGCAAAGCCCGGTAATTGGAATTTCCTACTTGGATTACTCCCCACCTAGTACTGATGTGGCACACAAATATCCAACACATGCTAATATATCACTCATGCATATATTAACAAAATTAATTCCATACATCATGTTATTCAGTTTATAATAATAATAACATAAACTTAGCTCACATGGGCTAAGGCACAATCCGGCGGTTCGTCTTGGAACCGCCCACAAAATCACATTTAGCATGTTATTTTCTCATGGAAATAACACAACACCACACAAATCAAGCAATTCACACAAACGATCGGTAATTTCTGTCCAAAACTGTCCCAAAGGGATTTCTTAACTCGTTCAGCTTTTTGGAACGAAACCCACGTTCCATCAGAGGCCTCAACAAATCCCTATCCATTACAAAGCCTTAAATAGTAAAGCAAGTAGGAGAAAAACCCTACCTTGAGTTTGTCGAGGAAACTCACGAGAATCTGAAATCTTCATGTTGTGTATAAACATATGAATAAACCTCTTATGTGACGGCGACAGATCGTCGTCTCGTAGATCTTAGAGAAGAAGCCAGACTTTCTCTCTACAGCCCCATCTCATTACTGTATCCAAACGACAATAAGAAGAAAATGAAAGTGGAAGATGATATTCTCCTTAAAATTACAAGTTGCCCTTAATTAGTTGACTTTCTCCAACCGGCTGCATGGCTCAATGCTGAGCCAGTGGATCTCCTCTTAGTTTTATGTCCTCCTTGAGGACATGCAAATGGTGGCATTTGGTCTCCTCCACGTGGCGACCCTCTAATCACGCCGCTTGGCATCCTTACCTTGCCATGTGTCATCAGGCACTCCAGCTACTCAGCGTGAAATTCCGACCACCTCGAATCAGCGAAAGTCGGCGTGGTAGCTAGATTTCTCGAGGCGATTCCAAAGGTGAAATCCGTTTAGTCATCGAGATCTAGAAAAATTCGGTTACAGTAAATTATCATTTTATCCTTCCTTAGAAATCTGGATTTTAGGAGATCTCACATTCTTCGCAAAAGAATTTCGTCGAAATTCCATGCTGCGTCGACCGTGCATATCTGACCCTACAGGCCCAATTCTGCTTGGTGTGTAGCGACCTTCGAGGTCAAATCGCGGCTTGACCTAATGGGCCGTTAGCCTAATCCATGTCTGAGATGACATATCAGACCTGTGGTTCATAAATCAATGAAATTTCCAATGGGTACCCAAATCTCAGTCACTCTCTAGGCTCTGTCACTAAACTCAAGTCTATGCTTGATAACCACGATCGTTTATTTTCATCCCGAGTCACCCCCGACTCCTATAAATCATCTAAGTGCGGGTGATAACTTCATATCGTATGTCTCCACCTCGAGTCTCTCTGGGCTCTATCACTCCAACTCCCAAGTGCGGGTGATAACCCTTCCAGTATGTCCTGATCATAGTCTCCGGGCTCTATCACTCAACTCTAGAGTGCGGGTGATAACCATTTCCAACAAAGTATTTATTTTTTTAAAAACGTGAAACTGACCTCAGTTATAAATAGTGGTTATACTCAGATAATCACGCTATGGACAACCCTCAAATGTAGCATATCAATTGGGCATACTCCGACGATTGATACTAGATATGGACAACCCTCCGATGTATATCAATTAGGCATACTCCGACGATTGATATTATATATGGACAAACCTCCGATATAAATCATATGGACTACCCTCGGAATATGCAGTGGACACATAGATAATATATTAATTAAACCTCAGAAACAATTCTCTCAACCACCTCGTACACTCCTCCTATTATTGTTCTAGGGTGCCACTAGTGCATTATGGTGCGATGAGCCATTCCCATTTTCTTAACCCGTGCGACTCATGTAGATGTCGACTTATTAGTCAACTGTAATCAGCACCTTTGCAGTGTTGACCCTCTGGCCGTGTACTCACGACACCATCAGGCTTATAACACGGTGTCGATCTGACTATGCACTCACGCCCGTATTTATGCGATGTTTTGTGCATGTATAAAATACAATTATGCCATATTGGCACCCAATCCCGAGGTCCACCATAAGCAAAATCTTAGAATAACTCACTCATAATCGACTGTAGGTGACTCTCACCACATCTAGGGAAGAACATCTATCATGGCTTCTCACAGGCCCATGCTCTAGCCCAATCAATGTCGTATCGGGTATAATGACTCGGCCTAGGTCTCAATTACGACAACTTAGATGGTTGTCAACTCATCCATGTCGGCTTGACATCAACAACTTGATAGGTCACACCACCTTAAAGTCCACACGCTTCATTCTTGCCTTCACGATACATGCACGACTTGACCCTTTCTGGCCTGCGCTGTCTGTCTTCTTGAAAGGTGCTCATTATCTTACCAGCTGGCGGTTCTTGACCCGTACTAGGGTGTGGAGGAACAAGCTGTAATCCTCTCATCCCTACCGTTGTTGGGATGTATCCCAAACCACGGGATCCTGTGCGAGCGATCCCTCTTATATGTGCGGGTGGCAGCGTGGTAACACACCATGCCTTATCGTTAGCAACCACTATTTCGTCACCGCTAATGGATTGGGACTGGGGTATTCCATAACTGGGATTCACAGCATAGTAGGCGTCGGTAAATCTCGGTGTCTGAAATAACACATCATCGCCTGCATTCAGGTGTCACCGTCGGCCTTGGTCAGAGAATCTTGGCCACGTCACGGATATCCTTCGCGAAAGCGAGTGTACGCTTCTTTCGAGGTTGGAAAGATGAATCTTCTTTCATCTTGTGCAGCACCACATATCTGGTGCCTCGTATGATACATACTCCCGGCTTTGTTGCACTAGCATGTGCAATAGCGGCGATCACGCTCTGACGTCGTAAATTTTCTTTGGTGAGTCTTTGGTGGTGCTTGGCTGGCACCAGTGGGCGACTTCTCGTCTCTCCCTCGATATGCATACACATGTCAATGGCAACATTAAATTTTTCATTTCAGTCTAACTAGCAATGCACCTGCCAATTACTAATAGACTTGACAACCATGAACTTACCCGTTCATTTCCTAAGCGGTGCTAATTTCCAACCACTCATAAACAAATTCAAAACTTTCATGTTCGTTTCCTTATCCAAATTCCTAGGTTGGATTTCTAACCTTGGCATTCTCCTTTCTATACGCATTTTATCATGCATATAATTCCTATTTTAATAACTGTCTGACCATAATCCTCATATACATCATACTACGCATATGTCCCTAACGCAATTTAAACACAAATCAGCGCAATTAAAAATCACAATAATAATATTATCTTAAAGGGTGTAAATCTGACCTCGAGACACTATTCACATCTTGAAAATTTTTTAAATTTTTCACATACCGAATAATGCATTTATAGTAAATTCCATATAAATATTTATATATTAAATCATACCCAAAATTTTTAAAATTTTGTACTCTTTTTTTTTTTTTTTTTTTTTTTGAAATCACCTTCAGGCATTGTCCATGAGCGGTAATCAACCGATGTTGTAAATAGTGCTGAACCATGGGTTGGGTGCACGGTGCGCCTGAAGCGGTCATGGCCCGCTGCGCGATTGCGGGTGGTGGGGCGGCTGGCTGCGCTGCGCCATGTCGCGCGAGCATGCCAGCGCGGCAGTGCGGGCCCGGCGGCTCGTGCGCGGTCGTGGCGCGCGGCTCGCATGTGGTGGGCGCATCCGACCTCCACGCGCTGCCGGTCAATAGCCCGTATGCGGCGTCGCCCGATGTCGCGACATCCGTAACGAGAATCATGGCGACATCGC
This sequence comes from Tetrastigma voinierianum, assembly GCA_016808115.1. Lineage (NCBI taxonomy): Eukaryota > Viridiplantae > Streptophyta > Magnoliopsida > Vitales > Vitaceae > Tetrastigma > Tetrastigma voinierianum. The sequence goes on from JAEQBH010003600.1 coordinate 82,614, forward strand.
CGCCGGTGTAGCGACAAATGCTACGTCGACCTCAGCGGGTCGCCACGCATGTGGCGACATCGCCGGTTGTCCGCGACCTCTGGGCTGACCAACGCATGGCGACATCGGTCCATGTATGGCGACGCCGATTCCCTACGAGGCCGGTGACGTCGATTCCGTACGGCGTCACTGCGCGTGGCTCATGTCGCGGCGTCAAAATGATGTCGGCGACTACTCTGCGTCTATCGCGTGCCGTGACATCCGGCGATATCGCGCGACCTCTGCTGTCGCCCGTATGCGACGCAAGTTCGTAATCGGCGACCGCGTTTATAACGTGCGCCCATTTGCCCGTAGCCGACTTTCGCGTGATGTAGCGACATCGGCACACCCGCAGCCCTATACGCCATTCGCGGCGCCATGCTCGCGACCTCCTTTCTTTACCACCGTAACCGACCTCACTTTGATATCGCGACCTCAAGCGACCTTCAAAGCTTCAATCACATGCGATCCAACCCGGTGTGGCGTCCATTTACGATCGCGACCTCGCCCGACAAATCCGGTGCGACCTCGGAATCCATGTCGCGACCTCAACCAGGTCTAACTTCATAGCAATTTTTTTTTCATCCTCAGCCGACCTTTTACTTTTTTGAAGTCTGAGTAGCTAACCGGCTGCTATACCTAAACTTCAAAATTTAAGAGTTGAACAACTCTTCCCGTACATGAAGCCAGAACAACCTCCCCGAGAATTTCACAACACCCATCTCTTGCTATTCAAAAAAAAAAATGAACCTTTGAAAAATCAATTTAATTTTTTTCAATTCCTCAGTAGCCTTCCACCTTTACTCCTAAAGATGCGATATCTTAAAAACACTTCTCTACCCACTTCTAAATTTCTAGACTTTAATTACAATTCTTTCCTTGTCTGGCGGAATAATTTTCAAGAATTCACCAATTCATTGGAGTTCATGTTCAAAAAGCGCGAACCTTTGTCAGAAAAATATATTATTTTTCGTTTATTTCTCGTTTATTTTTGGACCGTGCGCGTTAATTACGGATCACCTAAGGTTGGCGATTTTCTCGACCTAGTGTTCGACACTTTCCGCATGCTAATTTTGACATGTCTGATTTCATACGATTCACATACCCTGAACATGTTATACACCATCACACATCACATTTAATTCACCAAAATACACAGCGATGTATGATCTATCCGGAGTGCCCACAAAGTCACAAATTTATATTGTATACTAACTCATGTAGAGCTCCCGAAATTAGCAGTTTTGCTCGATACCGTCTTTGTGGCGCCCCCGAAAACGAGAATTAAGGGTGACAACCGTCGACCCGGCCCGAGAAATCTACGTGTCTCACGTCATGAGAGGCACGTACACGTGTAAAATGACCACTTGGGCCTACATCCTACTCATAAAAGGTACATTTTATAAAATGATTTATTACAATTGTAATTTAATTACAAATTTATACAAAGCGATCTCTTGCGAGAATTTTACAAAAAGCGAATACAAAGTAGGCATACTTAGCGTTTCTTAACCACCTAAATACTGTAGTCCCCATCCCACTACGTCTTCAATACCTGAAAAAATAGTCCCACGACGGGATGGGCAAAGCCCGGTAGTGGAATTTCCTACTTGAGTTACTCCGCCTAAGTGCAATGCAATGGCACACAAATATCAACACATGCTAATATATCACTCATGCATATTTAACAAAATTAATTCCATACATCCTCATTATTCAGGTTATAATAATAATAACATAAACTTAGCTCCCCATAGAGCAAGGCACAATCGTGATTTCGTCTTGGAACTGCCCACAAAATCACATTTAGCATGTTATTTTCTCATGGAAATAACAGCGCCACCTGGAAATCAAGCAATTCACAACGGTCGTGGGTAATCCAAAACATTCTAGGGATTTCTTAGCTTTCGGTCCAAAGCTTTGGGCGAGAACCCACGGCCATCCACCTCAACAACCTCTATCCATTACAAAGCCCTTACAAAAAGTAAAGTAGGAGAAAAACCCTACCTTCTGAGTTTGGTCGAAACCCTCAAATCCGGTACTCAAACACGTAGCCCTCGACATGTACCAACTTTGCCTTCGAACTGGGCCAGCTTCACTCGGGTCCGATCGTCGGAGATCTTTAGAGAGAAGCCAGACTTTCTCTCTCTAAAACCCCCATCTCCAGCCACGCCTCACAAACAACCAGCCAAGAAGAAATGAAAGTGAGTAGCATGATGTCTTCCCTTAAAATTACAAGTTTGCCCTCATTAGTTGACTTTCTCCAACCCATTTCATGTGGCTCAATGTGAGCCATGGATTCCTCTTATGCCATGTGTCCTCATGAGGACATGCAAATGGTTGGCATTTGTCTCTCCACGTGGCAGCCCTCTAATCCCGCGCACTCGCATCCCCTTACCTTGCTGGCGTGTGTCATCATCCGACACTCCACGCCGAAAAATCCGTGAAATTCGACCACCTCAACCAACGAAATTCGACGCGTGGTAGCTAGATTTCCTCGAGATCATTCTAACCTATGGAAACTGGCTTTCACATCCGAGATCTAGAAAAATTCCGGATTTTGACCGAAATTATCATTTTATCCTTCCTTAGGAAATCTGGATTTTCCGGGGTCTCACAAGATCAAAGTTCCTAAGTTCCTACTCAAAGAAGTTAATCTATAGACTATAGAGATGCTTGGCATCTGCAAACCGGCAATCAGGGAGTGATATTCGAGAATAAAAGAATAAATTCATAACCTAAGCAACAATTCATTGGAAGAAATGGATTTTATATTCCCTGTATAACCAATGGTATTTATAATCCATACAACAACTTATTGCCATGATCTTATTTTATAGACTACAGTTCCTAGGAAGATCAGCCATACAAGGCACCAACCACGGCAATCAACATCACTAAATCAATCACAGCCGATCGAGATCGACTGCAATACAGAATTTAGAAATTTCCAATCTCTATTTCAATCATGGCTTGTTGAAACTATATATAGAAAATATCAAAACACTTCTTTCTTTTACTTAGCAAATAGATCCATACCCTTCCTCCTTCAAGAGTTTCCCCCACATCTATAAGAGACCGCAAACACATAGATAGTATACCTATCTAACTTTTCTAACTTATTATGTTATGTTCCAACTTTCCCTTGGTCCTAAAAACAAAATGTAACTTGTGATCGGCTTACAATGAAACAAATGAACCCCGTCAGCCGAAAAAGAGCCCCGTAAATCCTTCGACCGCACATGAACCTCGCTTGCTTCGCTTAGGTTCGACGGCCGCCTTCAAGTCTATGGAGTCGTAAGGGAATCCGACACCCAGCTCATGTCCGATGGAGTCCTCCCCGCGACTTTCTTCAAGCCGCTGTGTAGAGTTTAATCCCGTAATAGAAAACAACCCATATGACCAGGGCATAAGCTGCTTCACATGATTTCAATTCATTGAGGTTATGTTTTGTCCTGGAGAAGTACTATGAAAAGAAATATGATTTTCTCATTTTGATTGCCTTACCAAAAATACCAAAGAAAATTAAATATAATAAATACAATCGATTAAAAATTAATACAATGTTTTCTGTTTTTCCGTCAGCTTTTCTTCCTTTTCACTTTTGCTCAAACATGATATAACGGTTTAAAGAATTTATTAAACCACCATCGAACATGTGAAATGGGTCAGCTCTCCTAACTTAACTAAGGGTCTCAGATCGAGCCATAGGTATGTAGTCGTGTTATGTGGTGTAGTTTTGTCACCCTATGGTTCCCTCTCAACTCATAAAGGGATTAGTCTCAGTATGGTATGACTTAAACAATTTATGGAACCAGAGTTCCTAAATTGACGTACCAAGGAGGGAGTCATCATATTCACACGACTGGGCTTCTGAATCACCATATTTACAGAAGAATTTGGCATTTTTATCAGATCCGAAAATCTTGCAAGAAAGATGATAGATATGTACAATGTCTCATAAATGCCAATGCCGTAGCAAATCATAAAATTTTGTATGAAAAAATAGCTCTCTTTCTTATATCATAGCCATAAAATATGGGTGAAAATTAAAAAAAGACAACACTTCTCAAAAACTGTCACACCCTTCTAGGGATGACAATTTCCTTCGGATCCAATGATGGATCCGATACTTGATCCGAATGGAAGAGGTATGGACGAACATTTTAAACCCAATTAAATATTCGGATAATCGGGTTCAAAAATTTTCGGATTCGGGGATGGGGACGGGTCCGAGTATCTCCTACCCATCCCTGATATGAATACCATATAAAATATATAATATATATTTATTTATATTAAAAAGACATTTCTGATTGGTTGTCTTGTGTTTCTAATAAGTTGTTTAATAGTTGGCATGCTGAATCATATACATAATGGATCAAGCTAAGGATCAATCTCTTTCATGAATTATTAAAAGAAATTTTGTCGATCTACATTTTACCCGATCTTCGCTTTACCCCTAAAGGTAAAAATGTACTGTATTCTTAACTCGAATTTTGACACTTTTCCTTCACTGTTCATGCCACCCCTTCTTCTTTCACTTTTTATCCCATGATTTTCTAAAACAATTCATTTCACAAATTGGAATAGGGTATTTGGGACCCGATCCTCTAATGGATGTGGGGAAGGGGATAAAAAAGATAAATCTGATTGGGATGAGGATAGAAATAATAAATAGGGATATGGATGGGGAATCTAAAATCCAACCCATTGTCATCCCTACACCCTTCCATGGGGGGATATCTATCTTATTTCAGCTATGCACTTCTCTCATTCTCTTGTGCACTCCAACCTTGCGGCATTCCTATGGATATAAAATAAAAAGAGAGAAAGGGGCCAAACTTCATTTGTCCCAAAAGATGGGCATACACCAGGAATTAGGAATCTGGAACCTTCATAACTCCTACCGCCCCTCCTAACTCTACTAATCATATCGAGCCACTCTATCTTCTTCAAAAATCTATGTCCTGAACTCTCGATTATCTTCAAAACAAGGAAGTTCAAGCATGTCAAACAAACTCGTTTAACCTAACTATGACTTCTCAAAATCTGCAAATTCAAAGAAAATTTAACAACACATGTTAAACCACTAAGAAAGGAATACTAATGATTCCAGGTCTGGGTTAAAATATATTTATGAACATCTTATCGCCTCAACCATATTCTATAACTTCTTTAGCCTCCGTGAATGGAGACGTAGATTGATGAGATCAAGATCAGGTTTCGTATGTTTAGTACCTCCGCTTATGTAACGCTTTTCTCTTCCATATGTTCCATCCCCACAAATGAGAGGGATAGAGGGGATGTGTTGAGAAGCACGTTCAGATTAAATGTCACTTCAAGGACTAGTATCTTCATATTTTTCTCAAAAGATTCTAACATACCTAAAAACACATTCAACAAACCCTTCCACAAATAAATATTGTAGATTTTAGTTCATCATACACTCAGTAGATACAAAAGACCCGGCGGTATGTAAATAGCATCATCTGTTTTACCAATATTAGCGCTAATCATTTCTTGACACTAATTACAGTGATAACTTGTGGGAAATTGACCACTGAATATTGAAACAGTGACCAGTACCTTATTTGAAGCCCAATCTATGTGACCAAATATTTGATAAAGACACTGCACAGACCAAGATTTTTGTTCCAAATCTTGGGTGTCATAGAAATTCTGACATAAGCATGATACCGCGGGTACAACCCATGTAAACCTCAGGTGCAAATTGTAATAAATTTTGAATAAAATGAAAAGCCGTCACGCAGGCCATTCTATCAAATATTTGCTCTCATGTTGAATCGGGCTTCAAATAAGTATTTTGTCCCTATTTTTCAATTAGTTTCAAATTTGAGATACCTTTTTAGTATTAGTTTTCCATATATAATTGGAATTTCATAAAATGGAACGATCATGCTAGTTTCGATGAAAAAAATAGTATTATTGATAATAATCATAAAGAAATAACATATAAAATTCCGTTTGAGCAATTCCGGGAAGCAAATCAAACCCTTCGTACATGTGCTCAACAAAATATCAATTAAAAACAGCCAAGCACCCGCAATGAATCATAATAACCAGCATTAGAGAGATAGAGATAAGACTCAGATGTCACATCTTAAAGATGCCAAAAATTTAACTCTCACAATTCTCTTCCTATCATAAACCAAGGCGCTCAACTATCTGTTGCTGTCCCCACTGGGCTGTTAAAACAAAGTTCTGAGTTTTTAGTCCTCGGACAACATTTATGTTTCATTTTTAAAGTTTCCACTATCGATAATTTCTTTATCCATAATACTATCAATCCAAGTGATCCCCCCAAAATCCAACATCGACATTAAACAACAAATACAATGTGATTACACATTTCATGTCAACATTATGCATGCCAACCTCAAGAATTACAATAAATACACTAAAATGTGTACCATGGAAGATCAAATATTCATTCTAGTGACTTAAGTAACAATACATATACCTCAAAGAAATTAATACTTTTGATCATACCCCTTCAAGGTTTCATGTACACAACGTATAGCGCTGAACTGCCGCCAAGTATCATCAGAGATATTATGTCGTTGATTTTTCTAAGAAGAATCCAATGATTAGTTGCCTTAAATAAAGTAAAAAAATAAGATACAGGAACACAATACAATAAAGGCTAAACCTTATGATTCGAACATCAAATTTTATAGCTCAAATAAAAAGAAACGATGATAGATCAAACTCATAGAACTTTCCAAAGTGACATAAAGAATGGCATTTAGATTCCCCATCCCCATTTATTATTTCTATTCTCGTCCCCATCAGATTTACATTTTTTATCCCTTTCCTCACATCCATTGGAGGATCCCATACCCATACCCTCTACCCAAATACCCTATTCCAATTTGTGAAATGAATTATTTTAGAAAATCATGAGATAAAAAGTGAAAGAAGGGGTGGCACATGGGATAGAGTGAAAGAAAAAGAAGCGCCAAAATAAAAAGGTTAAAATCCCACTTGTTTTTACCTTTGAAAATTGTGAAACTAAAGATCGTAAAATTTGAATTTGGATAAAATTTCTTTTAATAATTCATGAAAGAGATTGATCTAAACCAGTCCATTATGTGTATGATTCATCATGCCAACTATTAAACAATTTATTAGAAACACAAGACAAAGAATCTTTAAATGTCTTTTTAATAGAGAGGGTTTTAGGTTTTCTTAGGGTCTTATGTAGTTTCGTGCTGCACTCTTGCTTGGTAGGTGAAGGAATATGGCATTTTCAAATTTCTTCCAACTATGATGAAATGATAGGAGGATCCTTGGAAGAAAATGAAGAGATTATTTCCTTTTGGGCAAGGACTTCCCCAGGAAGACGAAGACGAGGCATATAGAGAGAGACCAAAAGGTAAGTTATCTTTTCACTCACATATATTGATTCATTGCTATATCTATCGATTTTTATTTTCTATTTTTGGAAAATTTTCAGGATTTACTTGGGAGGCAAAAGGGGAAGAGATATTATTTATGTCTTACACGTAATGAATTGGTGAAAGAAAAACAAAAATGTAGGAACTATTTCATTCATGTTTTTGAAAACTATTTTCCGTTACAATAAATACACTAAAATGTGTACAATGGAAGATCAAGTATTCATGCTAGTGACTTAAGTAACAATACATATTCATAGAAATTAATACCTTCCGATCATACCCTTCCAAGGTTTTCATGTACACAACCTGGCCAAAGGCTAGAACTTGGCCGCTTAAGTATCTTTCACAGAGATATTATGTCGTTGGATTTTTCTAAGAAGAATCCAATGATTGGTTGCCTTAAATAAATTTAAAAAATAAGATACAGGAACAAAATACAATAAAGGCTAAACCTTCTAATTCGAACATCAAATTTATAGGCTCAACAAAAGGAACAATGATAGATCAAACTCATAGAACTTTCCAAAGTGACATAAAGAATGACATTTTGATTTGTAAAAAGCAGTATAATATATTCTCAGAAAAAGTTTCAATGACAGCCCAAAGCATAAAGGGAGATAGCATGCCATTTGAGTCCCTATCTAAATAATTCAGAAATTGTCTACTCTTATTAAGGCCCTTCTTTGTAAATGGAGTTGGCGCTTTATGTAGGAAAACGATGCCTTTTGAAATATTTTAATTAGAGTTAAGTACGGGGAGTATCAAGGAGGTTGTTGTACCAAAATGGTGAGGGCTGGTTACGGAGTTGGAGTTTGGAAAGAGCTTAGAAAGGTATGGACCATGGTCGGCCGAAAATGGCCTTTGAGAGGGTAATGGGAGCAGTGGTGCTTTTGGAAGGATAAGCGCAGCGGGTCAATGACTTGTGTGATGCTTTCCCCGATTTGTTTGTTGTTGTTGCTCATAAAGACGTCGTGATTAAAGAGATGTGGAGCCTGGATGAGGGAGGAGGATGTTGGAATCCTCATTTTTTGAGACCCTTCAATGATTGGGAATTGGAGGAAGTAAAAAATTTTCTTACTTTCTTTAGCCGAACAAAAGTGCAACCAAGCTTGGAGGATAAGGTGAGGTAGGTGGAAGAAAAAAATAGCGCTTTTCTCTGTCAAATCCATGTTTAAAGTTTTGATTATGCTTCCCATTGTTATTTCTGTAAACATCATTTGCAGCCCCAAGATATAGTCTTAACATGCTTCTTTTTCGAGGCAAGGAAAGGTCTCAACTCTCTGACTAGATTTAAGAGAGGTGCACCTGCTAATAGATGTCAGTAAAGTGCTGAAAAGGTGCTGAAACGATATAATTATATTTTGCTTCATTGTGGGTGTAACAAGGGTGTTATGGGACATCTTCTTTCTTTTTTGGTGTCCATTGGTCCTTCCTAGTTCGCTTCATCAGGAGACCCTTAAAATCCAAAGGAAGTTCTTTTTTTCTTTCTTTTCTTATTTTGATAAAGGCAAAATAGAAATTTCGGTTGAAAATCCGGAATTTTACTAGATCTCGGATGACGAAACGAACTTTTCCGTTGAAATCGTCTTGCGAAATTTAGCTACCACGTCGAATTTCGTTAGATTCCGAGGTGGTGGGGATTTCATGCTGAGGCGTGGGTGCCTGATTTATCATGGCAAGATAAGAAGATGCCACATGGCACCTCAAAAGGTGTGACACTTGGCATAAAGGAGTGGCTCACAATTAAGCCATGTGGGAGAAGGGATTCCATGGCTCACATTGAGCCATGTAAATGATGATGTCATAAAAGAGGAATTATAAAATAAAGGAAAATGATGGAAAAAGGAAGGCCACACAATTGGTTTGAGGAAGGAGAGGAGGAAATTTCTCATGTTCGGTTCCATACGCATGTAATGATTCAAAAGGAGGAGAAAGTGCGTATAAAAGAGAAAATGGAGAGAAATGAGAAAATGAAAGGAAAATGAGAAGAGAAAAGAGAAAAAGAAAAGCAAAAGTAAAGCAAAAAGGAAAAGAATCTGCAGAGGAAGATATGCGGCCAAACATGGAGAAATCCTAGAGAGAGAACGCCTTCCTTCTCTAGATTTGCAGGCGATCCGACCGGATTCTTTCGAGACAAGAGGGTGTTCTACACTGAGAGGACAACGCGTGGACTTGGTTGGGAGTTTCGCAACTTCCAAGAGGTAGGATATTTTTCCTACTGCTTTCATTTTCTTAGCCTAAAGGCTTATAATGGTAGGTTGCTGTGGGAGGCCATGAGAGGCCATGTAAATTAGTTCCCAAGCTTTGGGAATTAATGGGTATGGATTCCATAACTCCACAGACTGACCGAGGGAGCTGTGGTTTTAATTAGAAACCGAAAGTTTCTAGGTGTTTGGCGGCTTCGGTCAGAAAATAAGGATTTGAGCCAAATAGGTTCATGCTTCAGAAGGGGCCGTGAGGTACCCCCGTTGAATGGTCCCAAGTGGGTGACATAATTGTGCGTTATTATGCCGTTTGAATGACATGCAAAGGTGTGAAAATGTGATGTCATGCATGCATTTGATGGCTAACATGATTTGCATGGAGGTAGATTATATGTATAAATTATAATTATCCATGACTTGTAAATGTTTCATGTAGTGTTCATTCATGCATGTAACATGAGGAAAATGCATTGACATCATGCATTTCATATGCACGGTCACATCGCGTCAGGTCGGGTGTGGGTGCGGCGTTTGCCACTGTGCGGTTTGCGGATGGTCGTGAGTCAAAGAAAAATGACAAAGTCCAAAGGTAGAGATTCACGAGTGTAAATGATCAAAATGATAAATTACATCTGTTTCGGGCTGAGCAAGCTGGGGTAGATCCCCCCCTAGGGTGAAAGTCCCACGTTATTCACGGTTGTATTATGAATTACCGACGATGCAAGTTCGTGAAATGTTGAAAAGGCGCATGGGCGCCCTACTTCTGTAAACCTGAACTGCTGCTCCACAAAATAAAGGAAAAGAATCAAAATCAGTTTTGATAAATAAAATTGAGGGTGTCCAATGGTTTAGTCATGGTGTGTGATTAAGTTTTAGTCACGCTTTTGGCATTCCAAGTGTGAGGGAGTCGGTTGGGACTTGGGTCAGAGCATGAGGGGTTGTGACCTTACAAGTTATAGACATTTCATATAGAGAATAATTGTATGAAATGTGATTGATTGTTTATATATGCCATTGCATATGCATTTTAGGTGGGGAGTAACCCTTGTAGGAGAATTTTCTACTGGGCTTTGCTCACCCCGTCGTGGGACCCCCTTTCAGTACAGTGGACTATCCAAGAGACGCACTAAGAGAGTGTAGTTTTTGAGAAGAAAGCCTAAATGTGGGCCTTAAATGAATATTTTTGTGTAAATATGTTTTTGTAGAATGAAGCATGAAAACTATGAGAATATAGTGTCTGCATTATTTTGTTTTTTTTAGCATGGATATATGAGCCCATGTGGCTACATTACTGTGTGTGTCTCGTATCACGAGACATAGGATTTCCGCAGGTCGACGGTAGGCTTCAACGACACCCCGGCCAGGCGTCACACTTACAAACTTTGAAGGATGGAGGTGGTGGTCTTTTGCAGGCAAAAAAAGGAAAGGATGTGTGGAGGGCTGGGCCTTTATGTCTTTTTTAGACTATATGGAAAGCAAGAAACAAAATTGCTTTTGAAGATGGGATGTTGTCTATCCAGAAGTTAAAGTCCTCTTTTTTGTATTTCCTTAGCCGAGGACTACATTATGCATTAAAGATAGCACTACAAATGCTTATTGAGCTCATTGAGGCTAGATTCAAGTGATTTTATGTTTTTGTGGTTTTTCCTTTTTGCTGGGTGTCTTTTGGGGACTGTTCACTTTTAGGTAGCCTCCCTTTTGGGTGTTTTTTGTGCTTTGTTGGGGCTGTTTTTTTTTTCTGGCTTTCTGTGGTGTTCCCGTGGGGTCATGGTTTGTTTCCTTGTACTCTCTTTGAGTCGCCACTTTGGTAGCTCTCCTATTGAATATATTCTTCTTCCTTATCAAAAAAAAAGGGAAGAAAAAGAGAAAAGAAACTAAAGTTTGTTTCAAGAAAGTAGGGGCTTTTATGAAGGCAATCTATGCACTTGTGTTGTTCAGGTTAGCAAGAGACATCCTTATTAGAACGTTGTGATGATCGGTTGAGCTCCAAGTAATAAGAGGGGGCTTGTTTTTTGTTCTCTCTTTTGTTGGGTAGCCTTTTAATGCATATTTGCTATATATTGTGTGTACCTTGGTGTGGCCTTTCTAAGGATCAGGTTATTATCTTTTTCTTTACACTTAAAAAAGAAAGAAAAATCCTTTTTATAGAATGTTTCAAAGGTCGTTAGACTAGATGTAGTACTTCGGGTCTCGAAGGAGCTCCTTCTCTTTTGTGGACAACAAGATTCCTTGTTCTATGGCCACAATTAGATTGGATATCTTATTTTCCTCCTATTATTTAAAGTGTTTTCAAATTAAAAATCAATCTTGGCAGAGTTGCAACATAAATTAAAGTATTTTTCCTCCTAAGTTACACCTCGCTAGCCAGGTCGCTCTTTAAGAAGTCCTAAGTTGTAACTTACTTATTGTTTAGGTAACCCACACAACTCTTCTCGGTGTGGGATGGGATAACTATGAGTGGATAGGGGTTGTGATATGATACTTGGCTCAATTAGGAGGTAGGATTTGCATTTCCTTAGCACAAACCCCTAGGACATAAGGACTTTGACCAGATTTGTTCAGGTAAACCAACCGAGTTTGATTCTTCCTGAGTTTGTGTTATAATATCCAATACAAACCATAGTGGGTCCAATTATGAGCTACGATTTGGGGTCTCCTTGTTGCAACCATAGTTTTGCACATACGTAAGCAATTCACTGCTTGGCTCCTCTAATTATTTAGATAGGACCAAATGGCATGCCATCTCCCTTATGCTTTCTGGGTCAGCCCATTAGGCACCTTTTTTCCGAGAATATATTATACCGCTTACAAATCAAAATTCCATTCTTTATGTCACTTTGGAAAGTTCTATGAGTTTGATCTATCATTGTTTCTTTTGTTGAGCCTATAAATTTGATGTTCGAATTAGAAGGTTTAGCCTTTATTGTATCGTGTTCCTGTATCTTATTTTTTAAATTTATTTAAGGCAACCAATCATTGGATTCTTCTTAGAAAAATCAACGACATAATATCTCTGAAGATACTTGGCGGCAAGTTCTAGCCTTTAGCCGTTGTGTACATGAAAACCTTGAAGGGTATGATCCAGAAGGTATTAATTTCTATGAATATGTATTGTTACTTAAGTCACTAGCATGAATACTTGATCTTCCATTGTACACATTTTAGTGTATTTATTGTAACGGAAAATAGTTTTCAAAAACATGAATGAAATAGTTCCTACATTTTTGTTTTTCTTTCACCAATTCATTACGTGTAAGACATAGATAATATCTCTTCCCCTTTTGTCTCCCAAGTAAATTTTGAAAATTTTCCAAAAAAAAATAAAAATCGATAGATATAGCAATGAATCAATATATGTGAGTGAAAAGGTAACTTACCTTTTGGTCTCTCTCTATATGCCTCGCTCGTCTTTCCGAAGTCCTGCCCAAAAGGAAATAATCTCTTCATTTCCTTCCAAGGATCCTCCTATCATTTGTTATCATAGTTAGCGGAAGGCCCAAAATGCCATATTCCTTCACCTACCGAGCAAGGGTCTGGCACAAACTACATAAAGACCCTAAGAAAACCCTAAAAAACCCTCTCTATTAAAAAGACATTTCCGATTTGCTGTCTTGTGTTTCTAATAAATTGTTTAATAGTTGGCATGCTGAATCATACACATAATGGACTGGTTCAGATCAATCTCTTTCATGAATTATTAAAAAGAAATTTGTCAAATTCAAATTTTACCTGATCTTTAGTTTCTAGTCCCCTAAAGGTAAAAACAAGTGGGATTTTAACCTTTTTATTTTGATGCTTCTTTTTCTTTCACTCTATCCCATGTGCCACCCCTTCTTTCACTTTTTATCCCATGATTTTCTAAAATAATTCATTTCACAAATTGGAATAGGGTATTTGGGTAGAGGGTATGGGTATGGGATCCTCCAATGGATGTGAGTAAGGGGATAAAAATGTAAACTGAATGTACTTGGTGAATACAAATAATAAATGGGGGATGGGGGACCCAAAATCCGACCCATTGTCATCCCTACACCCTTCCATGGGGATATTTATCTTATTTCCCGGGTATGCACCCTCTCATTCTCCCTGCACCCAACCTTGCAAGATTCTACTGGGGGATATAACAAAGAGAGAAAGCTGTGGCCAAACTTCATTTGTCCTGTGAGAGTGGCGACACCAGAATTAGGAATTTGAACCTTCATAACTCCTACCACCCCTCCCAACTCTACTAATCATATCGAGCCACTCTATCTTCTTCAATAATCTATGTCCTCGAACTCTGATTATCTTCAAACAAGGGAAGTTCAAAGAAGCTCAAAATGCAGCGCCTTGTTTCAGAATCTAACCATGACTTCAAAATTCAGAAATTCAAAGAAAAATGTAGCAACACATGTTAAAACCACTAAGAAAGGAATACTAATGATTCCAGGTCTAACAGAAATATATTTATGAACATCTTATTGGATTTGAACCATATTCTACAACTTCTTTAGCCTCAAGCATGGAGACAGATTGATGAGATCAAGATTGTGTTTTAGATGTTTAGTACCTCTGCTTATGTAACGCTTTTCTTCATATACAAATTCTTATCCCACAAAAATGAGGAGGGATGAGGGATGTTGGAGAATCACTAGACAAATGTCAATTTCAAGGACTAGTATTCATATTTTTTTCTTTAAAAGACTCAACAAAATAAAAATTATCAGAGATTCTGGGGCTTCATCATACACCAGAGATACAGACCTGTGGTATGTAACAAGATTATCTGCTTTTACCTACTACGTGCCACCTACTTTGGAGCAATTTAATTAAAAGAGAATTTATAATTTGGAAACTATGCTAAGGAGTATCAATTTGAAATTATTTGAAAAATGAGGACCAAAATTTCTTATTTGAAGCCCAATCTAGCATGTGACCAAATATTTGATAAAGAGGATTGCACATAACCAAGATTTTTTTGTTCCAAATCTCGGGTACAAGTCATGGAAACATTGGATACAACCATGATGAACTATGGGTACAACCCATGTAAACCTTAGGTGCAAATCGTAATAAATTTGGAAAAAAACAAAGCTTGGTCACGTGCAATCATTCTTTATCAAATATTTGCTCACTACATGTTGAATCACAGCTTCAAATAAGATTTTTTTTGTCCTCATTTTTCAAATAGTTTCAAATCGATACCCCTTAGCCTAGTTTTCCCATTTATAATTGAATTTCAAATGAAACGGATCATAAGAAGTTTAAGATGAAAAAAATAGTATTATTGATAATAATCATAAAGAAATAACCAGAAAATTCCATGGAAGTAATTCCAAGGAAGCAAATCAAACCTGTACATGTGCTCAACAAAATCATCATTTAAAACAAGCGAACCCAAAATCATCAAACAGCTAAGACTTGCATGTTACATCTGCTATTAAGTCTCCGGGATGGTCATAAAACACAAGCTTCGAGTTTTAAACTTTAATAACATTTGTTTTCATTTTTAAAGTTTCCTCGCATCGATAATTTCTTATCCATAATACTATCAATCCGCATCCCCTCAGCAGTAAAAACCCAACATCAATTACGAAACAACAATTACCATAACAATGTGATTACACATTTCATAATAAAACAACATTATGCATGCCAACCTCAAAGATTGCAATAAATACACTAAAATGTGTACCATGGAAGATCAAATATTCATTCTAGTGACTTAAATAACAATACATATTCATAGAAATTAATACCTTTTGGATCATACCCTTCAAGGTTTTCATGTAATACAACGGGCCGGCTGTAACTTGCCGCCAAGTATCTTCGTGAGATATTATGTCGCTGGATTTTTCTGCTAATCCAATGACATTGCCTTGAATAAATTAAAAATAAGATTACAGAACACAATACAATAAAGGCTAAACCTTCTGATTCGAACATCAAATTTATAGGCTCAACAAAAGAAACGATGATAGATCAAACTCATAGAACTTTCCAAAGTGACATAAAGAATGGCATGTTGATTTTCGTAAAAGCAAAAGATAATATATTCTTTAAAAAGGGTGCCTAATGGACAACCCTAAAGCATAAAGGAGATGGTATGCCATTAGAGTCCCACCAAATAATTAAGGAACTAAGTCGTAATGGCCTTGCCTACATCTCGCGTGTGCTGCTAAGCAAATATATGTTCTAAGCATAAACTGAAAGCGAGACATTCCAATTTGATGTTTACATTGATTTGATGAGATTACTTACTCATGTTCTTTTGACCATTTTCACGGCACATAAAGAACACAAAATCATAGAAGCGTGAAAATTCAGAGAAGTCCACCTACCAAAAAAAAGGCATACAAGATTAGCAAGAATGGTCGGAAAAACAGCAAATGGAACATCTAATATGTCGGTCGCTAAAATAAGTAGTAGGATACAATCAACAAAGCAACTGCTAGCAAAACAGGATATGCTTCAATTAACAGTGACAATGCTAATTCAAACACAAACAAATGGAGAGAAAATGAACGGTTCCTCACGCCCGAAACCCAATCTCTATGGGCATGATCACAATTCACACCTTCAAGCCTTCACCAAGGTTTGGCATGTGAAACGGCTACCAACTCTTCCTTGTAACTGGATTTCGTCCAATTACCAAACACCTTATTCGGGAGTAAATGCGCAACTTTTCTAAATTCATCAATTCTCCAAATTCAAAATTTCCTATGCCGACAAAAATTACTTTAAATATCCAAACTTCAATTATGCATGTCATATAAAGTCGCTCGCATTATAACAATATTGGGGATCTCTCAACCCAACTTTGTACTAATATAAAAACGAATGTTATCATCTAAGTGACTTTCTCTATTAATTTTCAAAACCCAACATTTCACATAAACATGAACTTATTAGTTCAACATGATCCAACATAAAGTTCTAATCAAATCATAATGATGACGAATCCCCAACCTAGCCATCACTCTTCGAAACTAAAAGTACCTGAAAAATTTGTCAAAGAATAAAGGTGAGCTCAAAGCCCAATAAGAAATACTAATACATTCATGGATCAAAAGTTTTCAAATCATATAACAAAATAGAGATGTTTTTCATCAAATTTTGATTCAAAATAAGTTGAACATTAACAAAATATACTTCAAAACATTCTCACATCCATTTCAAATCGGGCTTTCATATCAAATGTGATCCAAAACAATTTCATATTAAATTTCGCATTCAAACACTTTCATATCAAATCCAAAATCAAATACATTTCAAATATATTTTTTTCTCTCGTCATCAAATATCAAATGGTGCTCCACCATGTGGGACTTTCAATGAGTGGCTAGTCGCAAATTGCTCTTTTGGCGTGACGAACCAAACACTACCAAGCACTAGTAATTCCTAACTAAACCCCTAGAGGTGGTTCAAAATCAATCACATTCCCACCAAGAAAATAAAGGTCAACCATTATATCCCGCTGACAAGGGGCCAACAGGTCAACTATTATTCCCGCTGATGTATCAATCCAAATTTCGTAGTCAAATATTTCATTCAAGTTCAAATTACAAAACATCATATTCCACATTTTCGTAAACAAACAAATCTCAAAAGCAGGCAATCATACAAAACTACTTTTTGATCCGATGGATAATCATAAATAAAAAGTAAAACTTTTTCTTAAAACCAAAATTATATATACTTCATTAAAACAATTTTCATCCTCAAATGAAGTAAAAACAAACACTTTTCTTTAAAAAGATCCGTATTAATATCTCACTTTCTCAAACGAGTACTCAAAAGCTTTGAAAGAGCTAATCCGAAGAATTTCACCTCACGAAATATTTCTCCTAAAATAATAAGAAAACTGAAATCATTACTTATTTATTCTTAAAACTTTCCTCAATTGATATTCTTAACAAATGATATTTTTAATTTTAATCCATAATAATAAAAGTTAATGGGTTTCTAAATATTTTATAAAATTTGTGATTTATAAAGTTTATTCTATTAACATGATTTTGCTGTTCACCTCAAACATATTAACACTGCTCAAATGATAACTATTTGAATTATGCAGTTTTTACAAAATTTATAGAAACTCCAAGACTCCTTTGGATCTTATTTTAATAATTCTATTTATTTTTTATGCCTAATCCGACCAAATCTTTTACTATAAAGAAATAATATTAATAATATTTTACAAATTATATTATTACACAACACTATCTAACTCTTTCATTTATCATCAATTATTTATGCACTTGACAACAAGTATTATTAACGGATGTTATTTCTATAATTGCTAATAATTATTCTAATCATATTCCTTATCAAATAAATTCTCAACTCTAATAAAATATTTACTTGCCAAAATACATATATATTTAAACACTTTACCAAATAATATATATTTATACAAAATTTAGTCTTTTCAAATTTATCTTATTTGTTATTATTATTTTCTTTCAAAAAATTATCCTTTAAATACTTTTTCATTCTCATGCCACTAAAGTAAATTCAAGATGACACCACCAATCCTCATTTTATTTTATTTCAAAGAACTAAAGTGTAATCTAAATTTGACTTCTTTAGATTGATCTAAACTCGAAAGAAAAATTAAAGAATCTACATCAAAGAAATCTAGAAAATAAAATAAGGAAGATTCATCCAGAGAAATGTTCTTCAAACTATCCCAGAGTGCTCGCACGTCCCCCTTCCCTAATTTCTTCTGCTCTTGCAGAGAAAATTCATGTGTGTTAAGAATAGAAAGAATTTTTCTTTTCTTACTCCAATTTATACTTGGGGTATCTATTAGAAAATTACTTTTTACTCTCTTTCTCATTAAATTAATTACCAATTACTAATTGACTTATCATTATTTTCATAACGTCTAATTGAATTATCATTATTATTTTCTGCTAACGTATGCCCATGCACTCCCCTATTGGCTATTATTTTCCTAATTTTATACCTATACAAATTCCCGTCAATATTTTCCGTAACTTATACCTATACAAATTCCCGCGCCATTATTATTTTTCAGAACTTATACCCCAAGGCACCGTCATTATTATTTTTCCTAATCTATACTTTTATCCAATTCCCCGCGCTGAGCACATGTTCAAAATTACGCTTTGTCTCTACCCCATCAAGTCCAAGCAAAGTAACATAAGCCTCCGGTTCATCAAAATGAGGAACTGCTTACGACAAGACCATAAGTTCAATAGCAGAAGATGTTCAACAATGCAATCAACTGGCCTCACAAAGAATCGGTATCCGTAAGCTCAGATGCAAGTAACCCTTCCTTAAAACCTAAGCTTTTTTATCTCTAACCAACTCAGTTCTTTCTAAATAACTAATGATCCCGCTTATTCCTAATGAAATTTCTTGCATGTGAATTCAATAAGATATCTCACTCGAATTCGATGGCTTATTCTTCCTGAACCATACAATTCACTAAATGCAAAAAATGTTATTCACTTCATACAAACTGTGAAGAGAAAAGAACATGTAAAGAAACACAGTGTTATGCACTCCACGCGACCTTAAAATTTTCCCCGTTTTCATCTATTAGCACTCCAAAAAGCTCAAATCATCTAGATGCAAGAAAAGAAAATCTAAAAAAAATCTTACGATTTTATAAAACTCTCTCCACATCAAAGCACACCTAAAAAGAATAAATAATCCACTTCTCTACAAACCAAAAGTCGCAAATCACCGTCCATGTAGATCAAATAAACACCATAAACAACGAAGAATTGAGATCCCAAATAAAATTATCAAGAAAATCATGGAACCTGGGGTAATAAACACATTAAAAAAATTATTGAAAAACACGAAAATTAGGAAGCACAAAAGAGAAATAAAGATTACCGCAAAGAGTTTCGTAAATTTGAAAGATATCGGCCGCAAGTATCGGAGGAATCATGACAGACGCAACTGTGGAGCTAGGTTTCAGGAAGAGATACAAGAGAGGGAATCTGGGTGACGTTGAACCTCAGACTAGATCGGAAAACACAGTAAACAAAGTGATGCTTTCTCTCTCATCGTATTCAGCCAGAGAGATGGAGAGGGTAATACAAAGAGAGGGATGAGGTGCTCAAACGTTTTCTAGAGAACATTCTGGCCTAATCGACCTTATATGCTCTGTCCAGCCTAATTTTGGGGCTTTGATTTAAAATATATCTGGCAGAATAGATCTCTTACTCTAAAGATATGTAACCTACGTAACCACGTAATGAGCCTCTTCATAATTCTTTTTTACTATTATTATTCCAACTCATAACAATATTAAATTGATAAAAATATTTATATAAATATAAAATTTTAAATATTTTTTCTTCATATTCAGCTTATAGTAAAATTTAAGGAAGTGTTAATTATATTCTTTATATTTTTTGTTGTATGGCCAAAAAATGTCTCCGAAAGCCCTATCCATCATTCCCTCTATTATTTCTTTTAAGTTGTAACGCCCCAAAACCCGGGGGTCCGTTGACTACCCGTCAACCCGCGAATACTATGGAAGCTCGTTACCTGACGCCATTCCAGAAAATCGGCGCAGTCTCCCTGTACGGTGGAGTTTCACCCCAATTAAAATAATTCTGTAGTTTTAAACCCGTCCCAAGCGCCAATATATTCAATATATCCAAGAGAGATCAAATCACATAAGTAATACGACCACTTTGGGCCCACAACGATCCTCATAATACATACTAACTTATGAAGTCAACTATATACTCTAATAGTTACAAGAGTTCAAATGTTTTACTCTTATACAAACATATATTAAAAATTAGGAAAATTTTAATGCATGTAGATATCGCGCTCAAAAGCCACACTCCGGCTTTTCTTCTAATCCACGGTCTCTAGGATGAACCTTCTCCTCGTACGCTCCCTGTACCTGTGAAAATGGGGATCCTCATCACGGTGACAAAAGCTCGCGAGGGAGAATCACCCAAATGGGCTACTCAACACTCTGTTTAGTGTAATGTTCATCTTTAAAATAAAAACATTCAAGCAAAATGCATGATCCTACTTGAATGTCTACATGATCAACTCGCATCCCGAGTCTCACTCGACTCTCTCACACTGCTAAGCCTTGTATGAGAATTCATTATTTTATTAGTGGACAACCTTCCGATGTATATATATCACCTGGGCCTCTCCGACGACGGATATATAAATTGCTCAGGGACTACCCTCCGATGAATATCAATTGGGCCGCTCCGACGATTGATATTTTAAGTTTGTGGACTACCCTCCGATAATTAATATTTTAGACTACCCTCCGAACCATTTTCCTCTAGACTCATCTCATGCACTCACTCCTATAATCCTAGGGTGATCCAGTGCATATGGAATGCATGTATGCCAGTTCCAATACAGTCTAATTCACATGTAAATATATAAACATGCATATATTTACAAAACAACCAATTCACACAATCATGTCATGTAAATTAATTAATGCACACATCAAAGCAGCTTCTACTGGGCTAATGATCACACACGAGCAATTTAATTTAAATAATCCCCACCACATATTTTCACAAAATATATTTTCAAAACATTATTCCACAGTGGAAACCCTGTTTATTATTCCCGAAAAATCACAAATGCAAATGCGGCTCATCATATGAACCCCGAAATCCACGCCATTCCCGCCCAATGCATACCAAACAACCATTTAATACACAAGTTAAACCAAACCCACTCCCAAACAGCTCCCTACGGGGGCTATGGAGGTCTCACTCACCGCCCTAATATTCCAAAAATATTTCTATAATTCGGTCCCATGTTTTGGGACCGATCAACAACCCATTCCCGGCATTTATTCACATCAAGCATGATTTAAAGCATTATTGCCACCCAAACAGTCCACTGATTTTCTGGGCAGTCACGGACAACCCAAAAATCTCAAAGAAATTCCCACAATTCGGTCCCAAGTTTTGGGACCGATCAAACGGCCCCTCACGGCCTCAAACCAACCGAAACATGGAAAACCCTAAAATGGAATAAAAACGCTATAAAGTAGGAGAAAATCCTACCTCAAGGAGTTTGAAGAAACTCCGAGATCCGAGTCCACGCGTAGGGCCTATCTCCGCTGTGAGAACATTTCTCCCTTCTTGCCCCGAAGACCACCGATCGGTCGGACGCCCGCATTTCTGTATATAAGGAGGACATCATCTCTCTTAAAAACTCCAGTTCCGTCTGGCTGCTACCGCACCTCCTTTCACGCTTGCTTATTTGAATTTGTGGGAGACAACACTGCATAACATTTTGTCTTTTTAGAAGTGCCACTTAAACAAACTAAAAATGACCATTGGCCCTTTCTTTCCTGGGGCCGTCATTATTCCCACTATCTCGCCCATTTTCATTATTTCACTATACCACTTATGGTACATGAGTACATGCGAGAGTGTGACTTCGGCCGCATCGAAATCGCTTTCACTAAGACTAAACGCGATGCCTCAAACGGCCGACCCGACTGCCTCAGAAAATCGTGAAATTTTACGCATAACTAGATTTCTCGCGAGACGATTCCAACTAAGTGCAATCCGCTTTGTCATCCGAGATCTAGAGAATTAATTACTAATTTTTAACCAAGAATTACAATTTCCAGTAATTAAAATTACGATTTTGTCCTTATTCCATAAATCGGGAACTTCTGCCCTACATTCTCCCCACTCTAAAGGAATTTCGTCCTAAATTCAGACTATCATAATCACGCGACATGCATATGCAACGCACACCTATCATGACATGTAAACTAGTCATTTCAAAACCTTAAACGACTAAACCACGTACCTCACTTAAACAAGAAGGGATAGGTAGCCCCGCATCGTGTCCCGTGCTCCCACAAGACCTCCAATCTACAAGGTCGCCATAGCACTCTCACTCAAATTTCTCACGGTTCAAGGCCGCTTAAAACCCGATCACGGCTACAAACAATGCACCCTGGTCCCTCCTCAAAGGTCCCATCCGTGTCAATTCCATCCGCCCCCAACCGGAGCATGGACGTGAAACGCCCCGTGACACCTAACATGCGTCACGGTAACGCCAACCGCACGCGAATCGCGCTTATCCTCTCGAGTATCTCGAAAGGTCCAATGAATCTCGGCGATAGCTTCTCATGCTTGCCGAACTCCGAATTAATTCTCTCTTAGGAATCACCTCAAGGAAACGCGGATCACTAACCCGAACTCTAAGTGGCTGACGCCTCACACATCATACCTTCCTCGGGCCGCCTGAAATGCGGAGAAGACATCAAGGCGTTTTTCACCTTTCAGAGGTGTCTCTAATCGATCAAAGACTCGATGGAGCTCCCTCCCACTCCTCGGTCCAACAAAACGGTGATCTACATGGCCTCCCATACAATGCCTCATAATGGGTACACTGTGATACTCGCCCGATAACTATTGTTGTGCGACCCGCCAAGGGCAATTAATCCTCTAATTTTATGACCTAGAATGTATTACGCTCACAGGTGTCCTCTAACACATGTATATATAACCGCACAACGTATACCCCTACACAACCCTTACTTGGTGTGTAAACGTCGACCTTCCCAAGGCCACAATCACTGACAATCCAATGGACTGTCAACTTAGTCCATGTCCTGAATGACATCCATATATCGAGCCCTTGCCGGCCCAACAACACCCAATGTACTTTCCAAAGTGGTATCCAAATCTCGAGTCACTCCCGAATCGTATCACTTAACTCTAAGTCTACGTGATAACCTGACAGTGTGTTTCCATCTCGGGCAACATAACTCTTCGGCTTACACTTCGAGCCTCTTACACTTTCTGATTCAACTATGAGTTTTCATTGGACATAGTCTCAAGACAAACTCAACCCCACACTACCTCAAGAGGTGAATGACTATGAACAAGGCACCCACAATCTCGATTCGATGCGATGTTGGTCGTGACAGAATTCTATCTCTGTCCACCATGAGCGTAATCTCTGTGAGATATCTCATTCATAATCTCAACTCTTATCGTGTCAACCCTCACCCTACATCCTAGGGAAGAACATCTATACTTGGCTTCTCTAAAGGCCTTAACCTCTAAGCCCAAATCCAATGCCGTGTCGATTATGACAACCCGGCTAAGGTCTCAATTACTGACAACCCAATGGTTGTCAACTCGTCCATGTCAACTTGACATCAACAACCAATAGGTCTACACCCTAAAGTCCACCACGCTTCCGATGCGCAACCTCGACCGTCTCCTCGACTTCGACCCACACCGCCCTTTCGCCTACACAGAAACAATGGGCAAGCCAGATAAAGACCGAAACTCAAACCGTTCCGACCTGATCGTAAGTGTGGAGGAATGAATCGTGATACTCCTCGCCCTACGGCCAATCGGACTCGTGAGAGATTGTCCCAAAGTCTCGGGATCCCCCGTTTCTGAGAAATCCCATCACCATGCTCAATCCCGGGTCCTAAATTCCGAACTAAGGTGAAGGTATCTTCCTCGCCCTTCTCTCGAACTGGGAGAAAGTCGATCCTCCTCTGTTACCAACAACACCCGTATCCCGAGTGTTTCAAGTATCCTCGATTTCTCTCTCTATGGTCAGGGCCGCCCCAACCATGGAGTCCATATCCCGTAGGTGAAATCCTATGATCCTGTCCCGAATGGACAACTTCAGCCCATTCTCGTGTCTCCTGTAATGCCCAGCCAATCCCAAGAAACTATGTCTCTCGAAGATTGACATTCGGCCTCTCCAAACTCATCTCGCCGACCTCTCTCAGGCCGACCACTCCCGGGATGCCACCTACGTGTCCCAAACCACCCGCAATCCAAAACTCGCACTTACCGAACTTAGAGCACAACCGATGGTCTCTACCAGCTTGTAAAACAATCCTCAAGGATACCATGCTCCCACTGACCGGGAGTGCATCAAGATGTCATCCACTTGCCTACGACAAACCGATTCAGATAGGGTTGGAACATCCTATGGCGTGAGATCCATGAATGCGCCAGCTGATGCCTCCGCCGTCTGGGTGCACATCACCATAAACTCAAAGTGCCTATAACGCTGCCTAAACGCCGCCTTAGTGGATATCCGTCTCCCATCCTCACCGATGACAACCAAAGGCGAAGGTTCATTTTGAAGTAGACTCGCCTCCTCGATTGATCAAATAAAATCATCAATCCCCTGCAGAATGGTTACCGATTCTGATCGTAACCCCGCTTAACTGCCGGGATACTAATGCACAAATAAGGGTCTTGTCCTTCTTCTCTTCGCAAACGTAACCGGAGCGCCCCACGGTGAAGTGCCTCTGGCCTAATGAACCTCATTCAATAGCCCTTGTAGTTGGACTCTGAGTTCCTGCAACTCAACCGGTGCCATCCTATGCGGAGTCATAGAGATGGGTGAAGTACCAGGGTGTAACTCGATACCAAAGTCTACATCCCTATGCGGAGGTAGTCCAGGTAGTTCATCTGGAAAAACATCCACAAACTTGCAAACTAGTCGAGGTAGATCTAAGTCTGGTCTCACCTCGTCCTCTAAGGTAAGGCTCGCTAGCCAACCAGCCAACTGTCCCTGACACTTGACTCAGATACCCGGGGTCTCGGGGGGCAAAATATCGTGCTTCGCCCCCTCAAATACAACACGAGCACCGTCCCGCGTGCAGGCCGTGAATCTCCCGCTCAAAATGTATAACAACCTCAGAAATGTCACCCAATCCATCCCCGTGATGACCCCTCGAACTCCGAAATGTCCATAATCCTCAAGCCCACCGTGGAGTAGAGTTCCTCGAGCCTCTAACCCTCGCAACCTCGCCACTCCATCATTCTTACTCGCTCTAATCCCTGTGTGGGAGAACTCTCGTAATGGCTCCTCTGGTCTCTAGAGATCCTCGCCCATTCCCATCATATTTGGGGTCTCATTCTCTAGCTGGGTCAGCCTAGTCTAATCCCGGTCGTGTCGGTGCACCCCATGGCCTCTAACACTTTCTCTCGTCTCAGATAACCAATGGTCAGCCCACCATCGACCTTTTCCCCATGTGAATGCTCTGATGATGATACGCCCCTAAACCTCTCAGGTTACTAGATCTTCCCGTCTACATGCTATACTTTAGCCCCAGGCTATAGCATTCGTAATACCTACGCCGGCAAAAGTCCACCGATCAAACACTGACAGCCCGACTGCCCCGTGGACGTCTCACGCCCTCGCCTCTCTCGCTAGCCATCTACATCGGGTCAAATGGCAACACGATTCATGTAATTTTCATTTCCAGTCTAACTAGCAACGATGCCAATTACTAATGTAATTTGACAACCCCGAACCGACCGTTCATTTCTAAGTGGCGCTAAATTTCAACCACTTATCTATTCATTTCAATAAAGTTCTAAACTTTCTTGTTCATTTGATGCAATTCCTAAGGTCATAACCCATAACATAGTATTCACCCTTTTCTATACGCGACCACCATGCATATAATTTAAATGCGCAACCTCATGCGATCACCATTTCAAATGAGTAGTTAAGCCCAATCTGATATCTACATGGCATAAACACGGCCAGAGACACTAATCATGCATAACCAGTGTATACGCAATCAATTTTTCCTTTAAAATATTGTTTTCAACAAAATTTTATTACACAAAAATTTTATTTTGAAAATTTTATTTTAAATTTTTTCAAAATTTATTTGATTTTATTTGAATTTAATAAATCTTATTTTTTAAAAAAAAAAAATTTATTTTCAATGAGCAGTGTTCATTTGTGACTCGAGAAATGCAGAGTCGGCGGGTTCAAAAGCGAGCTGGGCGAGCGGGTACGGTGCAAAAACTAGCCCGAGGTGGCCCGGCATGCGCACCCTCGGCGCCGAGGCCCGCCGGCCGGCGCACCCGCGCGCCTGGTGCGCCCACCCCGCGGCGCCCTGCGCTCCCCGCGCCGTGCCGCCTTTGCCGCCCGTGGGTGTAGCGTCCCGCTCGCCTGCGCTGGCGCCGCGCCGCGCGCCCTGCGGCGCCACGCTGCGGCTCTCTCCCCTGCGCCTGGCGCCGCCTTTCCCGCTGCCTGCGCACCGGCGCACACTTGAGCGCCCATGCCCTTCTTTGTATCGTAGGCACTGGTGGCGTGTGCAATACAGTCCTTGCCTTCAAAGCCTTTCTTTCTCTGCAATATAAAAGCGTGTTGCAATACGGTTCTAAAAGCCAGTATCCATCTTTGCGATACAAATGGGCGTGGCCGTAAATTTTAACAACGTTTTTTTCGTTTTTCACTTTAACTAAATTTTTTTTCATTGTTCTGACAAAAAAAAATCACTAAAATCCATATTTTTTTCATCTTCCATAATACTCAAATAAATTTGTGTAAAATTTATTTTATTTTTCCTTTTTCTTAAATTTTACACCATATAAACCTTGAAAGGTGTTTTCTAAAAACTCATAACCACATAAATTTATAAAATTTATTTTATTTTCCGTTTTCTTGAAAAATTTTCTCCATCCAAATAAATTTATAAAAATTTATTTCTTCCATTTTCTTCAATTTTACTACTTGTAAAATCATGAAAATTATTTCTTCAAATTTTCATCAAATAAGATTTAGAAGAATTTATTTTTCTTAGCTTAAAATTTCTTCTCACTTTCAACAGCTTGAATAAATTTGAAAATTTATTTTATTTAATTTACGTCAGTTTTACCTTCATAAAACTACAAAAATTAAATTTCTTTACCTCTAAACAAATAAATTTATGAATTTACTTTAATTTATTTTCCTTAGTTCAAGTTTACACCTTTTGTAAACACCCAAATATTTTCTCTGTGTATTTCCTTAACTCATCTATGTGCTAATCACCAAACCTGCAACGCTGGCGCTGACCTGATCGTGTTAACTTTTAAACAATGATTCACAAAATCACACAAACATCTTCACATTTGCGTCAGTGTCCTGGAGTTTTGTCACGTCGTTACCTCTAAGGTAATCATACTAACCAACATCGACCACTAGTGGTGATGGATACTTAACGAGCTCCTAATTACCGTATGCTAAAAGCTCTGCGATGCCAGGTATGCTTGAGCCGAGTCCGTTGACTGCCAGTGACCCGCGAGAATACAAGTGGAGTCGGGTTGCAGGCGCCACCTTAGAAAATCGAGGGAGTCTGCACATGGAGCTCTACCCGATTAAAATCTTTGCATGAAACACAATCCCAAGCGGTCAATATATTCAATATATCCAAGAGATCAAATCACGCAGATATCTGACCATAGGCCCACAACGATCCTCATAATACATACTAGCTATGAAATTGACTATATACCCGACTAGTTACAAGAGTTCAAATGTTTTACTCTTATACAACATATATTAAAATTAGGGAAAATTCTAATACATGTAGATATCGTCAAGCCAAAGCCACAATCCAGCTTTTCTTCTAATCCACGGTCTCTAGGATGAGCCTTCTCTAAATGCGCTCCCTGTGCACAACAGAAATGAGGTCCCGGCCAGGGTGAGCTAAAGCTACGATAGGAGAATCGCCCAATACTAAATGGGCTACTCACCACTAAGTGCGGTGCAATGTTCAATTTAAACAAACATTCAAGCAAATGCCTTGATCCCTGCCGAATGTCATACATGGCCAACTCGGATCCGAGTCTCAGGCTCTCTCACACTTTCGCTAAGCCTTGTATGAGAATTATTATTTTATTGGTGGACAACCCTCAGGTGTATATATATCAATTGGGTAGCTCAGGCGATTGATATATAAATTGTTGTGAAGCTACCTCGATGTAAGATATCCATTTGGGCGCTCGACGATTGATATTTTAAGTTTGTGGACTACCCTCAGATAATTAATATTTTAGACCCCCTCGAACCATTTTCCTCTGAGCTCATCTCATGCACTCCTCACCCATAATCTAGGGTGATCCAGTACATATGGAATGCATGTATGCGGTTGTCTGATCTAATTCACATGTAAATATATAAACATGCATATATTTACAAAACAACCAATTCACGTCATGTCATGTAAAATTAATTAATGCACATCAAAGTTAGCTCACTTGGGCCAATAATGATCATACCAAGTAATTTAATTTAAATAACTTCGACAACACATATTTTCACAAAATATATTTTCAAACATTATTCGGGAATAGTGAAACCCTTGTTTATTATTCGAAAAAATCTAAAGCAATGGTTCCTTAGTGAACCGAAATTCAATCATTCCGGCCAATGCATACCAAACAACCATTCAATACACAAGTTAAACCAACCCCTCCCAAACAGCCCCTACGATTTATGGAGGTTCCACCAAATTGTCTAATATTCCAAAATATTTCTATAATTCGGTCCCATGTTTTGGGACGATCAACTCTTCCCATTCCGGCATTTATTCACATCAAGCATGATTTAAAGCATGTGTGCCACTAAGCAGTCCAACGATTTTTGGGCGATCACGGACAACCCAAATCTCGAAAAGGGAATTCCACGGTCGGTCCCACGAGTTTTTGGGACCGATCAACAACCACTAGGCCTCCAAACCAACGAAACATGGAAAAACCATAAAAATGAGAATAAAAACGCAAGTAGGAAAATCTCAAGGGTTTGAAGGAAACTCCAGATCCGGAATCACGCGTAGCTTGTCCCGCGTAGAACGTTTTTCCTTCTTGCCCCGAAGACCGCTGACGGTCGGATCGCCCGTATTTTTAGAGAGAAGGAGGACATCCTCTCTCTAAAAAACGCCATTTCCGTTAAGCACACTCTTTGCACCCCTCCCTTTCACGATTTTTGCTTATTTGAATTTGTGGGAAACTTGTGTACAACATTTGTCTTTTTTAGTGCCAGCATGAGCCAAAATGACCGTTTGTCCTTTCTTTTCCCATTTTTGTCATTCGGTACTATCTCGGCTGTCCATTTTCATTATTTCTCTACTCATACCACTTATGGTACATGAGTACATGCTATATGTGACTTTCGTCGCATCGAAAATCGTTTCACGATTGCGGCGAAATGCCTCAGCTGTTCTGCCGACTCAGGCTGTCTCGAGAAAATTCTGAGAGGCTACGTGCTAACTAGATTTCGAGACGATTCAACAATTGCAATCGTTTTGTCATCCGAGATCTAGAGAATTAATTACGAATTTTTAACCGTAATTACAATTTTGTAATTAAAATTACGATTTTGTCCTTATTCCATAAATTGGAATTTCTCGGGTCTTACATAAGTCCTTATTCATACAACAAAAAAAGTGATTTTTTTTATCATTATTGATTCGAAATCATCATTTTCATCATTTCTTCTTTGAATTTAGGTTTTCTTTTTAAATAAAGTGATTTCTTCTATACTTATCTAGATTTGTCTTTATTTTTATTTTTCATGTTTTTATCATCGATTTGATGCAGCGGGTTTTATTCCTACTTGATTATGGTGGGTAATTGTGTCGTCAACAGTTGGTTGTTCGTGGGTTTCGTATTGGCAATTCATAGACATTTTTTTATTATCAAATATGTAGTTTTTAAGAGTCGATCATTTTTACTATATAATAGGCGTCTTTGTAAACCTTTGATTGAATCTTATAATGGTAGTTTTGAATGATTAGAGGTCCAATGATGAAAGCAGGGTAGATTAGAATTTAGAATATAGGACGTCATTTGGACATGAGTGGAATTTAAGAAAATTGTAACCGAATATACTGGGAATAATGATTTTCTTATTATGTCCAGGAATGGAGGGGTTTGCAAAGGAATTTGTGAAATTTCAGTTCCTATGACTTTGAAGCGATATTTAGAAGAATAGGAGATTTAAGTGGTCGTGATTCTGGATTTGAAAGTCGGGGCTGTGTTGAAATTTTTTTCGAATTGCAGTGAAAATCACAATATCAGAATATATCGTAAAGGTAGCGAGGCGGAAATAAAGTGAAGACGGAGTCCGTTTGGATAGTTTCCGGGTGATCCGAGCGTGGTCGGGTGAATAATCGTGTGTCCGGATTCGCAGAGTTTTAATGATTTTAAATCCGATTTCGGTGATTTGAGCTGAAATTCCTTTATGAGATTTAGTTAGAATATTTATGTTCAAATTTAAATATAGGCAGCCATAGAATATTTTTTGACATATAATCGATATAAAAGCATTAAAAAGTAATGATAAATCACTATATAATGGAGATATTTAATTCTACTAGCCAATCAAAATCTTTCTTAATGGCTAAGTTATGATTTAAATAATGGGTAAATGACTTGGTCTCATAAATGGACCTATGAGAAGCGGATTAAGGTAATTCACTTTACAATAACCAATTGAATTCTTTGACTTAAAGGTAATTTTGGGGAAAGTTGGAATTTAAAAGCAAATTAGGGATTAGAATCTCTTGAATAGGAGATCACGTGAGAAGGAGAGAAAGGGAGAAAGAGAGAAAAGAAAGGGGAGAAAGGGAGAAGAAGAGGAAGGAGAAATCCCGAGTTGGGGAGGTGAGAGTTTTATTTTTGTTTTCAAGCTTTCAGTGATCTTCAAGTGGTAATCAGGGAGAGGGAGCCAAAACTCCAAGAAACAAGTAAGTTTTCATGGTGGGAAAGTTGGGGTTTGATGTTTTTCCATGTTTAATGTCTTAAATTCTAGTATGGATGTTAAATTGATGGTATTTAAGGTTTAATGAGTCTTTAATTTAATATCGATTAGAAAGCCTTAGTTTAGGTTAGGGTTTGACAAAATCAAGTGAGTAAGGGTTAGGGTTGGATAGTGGTGTGTGTGTTATGTTGGAAGAATGCCGGTATAATCGTCAGATTTAGAAGTGTTTAGAGTGAAAGAAAAATGGAAAGCACATTTTGAATTCGAACGTTTTGGGCAGCAGGTCTCGATGCGAGGAAATGTCACATTTTACATTTTGACCGATTTTGGTATTTTGTCCATAACTTGCTCAATTTTGATCCGTTTGAGTGATTTAAGTGGCTCTGCTGATAAAATAAACTTGAAGGAGAACAAAAATTAAGAAGAAGAGTATCATAAATTCTGATCCTAAGTGGCCCTAAATTTATAAAGTAGGGCCAAGTATAAGCCAGCATGCAGTTCTCGATGCGGAAATGCTCATTTTCTGTTCGACGATTTTTCATATTTTTACCATAACTTACTCATTTCTATATCCATTGGAGTGCCGGGAGGTCCCCTCGGGTTCATGAGGTTAATCCGGGTCAGGATCCTTCAACGTGGTATCAGAGCCACGGTTTTGAAAATGTTATAAAGATTTGAAAATTTGATTTTCATATGATTGTTTTAATGTTTTATTTTAAAATTTTCATAAATTATTTATGATTTAAAATCATATGCATTACATGACATATGAAATTTTGAGTTCCACAATCGTCGTCGAGCCGACCGCCACGGGAGGCGAGATGTTGCACCGAGAGGAATCATAGCCAGTGCTATCCGAGTTTTTGATAGAATCTTGTAATAACCCGATAGATCCAAGGTGCTACTCACTCGTTTCTATTCTGCGAAATTTATTGCCGGTGGTATAGAGATACAGCCCATAGATTGTAGTATGGTAGTCTCCTTCTCTGAGATTCAATTATAGCGAATAGAAGTATACATGAGTTGTAGAGTGATTGTGGGAGCCGTGAGTTTAGGGCCAATTTGGTATTGTTGGACATCCAGGACTTCGATGTGATCTTAGGGATGGACTGGTTGCCTCGACATTAAGATACCATGGATTGCTTTAGGAAAGAAGTTAAGTTCTATAGACCGGGGACTGCTCAGGTGACAGTTATGAGGCGGGTTTTTTGTTGAGCTCGTCCCGGACATGTCACATTCGTAGGGAGGCCAGTTTGAAGACAGAGATTTCTTTGGCGGTCTTGTCAGAGATAGGACCATAGTAGCGTCGACGTACACACGGTGCGACCCGGGTGGTAGAGGCTTTCTACAGTTAGGGTTGAGAGGAGCATAGAGAGTGAAAATCCCGAACTCCATAGTCAGAAAAGGGAGACAGAAAGCAGGAGTGAGTCAGCCATTAAGATTCAGGAGGTTTTGTTAAGCAGTGGGGTTTATGGATTGTTATCTATTCAATTGAGTTATATTAATCTTTAGCTATTAAATTGACATATGATTCTAAGTTGATTTTGCTAAAGAAATTGAAAAGAAAGAATAGATTATAAGGATTGTCAATTTAGGTCAACTAACGGATGTTAATGGAAGTGATGTTGTTTGATTGGTTTTAATTGATTTAATGACATTACTTGAAGTACTTGAAGGAATTAATGGAATTAATGGAATTAAAGTTGAATAGAAAATGGATGAGAGATTTAAAAGCCAAGAAAGGGTTTATTCAAATACATTGGTTTGATTTAGTTTAAGTAAATCAATGACATTGAATGAATTATCAAATATAATTTGTTGAAAAGAAAATGGAAGAAATTGAAGAAATAATTATGAATAATGTGACATGGGATTTGACCACCTTAGGAGAAGTATGGAAAAGTTGAGTTTCCATTGATTTTAATCAATTGGAAGTGATTACATGCCTAATGGAATGTGTTGAGTAATGTTTTAGAAAGAAGAATTAAGATATAAATGTAATTTTTGCTAATTGAGAAGGGCATTATGGGTTTTTCACTTTAAGGATGCTAATGGCTTGATTTAAGGCTTACAAGATGTTGTCATGAGCATGATTTAATTGAAGTGAATTGGATAAGTTGAGGCGCATGATGAGGATGTTCCCAAGACAGCATTCGAGCACGGTCACGGGCATTTGAGTTTCTAATCATGCCCATTTGGACTTCACGAATGCCCAGTAGCTTTATGGATCTCCATGAGCGGGATTTTAGGCCTTACTTAGATCGATTTATCGTGTTTATTGTGATATCTTAGTCTATTAGAGCGATGGAGAGAACATGCGAGCATAGAGGATAATTCTGCAAATATTGCGGGAACATCGGTTATATGCTAAACTCGGTAAGTGTAGTTTTAAACAATGATTAGTAGCCTTTTTAGGACACATAGTTTCTACAGAGGGGATCTCAGTGGATCCGCAGAAGGTCGGCTATGCTTGAATTGGAAACCTCCTACGATTATTACGAGAGATAAGGAGTTTTATGGGTTGGCAGATGTCACATAGTTCTTTGGGGATGTTCTAGAATGTTTGCCTTGGTAGGCGGCGAAGAAAGGCGTTTTATAATTGGGAGGCTTGTGAGAGAAGTTTCGATGAATTGAAAAGGAGGTTGACCTCGGCTCCGTGCCACACTTCCATGAGGCGGGGATGGCTGCGGTGTATTGTGATGCCTCTGAGTGAGGCCTAGGTTGTGTGTTATCGAGAATGACAAGGTGATTGCATATGCTTCTAGAGGCCGATTAAAGAAGCACAACCAAATTATCACCACACACGACCCAGGCTAGCGTAAGTAGTGTTTGCTTATGGGATGTGAGTATTGCTATATGGAGTGCCTGTGGGGATTTTACGGATCATAAGAGCTTGCCCATTATCTAATATTCACGCGGGAAGGCTGAACGCATGAGACAGAGGGAGATGGATTGAGGCGTCGAGGATTATGAATGTACCAGTGAATATCATCGCAGGCGACGACAGAGTATAGCGGATGCTCTTAGTAGAAGACCCATGAATTCCCTACCTTTTGAGGGCGTGCATCTTCCTCGACTCATAGGGTGAGGTCCTTGGGTGTGGGGCTGGGCGACGGATCGGGAACACTTTGGTCAGCCCACATTTCATGTCGTCCTTTGTTGATGGGCAGTTAGAGGCTTGATTAGGGATCTGGATAGTGAAGTTGAGAGGTGAAATCTGGTCAGAGCAATGGGGGTTTGTCATTGAGAGAGGATGATCTTGAGTGGTCTGGGACGGAGGTTGTGTGTACCGGATGTAGGTGATGTGAGGGGAGAGATTATGGAGGAAGCCCATTTTCTCCGCTTATGCTATGCATCCGGGAGGTACAGATGTATCATACCCTGAGGAACAACACTGTGGAGTTTGCATGCAAATACGAGTTATTAGGCCGTATTGGTATGGCCTATGAGGATCTTTATGAATGAAATGTAGAACTCCAGTCTATTCAAGGTTAAAGGGTAAGGTGAGAGGAAATTGGTAGGTCTGGGGGTGTCAAGTGACTTGCATGATAAGATGTGAGTTATAAGGGATAGGCGAAAATTGCACAAGGCCAAGCGAGAGAAAAAATTATACGGACAATGTTTGTGAGGACCTAAAGTTAAAGTGGGGATGTGGGTATTTTGATTTCCCCCATGGAAGGCGTACTATGAATTTACAAGGGAAAGCGTGAAGAAATTTGGGGTCCGCGATATGTTGTACCATCTGAAGTTGTTGAGAGGATTGTTGGCACCTCGTTGGAATTGCCATCGACCTCGATGCATTCACGATATTTCTAATGTTTCTATGTATACGTCCTTGAGACCCTTGCATGTGATGACAGGCAACCGGTGGAAATACGGGGAGGGATTTGACATGCGAAGGAACCGGTGCGAGATCCTCGACCGTCGAGCAAGTTAGCAGACTATTCGGTGAAGGTATTGTGGAGGTCATGCACAGTGAGAGGGAAGCTACATGGGGCATAGGAGCGAGATGAAGGCATTGTCCCATCTTTGATGCGAGTGCAAGAATCATTTTATGTCGAGGTGAAATTTTTTATGGGAGGGGTGATTGTAAAACCCCAACTTTGATTGAATGTTATATGTAGTTTTAAGACTGATTACCAAGGGAGTCGATGATACAAAGCGAGGTAGATTAAATTTAGAATGCTGGGACGTCATTTGGACATGAAGTGGAATTTTCGAAAATTGTAACCCGAATACCCTAAGGAATAATGATTTTCTTATTATATCGAGATGGAGGGGTTTGCAAGGAATTTGTAAGAAATTTGATTCTTATGACTTTGAGCGATATTTAGAAGAGAATAGGAGATTTAAAGTGAATAGTGATTTCGGATTGAAAATTAGGGGCACTAGCGTTGAAATTTTTCGGAAGTGGGCGAATGCGAAAATGTCAGAATATATCATAGACTAACGGCGAAATAAAGTGAAAGCGGAGTCCGTTTGGATAGTTTCGAGGGTGATCGGCGTGGTCGGGTAATATCTACGCTATTGTCGGATTAGATTTTAATGATTTTAAATAGATTTCGGTGATTTGAGCGAAATTCAGCGTGATTTAGTTAGAATATTTTATGTTCAAATTTAAATATAGACGACCATAGAATATTTTGACATATAATCGATATAAAAACGATCAAAGCAGCAGAGATAAAATGCTGCTATAATGGAGATATTTAATTGTACTAGCCAATCAAAATCTTTCTTAATGGCCCCAAGTTATGATTTAAATAATGGGTAAATGACTTGGTCTCATAAAATGGACCTATGAGAAGCTTAGTTAAGGGTAATTCACTTTACAATAACCAGTGAATTATATACTTTGACTTAAGGGTAATTTTGGAAGTTTAGATTTAAAAACAATTAAGGATTTAAGTCTCCAAATGGAGATCACGTATGAGAAGGAAAGGAAAAGAGAGAAAAGGGGAGAAAGGAGAAGAGAGGAAGAAAGGAGAAATCTGAGTTAGGGAGGTGAGTTTTCTTTGTTTTCAGAGCAAGTGATCTTCAAGTGGTAATCAGGAAGACCAAAGAAACTCAAGAAACAAGTAAGTTTTCATGGTGGGAAAGTTAGGGTTTGATGTTTTCCATGTTTAATGTCTTAAATTCTAGAGTATGGATGTTAAATTGATGGTATTTAAGGTTTTAATGGTGCTGAATTAATATCAATTAGAAAGCCATAGTTTAGGTTAAGGTTTAATAAAATCAAGTGAGTAGGGTTAGGGTTTGTCATTGAATTGTGTGGGTTATGTTGAAATGGGTATAATGCATCAGATTTAAGTGTTAGAGTGAAAGAAAAAATGGAAGAGAAACACATTTTGGTCAATTTTTGGGCAGCAGTCTCGGTACAGGAAATGTCCTGTTTTCTGTTTTGACCAGTTTTGGTATTTTGGCCATAACTTGCTCAATTTTGATCCGATTTGAGTGATTTAAGTGGCTACGTAAAATAGACTTGAAGGAGAACAAAACTTAAGAAGAAGGTATCGCCAAATTCTGATCCTAAGTGGCCTAAATATTTACTCAAAGTAGGACCATATGTAAGCCACTGTCTGGTTCTCGGTACAGGAAATGCTCTGTTTTCCTGTTCAACCAGTTTTCATATTTTTTACCATAACTTACTGTTTCTTATCCGATTTGAGTGATTAAAAATTCTGAGTCAAAATAGACTTCTAGGGAAAAATTTATCTGAAGGAAGTTGTACAAATTTTAATCCCCAAAGTGCCCAGAAAATGATGTTTTTTCAAAGTGGAGCTATGTGCAGATGCTGTTCTGCCACTTCAAGGTCATCTGTTGTACAGATTGTGTTATGTGGTTGAGGAGGCTTTAGAGGAAAAGGAATTTTTAAACTGAAAATTTAAAGAGATGTCATTGGATATATAAGGACTGATGGAGAGTTTCATAAATTTTGAAGACCGTTTGAAAAATTTTGAAGTCAAGAATCTAAGGTATTGTTGGAAAGAGGTTGTGGCCAAAATGAATAGTTTTTAGTGCTTAAAGGGTAATTTGTTCATTTAAGATTAAATGAATGTGTATGGTGGATTAAAATGGAAGTTATGATTAATGTATGGTTGTAGTTTCTTGAAAAAGGTGAAAGAAAAGTTATCGGACGGGAAAGCTTGGGAATTACAGACGGGAAGCAAAGCGGGATTGAGGCGAGTGAAGCGTGAGTGAGAAAAATATTTTGAAAATTGGGTTTTAAAGAAGTGAATGAGTTAATGTTAAACTGAAAGTTTAATGGAAATGTTTATGTAAATGCTGAGCATATGGAAATGTTTTATCTTGCGTCGATATATATTTATATGTATATGAAATATGTACCATATGTTAAGGTATTATAAATTTAAAATGTGTAAGAATGCATGTGTTTTAATGATAAAGTAAAAATGATTTAAATGGATTTATAAGCAATTTTTTGATAAATGTTTTGCAGTGGTTACCTAACCCCATATGACTGGTAGCAGCCGATATCGGCGAAAGTACCTTTAAAGCGTGTAAGGATTTAGGGGATGGCATTTATAGGTTACTAGCGAGGAGGGAAATGGGTGTTTTAGGTAATATCCTTACACGTGATAAGGTGCTATGGCGGAACCCCTATGCAAGCGTGAGTTTCTCCATGACGTAGTGGTTATGAGGCGGAATGTGGTATCCCTCACCGTCGTGCAGGAAGCTGTTAGGTGTGTTTACATTCACCAGGTTCCATGAAAGAAGAAATAAGAAAAGTTTCTTTGCATAAATGTTAAGGCATAGAATTGATTTTTTAATTGTATAAGTAGGTATTACTTTGAAAAGAAAGTTTAAGACATAAATGGATTTTAAATGTATAAGTATTTATTGAAAAGAAAGTTTAAGGCATAAATGTTTTAAAGCATAAATTACATTGATTTAATGGTATAAGTATTTATTGAAAGAAAGTTTAAGGCATAAATGTTTAAAGGTATAAATGGATTTTAATTGTATAAGTATATATTATTTTGTATATACTAGAAAATGTTATCTTAATGAAAATGTACACTCAACTTTGGGCTCCTTTAGCTCATTCTTTTCAGTATATTTCAAAACTTTCTGTTTTCGGGGTTAGAGACGGTGGCGGTGAGTATCCTCTGTGCGTGGAGTCGAGCCATCGAGGAGGCGGCGCATATGAACTGCATTGTATATATAATTTACTTATTTTATAGGTTGAATAATTTGTCATGTATATGTACATATATGGATATATTTTGAAAATGAACTACTTAGGCCCGGTGACAAGTCGGCCTCGAGAGCCCAGTCTTGCCTCTCATGTGCATGTAATTGAAGAAGTTTTGAATGTTTTGATGATTTAAGAGTGAATAAATGTATATGTGTATATATTTAATGTTTGATTGGGTTGTGGGGCCAGAGGAGTCCACAAAGCGAGAGGATGAAGTTGAGGATTGAAAGATTAAGTGTTTTAAATGTTTCGCGGGTTTTGTAAATTTGGGAAGGTCAGAAAAGCAGAGGAAACTACGCCCGATTTTATAGAAAAGTCAGTGTTTGAAAAAGAAAAAGAAAAAAGAAAAAAATTTATCACTTAGCTGCGTTATTTTAAGATATGTTAAGGATTGTAAGGGGTTCGACTCCATGGATTATATTTGATTGTTTTGAGGAAAAGTTTATGTCAATTTGGGGTCATAGGAGGTCCCCTCGGGTTCATGAGGTTAATCCGGGTCGGGATCCTTCAGATGTTATGTATCTTTTAAAGTTTTAAACACTTTTGATTATGTGTTTCTATCAATCAAATTATCTCTTTTCGAAATATTCAATTATCTAACTGTTTGGAAATATGGATAGGTTTTTAGTATTTATTTATTTATTTATTTTTGAAACATAGTAATTGGTTTACTTAGTACTTTATTATGTATTTGAATCCGATTATCTCAGATGTTTCATTTCAACCTTTTACCATTTAAGTCAAACCTCAAGAGTGTATTGTTAGACTTATAATTTAGGTCGAAAGGATTATTTTAGAGCCGTAAAACTATAGTTTAATTGATGAACCCAACTTAAGTAGTGAATGTAAAGCTGATAATATGAGCTGAGCCTGATGAGTCAGCCCACTTTATCCCGTATTTTTTTAATTTGGCCCGATCCGTTTTGGCTCGTGACTCATGTTAGTTTGTCATGGGTTAGTCCGATTGACTCGAAATTTTTATTTAATTTTTTTAAATAACTAACTCAGTGATTGAGATTTTCAAAGATTTATCTATAAAATTTGATATTTTGGCTATCTCTTTTATAGCATAGGGTTAATTATTATAATATATGATTAATATATTAAACTTTGTTGTTTTAAGTATTTTATTTTCAATTTCTAAATGTATATTTTTAATATAATTTATATGATAATTTAATATTTAAAAAATAATGTATGAAAAGCATTTGAATTTTGATTTATCTCATTAATCCTTTTTTTTGAATAAAAATAAAGTTATACTAGTTTATAATAACAAAATAATGTTATTTTTAAAATAATTAACAAAAAATATTTTATAAATTTATTTCCTAATATGATTATATCTATTTTAGGAAGATGAATTTTCAAACAAATAAGATATTTTATTATTAAACTGGTTGATGCATTTTTTGAAAAATATATTTTTTATTACAAATATAAATAAAATTTATGTTGTTAACATTCTAAATTAATTAATAGATAATGATAACTCAACTACCATCGAGGATATATATATATATATATATATATATATATATATATATAATATATATATATATATATATATATATATATATATGGAATTATAATATGAAATCATATGTTATTATTGAATATAACGAGGATGAAGATGAAGATTAGAGACATATAAGATTTCATTTAATATTTTGTAATTTTTTTTCCCATATATGTTATTAAGTTGTTACTTTATTATTTTGGTAATATTTAGCTAGCTAGTTTGATTATAACAGTGTTTTAACATTATTTATTTATTTGAGTTTATTTACTAAATCATATTATATATTAATTATTATTATATATTTGTATATTATTTATTTTTATTTAAAGAATAATGAATTTATAAAATTAATTTTTTAGTATTTTTTTATGTTTTGACCCGTTTTAGCCTATTTTGACCTCCAACCCGTATTGGTTGGGCTAATTGAAAACTATCCCGAATAGAAATATATGTCAGATTAGCCTAAGTTTTATCCCATAATTCGAATGGACTATCCCGACTTGGATTGAACTGACCTGTTTATTAACTCTAAGTGAATCTTTGTACCTGTTTTGTCACTAGGTTATGAACGAATTTCAACATTTTTTAATTTATTGACAAATTTAATTTAATTGGAGATCCACAACGTAATGAGTTTGGAATTTTGATGTTCCGATGTTGATTGATCATTGATGGTTCCAAAAAATCATTACAATTTTATATTAGTCAATGGTTTTAATTTGAAAAGATTGTTATTAGTATTACTTTTTTTAAAATTTATTTAGTAATTTTTTATACTTACATTCTTCATCAAGTTTGAAGAAGATATTGTTGAAATTTTATATTAAAGCGAAAAAATTCATTACAGCATAATATTTTTCTTAATTTTGAATCTTATAATGGTTTTTAACAATATATTATTTTCTGCTTGATTAGCATGTTTAATTTAATTGTTTGTTAGTCACTCAACGTTCTAAATATTTGCAAAAATGTTTTTGAAAACAATTTAAAAAAACACATACAACTTCATTTTTATGTTTTCTAAAAATTATTATTATTATTTAAATTTAATATTTTTTATATTTAAAAAAAAAAAAAAAGCGAGAATCAAAACGTGTTTCTGATTTTCCTTCTTCTTCTTGTTTTTTAAAACGGAAAATAGTTTTCAATCAAAAAATTCTTATATTTTTGTTTTTCTTTCACCAATTCATTACGTATAAGACATAAATACCCGAGAATAAATAATTAGTAATAGTGGAATATTTTACCTTATCCTCATGGTCCTTTGAATTATATTTAGTTTTAAGAAAAAAAAAAAAGTTAGCAAAAACTATTTTCTTAAATTTAGTTATCTTATAAAATTTTAAAAATAAAATTAAATATAATTAATATTAGCTAGTATTTCAAAATTATTTAAATTTTATATTGATATATTAAAATAAATAAAATAAAATAAAGAAAAACTGTTCCTCCTCAGGGACAGATTTTCTAAAATTCGAAAATCAACCTACATTTTCTTTTTACTTAAAAGCGAGTCGCGCCGGCCCCGTGGATTGGGTTGGGTCCACAACAGAATGATAAATTTCCTAATTGAATGATGATACGATATTTCTGTAATACCCGTAAATTTGGCGCAATTTAATTTTAATTATTGAGTTTTAATTTCGGATTTATTTATCAAATTTTATTTAATTATGTATATTTAATTTTTCCTAAGTAATTATTCTGGCCATTTAAATTATTTATATACTTGTTTTAATATTTATTTTGATTTATTAAAATATTAAATTAAAGTTATTATTTATTTAAATGCTAATTTTTCCTTAATCAAAGTTTAATTGCACAATTATGCCTTAATTAAGTTGATTAAGGGCTTAATTGAAAGTGATTAAGATTAAGGGGGTATTAAAAAGAAGTTTGCATTTGTGGCAAACAACCAACCAGCCCTTCCCTCTCTCTTTTCCCTTCCACGCGCCACCACTTCCCCGCACGGTCGACCACCTCCTCCTACTAATCACCAGCCATCCAAGGCACTAAAACGTCACCCATCTCCTTCAACCTTCGACCACCCTTTTGATTCATCTGAAACGCCTCAAATCGCCTGAAACACCCGCCATTTTCTCTCTAACTACCACTCCTGCTTCTCAGAAGCTCTGGGCCCACCCCACCCCAAATCAAGGCTAGAAATGGAATCACCAACCCTTAAAACCTAAAGATCGACCTTGAATCGCCATTTCACCGGGCCGCTTTGCCTGAACCCGAGACGGTGGAGTTTCTCACTGAGTGCCGTCAGGGGTCGATCTCGGCCACCCGTGGTCCCTTAAGAAAACCAAACAGATTTCTCTCGAATTTCGACCTTGGCTTCTGCAGAATTCTCAAAATCAATTCCACCACCTTCACTTCCGCCACCGCCTACGCATGGCGGACCTCGGGAAGCGTGCCTCGGGATGTAACGTCCGGCCCCCATTCCGTGGTTCCGACGGCACCGCTTCCGTGATTCGAGCTTTTGCAGAAGAATCTATACTCTAAAACGCTGCGGTGAACTCCTAATTTGTATTTGTCCGATAATCGACATTTTAATTGCTTCGTTAATAATGTCTTTATATTAAAAATGCCTTATTTATCGTTTAATTACGTATGTACGTATTTTTGGAAGTTATAATTTAAATGGTATATTCCGGTTCGATACTGTATTTTTGGGCCTGTGTTTGGGGGATGCCATCAAGGGTCAGGCACTGGTACTGGGTCTGCTTCTTAATCCCTTCTTAAGCCCAATGTAAGCCAGCAGGTTTGGGCCCGCGCCATTATTTTAAAAACTCCAATCAAATGTAATGAAGATGAGGATAAAGATTAGAGACATAAGATTTAATTTGGATACTTTAGTTGCTTTTTCTCATATATGCTTAAGCACAGAGCTCTGTTACTATTATTTCTAGATTATTTAAATAAATGCAATTTCTACTAAGGGATTATAACAAAGGTTCTAGCATTATTTATTTATTTATGTTTGTTTTCTATTATTATATTATTTAGACTCAATAATTTTATATATTAATTATTATTATATATTTGTATTTTTTTTTATTTAAAGAATAATGAATTTATAAAATTAAATTTTTTTAGTATTTTTTAAGGTTTTGAACCACTTTAGCCTATTTTGGTCGGTCATCGCTAATTGAAAACTAAATTCGAATATAATGCAGTCGATTAGCCTAAGTTTTAGTCCATAATCGAATAGTTTTCAACTCAAAATAGGTTGACTAAACCCATTTACCCACTCTAAATGAATATTTGTACTTGTTTTGTCACCTAGATTATGAAATAATTTCAACATTTTTTTTAAGTTATTGATTAATTTAATTTAATTGGAGATTAACAATGAGTTTTGAATTTTGATGTTCCGATGTTGATTGATGGTTCCAAAAAATCATTACAATTTTATATTAGTCAATGGTTTTAATTTGAAAAGATTGTTATTATTATTACTCTTTTTTAAAAAAATTATTTAGTAATTTTTATACTTACATTCTTCATCAAGTTTGAAGATATTGCAGAATTCATATTAAAACGATAAAATCCAATATATTATTTTTCTGTAATAGTTAGCATGTTTAATTTAATTGTTTGTTAGTCACTCAACGTTCCTAAATATTTGCTTAAAAAATTAAAAACATGCATTTTTGTTTCATTCATGTTTTTTGTAAACAATTTTAAAAAACATAGACAACTTCATTTTTATATTTTCTGAAAATTATTATTATTATTTGAATTTTATGTTTTTATGTTTTTCTTAAAAAAAAACTGAGAATCAAACGTGTTTACCGATTTTCCTTGTCCTTGTTGTTTTTTAAAACCAAAAATAGTTTTCAATAAAACAATTCTTATATTTTTGTTTTTCTTTCACCAATTCATCACGTATGAGACATAAATACCGAGAACACATAATTAGTAATAGTGGAATATTTTACCTTATCCTCATGGTCATTTGTATTATATTTAGTTACAAGAAAAAATAAAATGTTAGCAAAATTATTTTTAAATTTAGTGATCTTATAAAATTTTAAAAAGAAAATAAATATAATTTACTATTAGCTAGTATTTCAAAAATTATTTAAATTTTTATATTGATATATTAAAATAAATAAAATAAAGAAGTAATTTATGACTTTAATTTTATTTTTATCTTTACTTTATCTCTATTTGTTTTCTGAACTAAACATATCTTTAACTCATGAAAGATATATTAGTAATACAATCTATTGGTGGATTCTTTCGCTGATGAAATAATATTTTGAAAAAAACAAAAACAAAAAAAGCAAATCCGTGTGTAACTTTCTTTTGTTCTCTCTCGCCTTCCGGCATTGAATATAACTGGAAGATCTATGCCCATAAGGAAATAATCACATAAATCCTTCAATTTCCTTCAAGGATCTAATTATAGTTGAATTTGGAAGCCCAAAAATGGCATATTCGAAGCAAGATCAACAGAGATCACCCAGAAAAAGGAAAGTAAAGGATTCAATATTCTATCTATGGAACCAATCAACCTCTATAAGAATACCCTCCCTCTTCGCCGTCCAAGATACCAATAACATCCTCGCCGACTTCCAGTTTTTTGCATTGATATGGCCATGGAATCCAACACCACCGGGACTAAAGTGCTCTCCGAAGTGCCTCCGTGAACCTTTTCGAGTATCCGAGGGCTTCTTCAAGGATTATTCAAGATTAGGATGTTAGTTGAAGACAAGGCGTAAGAGAAGTGTAAGAAGACCGTGATCCAAAACTACGAATTGATGAAGGATATGAGGGGAAGGTGGAGAATGGTGATGACTAAGGTGAGACAACCATCGAAGAAGCTAGAACAAAGGACCTCAGATTCGTCCGGGGAGAGATGCACATTCAATGCCGAGTACAGAGTACAGATCTCAAGGATGAGAATGAACTGCAAGAGAACAACAAGGAGGGAATGAAATTGGCACTTCCCCGGTTTACAAAGAACCTGCTGCTTCATCTTCGATAACAAAGAATGGAAAAAGTTAGTAATTTGAATTGGGAAGAGTTGCATTGAAAATCCACATTTTATTTTCCTTTTAA
This sequence comes from Tetrastigma voinierianum, assembly GCA_016808115.1. Classification (NCBI taxonomy): domain Eukaryota; kingdom Viridiplantae; phylum Streptophyta; class Magnoliopsida; order Vitales; family Vitaceae; genus Tetrastigma; species Tetrastigma voinierianum. The sequence continues at coordinate 127,584 of JAEQBH010003600.1, forward strand.
CTATGTTTATACAAATTTCTTTGATTGATTTTATTTATTCCTCCTCAAGCTTTCTGCTTTAGCATTTCGCGTAACTTCCGTGGAGAGAGAAGGAGTCAAGAAATGTAAGAATTTTGTTATTGTAACTTTCAATTTCAGTTTCTACTCATCTCGTTTCCATTTCTTTATTACTGACTTACTGCAATGTAACATTTGACACTTCTAAGGAAAAAAAAGTTATGGTGCTTATTGCTTTTGCTAATGAATTTAATGGTTACTTAATTGATCAACTTGGTATTTGATTTAGAGCATTGAATCCTCTCAGACCGCTGTGGAAGGGCACTAAGAAGAAGCAGCTCAAGGCCATCACAAAGGCCATTCAACTGCAGAACAGAGGTTAATATCATTTAAAATGACTGGGAAACTTCTCGCATTTCACTTTTGCTTAGGCACTGACCACAGCAAAGGGGACACTTGAAGAAGGAACAACTTATGAAGAAGATACAGAAATCAAGGAGGAGGAAAAGCTACTGGATACTAATTGCACAAGGACTCCTATGGACAACCGATGAACCAAAGGTGAGGGTCATTTGTAATGAATAAAGCAAAGCTCGAATTGTTGGAACAAGAGTTAAAAAAGAAAATAAAATTTATAGATGATATTTTGATTTAGACATTTCAATGCTCTAGAAAACATTTACATGGGCTCTTTGGTATTTCAAAGGCTTGATAAAACCTCCCTATGGAAAAAAGAACACCATAATCGGGACACTTGAAACTCCACAACGATATCTGTACAAAGGAGCGTACTGGTTTGCTCACTGTGCATGATTTTTCGCCTACTTTGATAAATAAGAATTTCTATTCATTTGTTCTCCCCATATTTAATTACTTTCTATTTCAAGATGACTTTCAGCCGTGATCATATTTTACCAGATGTGATCGCTTAAACTTAAGGTTTTGTAGATAATCGGTGTGAATAAAAAGCATCTCTTGGTCGAATTTTTGTTTTTTTCTTATCGTATATTTTGTGTGCATGCATTAGGTAGCAGAGAAGAGGAGTTTGATCAAGCAATACAAGATGGTAAGAGAGAGACAACATAAGGTACAATTCAATATCTGAATTATTAAGTTGTATGTTTTTCCAATTAAAAAGTACACTTAACGAGGAGATCTTATGGTGAACGCTTGCATTAATACATAAGTTGGTTTTTTCATTCTTGCAGTTGGAAGAAGAGGAAGAAATCAGGAGATTGAGAAAGGAACTGATTCCTAAGGCACAACCCAGCCCCATTTCGACGACCCTTTGTTCCTAGAAGGTCGAGAAGAACTAACAATGCCAGTTTTAGAACTAAAGTTTGCATTCTCAACATAAGACGATCAAATGTCAGAGGGATGTCATGCAATGACATGAGCGGACTCCTCCCATTACAACACCTTCCACACGCAGAGGAGGCGAAGGCTCTTATAAGAACAGAGTAAAGATTACAATAATATGATGTAAAGTAAAAATAAATAAAATTATATTATTAAAAATAATAATAAATTATAGTTTGACTTATAGTGGATCAGGGTGGATATTTTTTTTGTGGTACCAAATATGTTTTTTTCCTTTTTTTATGGTACCTCCACCAACCCAAATCGCTCAAGAGGGTGTCTGTAATGGCATGCTTTTTGAATAATACTAATGTCACAAAGGATGCTTTTTTGAATTGACTCACTTTATCACTAATAGCACCTAAACAATGTCCAAAGCTTCATGGATTAAAAAAGGCATAAAACAATGGTTTATTTCATGCCAATAGGGAATTGTTCACTTTTCACCAAATCGCCTATTATATACCAATTTAATTGAATTTATAAAATCGTATACAACTTGGAACCCGCATCAAAGTTCCTAAGTTCCTACCTTCAAAGAAGTTAATCTATAGACTATAGAGATGCTTGCATCCAAGAAACCCGCAATCAGTGGAGAGTGATATTCGAGAACAAAAGAATAAATTCATAACCTAAGCAACAATTCATTGAAGAAATGGCTAAATAATAGCAAAGTCGATGAAAAAAGGATTCTTATATTCCCCCGTATAACCAATGGTATTTATAATCCATACAACAACTTATTGCCATTATCCATTGGGACTTAATGTGATTGATTTAGGATGTTGATTGCCGTGGTCAGCTCAGATGGCTGATGTTCCTAGGAATTATAAAGCAAAGATAATATATTCTCAAAAAGGGTGCTCGAATGGATAAAGATAAAGCATAAAGGAGAGATGGTATGCCATTAGAGTCCCGATCTAAATAATTAAGGAACCAAGCAGTAATGGCCCTACGAGAGTCGATAATAATTAAATGGGAAATGTTATTAGGCCCTACATGTGTGCATGCTAAGCAAATATATGTTCTAAGCATAAATCGAAATGTAGACATTCCAATTTGATGTCTATATCGATTTGATGAGATTACTTACCATGTTCTTTTCGACCATTTCACTAAGACATAAAGAAATAATACAAAATCATAGAAGCGTGAAATTCAGAGAAGTCCACCTACCAAAAAAAGGGCAACAAGATTAGCAAGAATGTGGGAAAAATAAAACAAAGAATGGAACATCTATGCCGGGTCACAAAATAAGAGGATAGAATCAACAAATTAAGCAACTGCTAGCAAAACAGGATACGCTTCAATTAACAGTGACAATGCTCATTCAAACACAATAAAAACGAGAGAAAATGTTTGTCTCACAATAAAAACGAGAGAAAACACAACAAATTATGACAGTGTTAACATTATTTATTTATTTAAGTTTGTTTACTATTATTATATTGTTTAGACTCAATCATTTTTTATATTAATTATTATTATATATTTGTATATTATTTATTTTTATTTAAAGAATAATAAATTTATAAAATTAATTTTTTTAGCATTTTTTAAGGTTTTGACCCGTTTTAACCTATTTTGACCTCCAACATGTATGAGCTGGGCTAATTGAAAACTATCCCGAATAAAAATAGGCCAGATTAGCTTAAGTTTTATCCCATAATTCGAATAGACTAACCTTAAATGGATCGATCGATCCGCTTATTAACTCTAAGTCAATCTTTGTACCTGTTTTGTCACTAGATTATGAAAGAATTTCAACATTTTTTAATTTATTGATTAATTTAATTTAATCGGATATTAACAACGTAATGAGTTTGGAATTTTGATGTTCCGATGTCGATTGATGGTTCAAAAAATCATTACAATTTTATATTAGTCAATGGTTTTAATTTGAAAAGATTGTTATTATTATTACTTTTTTTTTAATTTATTTAGTAATTTTTTATACTTACATTATTTTATTTAGTAATTTTTTTCTTAATTTTAAATGTATAATGGTTTTTTTTTAACAATATATTATTTTTCTGTAACAGTTAGCATGTTTAATTTAATTGTTTGTTAGTCACTCAACGTTCCTAAATATTTGCTTAAAAAAAACATGCATTTTTGTTTCATTCATGTTTTTTGAAAACTGTTTTAAAAAACAAAAACAACTTCATTTTTATGTTTGCTGAAAATTATTATTATTATTTGAATTTAATATTTTTTATGTTTTTCTTAGAAAAAAAACTGAGAATCAAACGAAAAATAGTTTTCAATCAAAAAATTCTTATATTTTTGTTTTTCTTTCACCAATTCATCACGTATAAGACATAAATACCGAGAAGAAATAATTAGTAATAGTGGAATATTTTACTTTATCCTAATGGTCCTTTGTATCATATTTAGTTATTAAGAAAATAAAAAAATGTTAGCAAAAATTATTTTCTTAAATTTAGTTATCTTATAAAATTTTAAAAAGAAAATTAAATATAATTAATATTAGCTAGTATTTCAAAATTATTTAAATTTTATATTGATATATTAAAATAAATAAAATAAAGAAGTAATTTATTACTTAAATTTTATTTTTTATTCTTTACTTTTTTCTCTCTATTTGTTTTCTCTGATCTTTAACTCATGAAAGATATATTAGTAATACAATTTGTTGGTAGATTCTTTTGAGTTTTGGATGAAAATAATATTTTTGAAAAAAAAACAAAAAAGCAAATCCGTAAAAGGTAACTTTCTTTGTTCTCTCTATTTTCCGGCATTGAATATAATCGGGAAGACGGCCGCCACAAGGAAATAACTGCTGCTAAATCCTTCAATTTTCTTTCAAGGATTCATCATAGTTGGATTTGGAAACCCAAAATGCCATATTCAAGCAAGATCAACCGAGATCACCTTAAAAGGAAAGGAAAGGATTCACATTCTATCTATGGAACCAATCACCCTATAAGAATAATTCCTCTCTCTTCACGCCCAAGATACCAATAACATCCTCGCAGCCGCTGCACTTCCGCCAGATCGATACGCTGGATTCCAACACCACCTAACAAACCCATCTAGCCTCCCGATCAAAGTGCCTCCGAAGTGCTCTCCGTGAACCTTGTAGTATCCGAGGGCTCCCCGAAGGATTATTCAAGATTGTGATGCTAGTGAAGACAAGGCGTATAAGGTAAGTACATTCGGTGATCCAAAACTACTAATCGATGAATGATAATGAGGAAGGTGGAGAATGGTGATGACCATGTGAGATGGAACCATTGGAAAGAAGCTAGAACAAAGGGACTCAGATTCTGTCTGGGAGAGATGCACATTCAATGCCGAGTACAGAGTACTTAGATCTCAAGGATGAGAATGAATCAAAGAGAACAACAAGGAGGGAATGAAATTGGCACTTCCGCTTATAAAGAACTCAAGGCTTCTTCATCTCGGGATAACAACAATGGAAAGTTAGTAATTTGAATTGGGAAGAGTAGATTGAAATCTACATTTTATTTTCCTTTTAACTATGTTTATACACCGATTGATTTTATTTATTCCTCGTTTTGAAGCTTTAGCATTTCGGCGTAACTTCGGTGAGAGAGAAGGAGCCCAAGAAATGTAAGAATTTTGTTATTGTAACTCAATTTCTGCCACCATCCGTTTCCATTCTTTATTACTGATCTTCATCACGTAACATTTGACACTTCTAAGGAAAAAAGGTGGTCGCTTGTTGTTTTGCCAATGAATTTAATGGTTGTTTAATCGATTGAACCTCGTATTCGATTTAGAGCATCAACTTTCTCGCACCGTTGGTAAAGGGCACATAAGAAGCAAACTCAAGGCCACTTGCCAAAGGCCATCTAACTGAGAACAGAGGTTAATATCATTTAAAAATGAATTGGAAACTTCTCGTATTTCACTTTCGCTAGGTAATTTAATTTCACTGGGCAAAGAAAGGGATACTTGAAGAAGGAACAACTTATGAAGAAGATACGTAAATCGTGGGGAGGAGGAAAAGCTACGGATACCAATTGCACAAGGATTCCATGGACAACCGATGAACCAAAGGTGAGGGTCATTTTGTAATGAATAAGCAAAGCTCCTTGAATTGTTGGAACAAGAGTTAAAAAATAAAATAAAATTTATGTAGCGACATTTTGATTTAGACATTTCTAATGTTTCAGGAAAACATTTACATGTGGGGCTCTTCTTGGTATTTCAAGCCGATAAAACCCCCGTGAAAAGAACACCATACCGATTGACTTGAAACTCCACAACGATATCCGGCAAAGGAGCCATGTCTGCTTGCTCACCGCATGTTTCTTTTGGGCCTACTTTGATAAATAAGAATTTTCTATTTCATTACTTGTTCTCCCCATATTTTTTCATTTCATTACTTATTTCAAGATGACTTTCTAGCTTGTGATCATATTTAGCTTTTTCTATGTGACGCTTTAAACTTAAGGTTTTCTAGATAACTGATGAATAAAAGCATTCTCTCGTTGAGAATTTTTTGTTTTTTTTTCTTATCGTATATTTTGTGCACGATAGGTAAATGTGTGAGAAGAGGAGTTTGATCAAGCAATACAAGATGGAAAGGGTGACACAACAGAAGGTACAATTATATATTTGAATTATTAAGTTGTATGCCAATTAAAAAGTACACTTAACAAGGAGATCTTATGGTGAACGCTTGCATTAATACATAAGTTGGTTTTTTCATTCTTGCAGTTGGAAGAAGATGAAGAAATCAAGAGATTGAGAAAGGAACTGATTCCCAAGGCACAACTCATGCCCCATTTTGATCGACCCTTTGTTCCTAGAAGGTCATAGAAGCAACCAACAGTGCCACGAGAACCAAAGTTTTGCATTCCTCAACATAAGACGATCAAATGTCAGATGTTATGCAATGATACGAGCCGGACTTCTCCCTGGGCCACAACACCTTCCGTCATCGTAAGAGGAGGCGAAGGCTCTTATAAGAATAGAGACATAATATGATGTAAAGTAAAACAAATAAAATTATATTATTAAAAATAATAATAAATTATAGTTTGACTTATAAAGGATCAAGATTTTTTCAGAGTACTCAAACATGTTTCTTTTTTCCTGCGGGTACCTCCACCAACCCAAGTCGCCTCAAGAGGGGGGTGTCTTAGAATGGCATGCTTTTGAATAATACTCAATGTCACAGTGGATGCTTTTTGAATCGACTCCAGCTTTATCACTAATATGCTAATCTAAACAATGTCCAAAGCTTCATGATTAAAAAAGGCATAAAAACAATGGTTTATTTCATGCCAATAGGGAATTGTTCACTTTTCACCAAATCTGCCTATTATATACTAATTTCTAATTGATTTTATAAAATCAGATACAACTTGGAACCCGCATCAAAGTTCCTAAGTTCCTACTGCAAGAAGTTAATCTATAGACCATGTAGATGCTCGCATCCGCAGTCGCAATCAGGGAGTGATATTCGAGAATAAAAGAATAAATTCATAACCTAATTAAGCAACAATTCATTGGAAGAAATGGTTAAATAATAGCAAAGTTGATGAAAGAAAGGATTCTTATATTCCCTGTATAACCAATGGTATTTATAATCCATACAACTTCTTATCACATTATCTTATTTTATAGACTACAGTGCCTAGGAAGATCAGCCATAGAAGGCACCAACCACGGTAATTCTTTCTTTTACTTAGCAAATAGATCCATACCCTTCCTTCTTCAAGAGTTTCCACATCTATAAGACCACGAACATTAATAGAGAGTATACCTATTCCAACTTTTCTAACTTATTATGTCATGTTTCAACTTTCCCTTGGCCCTAAACAAAATGTAACATGCGACTGCTTTTACAATGAAAAAGCAAATGAACCCTGTCGTCGAAAAGAGCCCTGCAAATCCCTTCGACAGACAACCTTCGACCACACATAGAGACTTTGAGGAACTTAATAGGCTCTGGTTTACTGTTTCCATGGAGTCAGCAGCAGCTCCTCCTTTGTCTGCCACGGTAATGAACCTTGTTTGCTTGCCAGTTCGACTCACTTATCTAAGTCTATGGAGTCAGCAGTAAGTCGGAATCGACAAACACCTCCAAATTATGTCCGATGGAGTCCTCCCAGCGACTTTCTCTCTTCAACCCGCTGTAGAAGTTTCAATCCTCGCAATAGAAACAACAACAACCCAAATGATCGTGCATGTCGCTTCACATGATTTGAATTCACTGAGTTATGTTTCGTCCCGGAGAAGTACTATGAAAAGAAATATGATTTTTCTCATTTTGATTGCCTTATCAAAAATACCAAAGAAAATTAAATATAATAAAAAAATCGATTAAAAATTAATACAATGTTTTCGCTCACGCCTTTCTTCCTTCTTTCACTTTGCTCAAACATGATATAACGGTTTAAAGAATTTATGAAACCACCATCGAACATGTAGGTGAAATGGGTTGGGGTCTCTCCTAACTTAACCAAGGGTTCAGAGATCGAGCCACAGTATGTAGATCGCAAGTATGGTAGAGTTCTTACCACTCCTATGGTTCCTCCTCAACTCAGAAAGGATTAGTCTCGTGATGGTATGACTTAACAATTTATGGAACCGTATTCCTAAATTGACGTATCAGGAGGGTCAATATATTCACACGACTCGGGCTTCGAATCACCATACTTATAGAAGAATCTGCATTGTAATCAGATCCAAAATCTTGCAAGAAAGATGATAGATGTGTACAATGTCTCATAAAATGCCAATGCCAGAGCAAACTGGCAAAATCCTGTATGAAAAAAATAGCTCTCTCTTCTTATAGCATAGCCATAAAATATGGGTGAAAATAAAAAAACACAACACTTCTCAAAGACTGACACACCCTTCTAGGGATGACAATTTCCTTCGGATCCAATGATGGATCCAATACTTGATCCGACGGAGGTATGGACGAACATTTTAAACCCAATTAAATATTCTGAGATAATCTGTGTTCAAAAATTTTCTGATTGGGATGGGGACGGTCCGAGTATTCACCCATCCTCGAGAATACTGCATTAAATATATAATATATATTTATTTATATTAAAAAGACATTTCGATTGGGTCAGTTTTCATGGTTTCTTACATAAGTTGTTTAATAGTTTCCATGCCGAATCATACACATAATGGATCGTTAAGATCAATCTCTTTCATGAATTATTAAAAAGAAATTTGTCAGATTCACATTTTACCCGATCTTCGCCTTTGGCCCCTAAAGGTAAAAATGCTGTGATTTTAACCTTTAATTTTGACACTTCTTTTCCTTCACTGTCCCATGTGCCACTCCTTCTTTCACTTTATCCCATGATTTTCTAAAACAATTCATTTGCCAAATTTGAATAGGGTATTTGGGACCCGACCCTAATGGATGGGGAAGGGATAAAAGATAACCATGGGGATGAGGATAGAAATAATAACAGGATGGGACGGGGAATCTAAAATCCAACCCATTGTCATCCCTACACCCTTCCATGGGGGGGATATCTATCTTATTTCCGTGCATGCACTTCTCATTCTTGTGCACCCAACCTCGTGCATTCCTACTGACATAAAATAAAAGAGAGAAGGGGCCAAACTTCATTTGTCCTAAAAGATGGCATACACCGTGAATTAGAACTGAACCTTCATAACTCCTACCGCCCTCCTACTCTACTTAATCATACTGAGCTACCTATCTTCTCTCAAAATCTGAAATGTTCCAACTCGATTATCTTCAAAACAAGTGAAGTTCAAGAATGCTCAAATGTGCTGCTTTCGTAACCTAACCATGACTTCAAAATCTTATGTACCCAAAGAAAATGTAGCAACACATGTTAAACCACTAAGAAAGGAATACTAATGATTCCAGCCCAATGTAAATATATTTATGAACATCTTACTGGGTTTCAACCATAATCTACAACTTCTTTAGCCTCCAGATTTGGAGAGACAAATCGATGAGATCAAGATCGTGTTTAAGATGTTTAGCACCTCCGCTATACAATGCTTCGTTACGTACCCCATCCCACAAAATGAGGAGGGATGATGGATGTGTTGGTAGCTAATTCGCATAATGTCAATTTCAAGGACTAGTATTCATATTTTTTCCTTTAAAAGACTAACACACCTAAAAACACATTCAACAAAACCCTACCACAAATAAACAATTATCAGAGATTCTAGTTCATCATACACCAAGAGATAAAAGACCTGTGGTATGTAAATAGCATCATCTATTTTACCAATATCAATGCCAACAACTTCGAGCAATTTAATTAAAAGAGAATTTATAATGGGGGAAATTCAATCGAATTTGAATATTTGAAAACGAGGACTAAAATTCTATTTGAAGCCCAATATATGTGATCAAATATTTGATAGTAGGATCAAGACGTAACCAAGATTTTTGTTCCAAATCTTGGGTACAAGCTGCGGAAAATTTGATACAAATCCATGATGTACGCATAACCCATGTAAACCTTAGGTAAATCAGAATAAATTTGGAAACAAAACAAAGCTTTCGGCCTACGTGCAGCCATCTTTATCAAATATTTGCTCACATGTCAATTTGGGCTTCAAATAAGATTTTTGTCCTCGTTTCAATTAGTTTCAAATCGATACCCCTTAGCATAGTTTTCCATATATACCAAATTCCAAATAAAACGGATCAAAAGAAGCCTGTGATGAAAAATAAGATATTGATAATAATCATAAAGAAATAACTTAAAATCTACAGGCAATTCGAAGCAAATCAAACCCGTACATGTGCTCAACAAAACATCAATAAAACAGGCCAAGCACCTCCAATAGAATCATAATTAACCAGCATTAGAGAGACAGATAACACTTGCATGTCACATCTTAAAGATGCTAAAAATTTAATCCTCACAGACTCTTCCTATCATAAACCTGAAGGTGTCAACTATCTGTTGGTTAAGTCCTCTCAGACGCAACAAGTAAAACACGCTCGAGTTTTAAACTTTCATAACATTCGCTTTCATTTTTAAAGTCTCATTGATACTCTTGTATACATAATACTATCAATCCAAGTGATCCCCCGCAGAAACCCAACATCGATCACTAAACAACATTATGCATGCCAACCTCATGATTATAATAAATAATTAAAATGTGTACCATGGAAGATCAAATATTCATGCTAGTGACTTAAGTAACAATACATATTCAAAGAAATTAATACCTTCTAGATCATACCCTTAAAGGAGTTCATGTACACAACGGCTGAAAGCTAGAACTTGCTGCCAAGTATCTTCAGAGATATTACGTCGTTGATTTTTCTAAGAAGAATCGAATGATTTGTTACCTTAAATAAATTAAAAAAATAATACATAGGAACACAATACAATAAAGGCTAAACCTTCTGATTCGAACATCAAATTTATATGCTCAACAAAATAAACGATGATAGATCAAATTCATAGAACTTTCCAAAGTGACATAAAGAATGGCATTTTGATTTGTAAAAGCAAGATAATATATTCTAGAAAAAAGCCTTAAATGGACAACCCAAAGCATAAAGGAGATGATATGCCATTTGGAGTCCCTAGTCTAAATAATTAAGAAATTGTCTACTCTTATTAAGGCCCTTTAGAATGGAGTTTGCTTTTATGAAGGAAAAAAATGCCTTTTGAAATATTTTAATTAGAGTTAAGTAAGGGGAGGGATCAAGGAGATTGTTGTACCAAAATGGTGAGGGCTGGTTACGGAGTTGGAGTTTGGAAAGATTTAGTGCCAAGGGATCTAGTGGCTGAAAATGGCCTTGATGAGGTGCAATGGGAGAGGGTGCTTTTTGGAAGGATAAGTGGCGCTCAATGGCTTTGTGTGATGCTTTCCCAACTGCTTTGTTGTCATGTCACAAAGACACTGGATTAAAGTAGATGTGGAGCCCGATTTAGGAGGAGGATGTTGGAACTTCATTTTTCGACCTTCAATGATTGGGAATCGAGGAAGTAAAATTTTTCTTACTTTCTTAGTCAACAAAAGTGCAACCAAGCTCGAGGATAAGGTGAGGTGGGTGGAAGAAAAAAAAAGCGCTTTTCTCTGTCAAATCCATGTTTAAAGTTTTGGATTCTGCTTCCCATTGGAATAAAAGAAACTAAAGTTTGTTTCAAGAAAGTAGGGGCGTCTATGAAGGCAATCTATGCAATTTGTGTTGCTCAGCTAGCAAAGAGACATCCCTGTATTAGAACGTGCATGACTCGCTGAGCCCAAGCAAGTGCGAGGCCGTTTTTTTGCTCTTCTTTTTTGGGTAGCCTTTTAATGCATATTTTTTATATATTGTGTGTACCTTGGTGTGGCCTTTCTAAGGATTGTAAGCATATTTTCTTTTTCTTACAACAGAAAAAGAAAGAAAAAATCCTTCAGAAGTGTAATGCTTCTAGTTGCTTAAAGTCAGGGACTAGATGTAGTACTTCCTAGTCCGAAGGAGCTCTTCGTGGACAACAATATTCCTCGTTTATGGCCAAGCATGATCAGATTGATACCTTTATTTTCCTCCTCTATTATTTAAAGTGTTTTCTAAATTAAAAACTAATCTTGCAGAGTCAGAATTGTAAATTAAAGTATTTTCCTCCTAAGTTACAACTCAGCAGTTTGGTGTTGGCTCTTTTAAGAAGTCCTAAGTTATAACTTACGGTATTGTTTAGGTAACCCACACAACTCTTTTTGAAACCTGTACATGTGCTCAACAAAATCATCAATTAAAACAGACCAACCTAAAATCATCAGACAGCTAAGACTCGCATGTTACATCTATTGGTTAAGTCTCCAGATGGCTGTTAAAACATAGTTCGAGTTTTAAACTTTAATAACATTTACTTCATTTTTTAAAGTTTCATTCATCTGATATAATTTCCATCCACACTATCATCAATCAAGTGATTCTCGCAGAAAAACCCCAATATCACTGATGAAATGAATAATATCATAATAATGATTTATATTATTTCACATTAAAAATAATATACACAACTAAGATTATAATACAGAATACATTAATGTAAACATGAATATCAATGATGATTCACTGAGTGATTTAAACAATAAATGGTATATCTATGAAAATTAATGCCTTCCGATCATAACCTTCGTATGTTTTGATGCAAATATTAACGTTATTTGGTTACGTCAGAACTGTCACAAGCATTCATGAGATATTATACCTTCGCTGATTTTCTTAATAAAATATCCAAATTTTATTTAATGTCTAACAAATTTAAAATATGATATGAACATAACATAATAAAGTACTAAACCTCTTATCTAAACACATTCAAATCTTATGAGTCTAATCTAAAAGAAACTAATATAGATTCAACTCATTTAGAATCCTCCAAAGTGATATAAATGATGTTGATCTTGAAAAAGATATACTGATATTCTCTATGTGAAAAGGGTGTCAATGGACAAATAAAGCATAGTATGAGAGATTGGCAATGCCATTTGTTCCATTCTAAACAATCAAGAACTGTCAGAATGTCTCTGGTCGAGAACATTAATAATTGAAATGGGAAAATGTTAGTTGAGGGTTCATACAAAAATTTTTCACAAAATAAGATATGTTCTTCAAGACAATCCAGTCAGATGATTCCAATTTGATACCCATACTGATTTTGTTATTATTTACTCATGTCTTCAATTACTTCACCTTACATAAAGAAATACAAAATCATAGAAGTGAAAATTCGTAGAAGTCCACCTACCAAAAAAGGTATACAAGATTAGTGTGAAAGTGGAAAAACAGATCTAATATACCGGTCACAAAAATAAGAGGATACAATCAACAGCAACTCGCAATTAACGTGTTCAAAATACGCTTGTCTCACCATCAAGTCCAGCGCAAATATAAGCCCTAAGTTCACCAAAATTGAGAACCGTACTGATACAAGAATGAATGTTTTTGCCCCACGAATAGCTTCACCCACCTCACTAGCCCAAATTGCCCCGCTTTTCGCCTATTAGCACCCAAATGCCCAAATCATCGTATGCAGCCAAAATAAAAATCGAAAAATCTTAATATTTCCATAAAACTCTTCTCCAATACACTAAAGCAATAATCTAAAAGAATAAATAATCCACTTCTTACAAACCAAAAGTCGCAAATCACCGTCCATGTAGATCAAATAAACACCATAAATAAATCTAAGAATTGAGATCCCGTAAATAAAATTATCAAGAAAATCATGGAACCTACACAAACACACAAAAAATTATTGAAAAACACGAAAAATGAAGCACAAAAGAGAAATAAAGATTACCAAGCAGTAGCTTCTCAGAATTTGAAAGATATCTAAGCCTCAAGGACCTGAGGAATCCATGATGTGACGCAATCAAAGGAGCTGTGGTTTCGAAGAGATACAAGAAAGGGAATTCGCTTACGTTGAAACTCTGTACGGTCGGAAAACGGTAAACAGAGGAAGATGCTTTCTCTCTCATCAGACGCAGCAGGAGAGAGGAGAGGGTAATACAAAGAGAGGGATGAGGTGTTTCCACTGTTTCTAGAGAAATATCGGGCCGAATCGGACCTATATGTCAGGTCCAAATCGAATTTCTTTCTGGGTTTCGGAAATGAAAATATATCTGTAATGATCTTTGCCAAACATATATAAATCTCCAAAGAAACTAGCTGTAATGAGCTCCTCTTCTTCATAATTTTTTTTACTATTATTATCTCGGGAACCCCATACCAAATATTTAAATATATAAAACATATTATATAAATATAAATTTTTAAATATTTTTTTCTTCATATTCTTTATAGTAAAAATTTAAGGAAGTGTTAATTTCTTTATATTCTTTATATTTTTTTGTTGTATGGCAAAAAAATTGTCTCTGAAAGCCTTATCCATCATTCCCTCTATTATTTCTTTTGCTCTTATCTGCTCAACAAAAAAGTGATTTTTCATTATTGATTCAAATCATCATTTTCTATTATTTCTTTCGAATTTGGTTTTCTTTTAAATAAAGTGGTTTTTCTATACTTATCTAGATTTTTGACTTTATTTTTCTTTAATGTTTTTATCGCAATTTGATGCAATGGTTTTATTTCGACTTGGTTATGGTGGTAATTGTATCACATCAGCTGGTTGTTGACGACACCATAGACATTTTTTATTATCAAATATGTAGTCCTTAAAAGTCGATCATTTTTGCTAATAAGCCGATGCTATGTATCTTTTAAAGTTTTTAACACTTTTGATTATATGCTCTCTATCAATTTTATTACTAATCTGTAAATCAATAAAATTATCTCTTTTGGAACTATTCAATTATCTAACCGTTTTGGAAATATGATATGTTTTAATTTAGTATTTATTTATTTATTATTTTGAAATATAGTGATTGGTTTACTTAGTTCTTTAGATACTACTAAAATTGATTTTATCTTACTTTCTCATGGATAGGTTTTTTTTTGCTACACTTACATTGTGTATTCTATTATGTATTTGATTTATTCATTAATCCTTTTGGATGTAGTTATACTAGTTTATAAATTAAATTAAAATTTAATAACTAAATTATTTGATATTTTTTAAATAATTTTATTACTTAAACTAGTTAATGGGCCAAATAATGTTATTTTAAAATAATTAACAAAAATTATATACAAATTTATTTCCTAATATGATTATATATTTTAGGAAGATGAATTTTCAAACAAATAAGATATTTCATTATTATATGGTTGATGCATTTTTTGAAAAATATTTTTTATTACAAATATAAATGAAATTTATGTTGTTAACATTCTAAATTAATTAATAGATGATGATAAGTCAACTACCATCAAGAATATATATATTTATAATATATAATCATTTATAACATGGAATCACATATTATTGTTGGATATTGATGATGTTTTTTCAACCTGAATCACCGGAGCGTGCTCGACCATCACGGGTCCGTCGACCGATGCCCAGTTCCTCCGCAAAACAAGAAACGAAAAGATCTACGGGGTTCGCCTGCTGCTTCCTCCGATGCCTAAGCTTCGCTTCTTTCCAAAGGAAAGAGAAGATCAATCGCTTTAGAATGAAGTTTCAGGCGCATCTTCACCGATGGGGTGACTGACATTATAATGGGTCATTATGATCGGGCTTCCTAGTCGATGATGATACGATATTTCTCCTATCGGGTGAGAGATTTTATTTCTTATCGTAAACCGACACGGCGGATAATTGATGGGCAATAATAAGGAAATATCCTACTTTTAATTAAGGTCGTATTTTCCTTTTTTAGTACGAGTTCTTGATTATATTACCAAATTTTTGAAGGGGTGACTGTGGGCCCCTCGCTTGGTCCGTGGCCTGGGGGATGCTTATCAAGGGCCAGCACTAGTACTGAGCTTGCTTCTTAATCCCTTCTTAAGCCTGACGTGTGCCCGGGGTGTCCGTTGACTACCCGTCAACTTGCGAAAAATCTATACGTCTCGTATCACGAGACACATACCCGAGTAAAAATGGCCACTTGGGCCCCTGCATCAATACTCATCAAACATGTACCCAACTATACTCCAATAGTCCAAGAGTTATTTTATTACTCTTAATACAAATACATATTAAAACCTACAATTCTAATACATATTAAACCAAAAACCATCAAAGCTACAACCCGACTTTCTTCTAAAAAGCGGTCTCTAGTGAGTGTCATCTCCCTGGATAGTCCCTATACCTGAAAGGGGGTCCCACGACGGGGTGAGCAAAGCCCAATAGAAAGTTTTCCTACAAGGGTTACTCCCCACCTAAAATGCATGTGCAATGGCATATAAACAATCAATCACATTCCATACAATTATTTACTATTATATGAAATGTCTATATAATGCATGAGATGCAACCCCTCACGCTCACGACCTGAGTCCCAACCGACTCTCTCACACCTGGAATGCCAAATGTGAATAAAACCAGTCATCGGTGTTTGACACAATGACAAAACCATTGAGACCCTCTAATTTTATTTATCAAAACCTGATTTTTTTTCTTTTCCCCTTTCTTTTGTGGGCCACGGATTTCGGTTTACACCGCAGACGCACGCCTTTTCAACATTTCTCACGAACTACATCAGTCCTGGATTCATGTCTAACCGTGATCACATTTGGGACTTTCTCCTTGGGGGAATCTACCCCAACTTCGCCCCAAAATATGTAATTTATCATTTTGATCATTTTGTTACCACTCGTGAATATCTACCTTGGACTTTGTCCCATTTTTTCCCGAGTTCACGACTCCATTCACCAACACCGTGAATAAACCTTACCCTACACCCACACCCGACCTGACGCGATGTGATCGTGCATATGAAATGCATGATGCCACGCATTTTCTTTATGTTACATGCATGAATGAGCACTACATGAAACATTTACAAACCATGGACAATTATAGTTTATACATATAATCTACCTCCATGCAAACCATGTTAATACATCAACTAGCATGCATCAATATCACATTTCCACACACTGCATGTTATTCATGCTTCTTACAATACTACAACTAGGTCTCAAAATTAGGACCATTCAACAAGGCTCTTCACCTTCCCTTCACAAACATGAACCAATTTGGTTCCAATCCTTGTCCTCACAACAAACAAACCACAACACCTAGAATTTTCAGTTTCTATTTAAAACCCTAACTCCCACAATCCGTGAAACCGGTCATGAAATCCATACCCCTTAGTCCCAAGGCTCGGAACTAATTTACATGGCCTCTCATGGCCTCCCACAAGCAACCCCTACCATTATAAAGCCTTTAGGCTAAAAGTAAACCAAGTAGGAAAATATCCTACCGTGGAGTTGTCAAAACCCTAAACCGAGTCCACGCCAGAGTCCTCGTCGTGAGCGCCTTCCCTTCTGTTCGGGCCGAAACCGACTGGGCCTGATTAGCTGTAAAAATCTAGAGAGAAGGTGCTCTCTCTCTTAAAATATAAAAACCTAGCCTCTCGTATCTCCCCGCTTTTTCCGCACGCTTTTCTTTTGCCTTTTCATTTTGAGAAGACAACTGCCTGCCTCATTTCTTTAACTTTCCATAATTACAATTATGCCATTCTTTCCATTAGTTTGACTTTTCTATCCAATGACATCATGCCATGTGTCAACGTGGGTCCCACCTTGAGCTCAACTTGACTGAATTAGAGCTTGACACCTGGAACATGTGTGCCAATAAAAAAATGTGCCAAGCGTCCCGCCCGACGCTCGTTTCCTCGAAAAACATGCAAATTCCGACTGTCTTGGAATTCGACGAAATTTGACGTGGTAGCTAGATTTCGCGAGACGATTCCAACGGGGAAGTCCGTTTCGTCATCCGAGATCTAGAAAATTTTCATTTTTTTTACCAAAATTACAATTTTAAGCATTTTTGAGAAAATCGATTTTCTCTTGGGTTTCACAGGCCTGGCCCGTCGACCCGATGTTGGGCCTCTCAAAAAACAAGAAACGAAAAGGATCGGCTGGTTCGCCCATGTCTCCTCCGATGCCTGCTTCGCTTCTTTCCTGAAAGAGAAGATCAACCCGCTTAAGGAATGAAGCTCTCAGGCGCATCTTCAAATGGACGGTGACCTCGACATTTATAATGGGTCATTAAGTGATCGCCTCAGTTGGATGATGATACGATATTTCTCCCATTGGGTGAGGATTTACTTTTATCGTGAAACCGATTAATAAGGGATAATTGATAAGGGCTAATAAGGAAATATCCTACTCCCTAATTGGTGAAGGTCACATTTTCCTTTAAGACGCAGTTCTTTGATTATATTACTCAAATTTTCATAAGTGACTTGGGCCCTCATTTTGGGCCTGTGTTTGGGGGATGCCATCAAGGGCTAGGCACTAGTAATGGGCTTGCTTCTTAACCTTTCTGCTTCCGATGTGTGGGCTCGTGGTTTTGGGCCTCATACAACCATTATTTTAAACCCGATCAACGTCCCACCCCCCAAATTCACTCAGTTACGCAGGTGGCAATGCACCGCTGATCAAGTGTGATACCCACGTGGCTACTCTGAAGGGTTTGATTAGGGCTTTCGCCATCCAACATCCAGGATAATGATGGCTTCGATTCGCTTATTTCATTGTGGCTCTAAATTAAAATAACCCTTAACTGCTTCAGACTTTGTTCCTGCCTTTAAGCTTTTTTCATTTCTTCATGTTCAGCTCTCTTCTTGAATTTTTTCCGACTATTGTCTAAGATCCGCTGTGGTCCAAGGATAAATTGTCATGGCTCAGGTCCTCGTCCTGCTTTTCCCCGGTCCTCCTGGGCACGCCTTTTCTTCTCCTTTCACTTTGGCTTTCAAGTCTCAAGGAGGCTTTAGTTGCTCCTACTTGGGGA
The DNA here is from genome assembly GCA_016808115.1 of Tetrastigma voinierianum. Lineage (NCBI taxonomy): Eukaryota > Viridiplantae > Streptophyta > Magnoliopsida > Vitales > Vitaceae > Tetrastigma > Tetrastigma voinierianum. Next base: position 146,276 of record JAEQBH010003600.1, read on the forward strand.
TCTCCGCATTTTCTTCTCCTTTTCTACTACAGATCCCAGTGGGCCCGGGTCACTCTTAGGTTTTGCTCAGAGTAATCCCGCGAGGTGTCTGGGGCCCATGGCAAAGATCGGTGGCTAGTCCAATAGTTCAAGCATAGGTTCACCTGTCGTCGGGAACCCTTTCCCAAGGGCAAGGAAAAATTACTAAATTCGACACCTTAGCACTTTACCTCAGGCTTCCGGCACTGCATTGCCGAGGGCCGGCCCCGCGGTCGACCTTGTATGGTGAGATCTTCAGAGTCTGACATGGGCCCTTCGTTTGATCTGCCTCGTGCCCTCGATGACCACCTACGCCGCTTCCATGCCCAAGATGGTGCTTTGAGGGCGGCGTTTGAGAAATGGCCTGACTTCCTTTCGTGATCCTGTCCCTTTGCGCTTTCAATGTCCGCTTCTCGCCTTCCCCAACTTCGTGTTTGGTGGCTGTTAGTCGCTTTAGTGGAGTTTCAGAGGCCTGGCTGCTCCCAACATAGCTATAGAAGCCTGTGGATTCTTCTAACGTAGCGAGGCCACCAAGGCTTTACATTCCCCAGTGCTCAAGTGCTCGGGCCGATTATTTCTGACCTTCCATATTCACACAAGCAATTAGAAGGAACGTTATTTTTTGAAGGTAATGGGAGTAATAACTTTGACTGGAGTGACACACTTGGCGTTCCCGCCGTCTGACTGTTCCCCAGAACCTGGCGTGAGCTCTCCTTCTCTCGCTTGCCTGTCCAAGCCAAACGTTGTAAAGATACTTCACAGCACCACGTATCTTCGGTGCTCTGGCCGATTCCTGGCCCCCAAGACAGAGGTGAAGTTGAGTCACGGTGAGCCCATGTTTATTCCGAGCTATCAAAGCCTGGATATCCCCCGATCATCCAGAGAGGTTCACTCAAGCTCCTCTCAGATCTTCTCCCATTTCCATCATGAAGCCTCCTGCCTCCAAGTCTCTCATTCTCTGCCGAGCTCCCATCAAGCCTGGCACGGAAAGCTTTTCTGCCCTGAGGTGTTATTTGAAGAAGAAGAGATACGCAGGCAGAGAAAGCCTCCCACTTAGCTGTGTCTGGCTTCTCGCCAAGATCCAAAGCGCTGTGGAGCTCTCTTCTCAAGCCTCGCCGTCAGATGAGATTTCTCGGTTCGAGGGGGTCAGGAGGAGGGCGTTGAGCCCCCTTGAGGCCTCTTTCCTTTCTGCCATAGAGTCCCATATCAGGCTGAAGTGCCGCCCCTCTCAATGCCCCACAGTGAATAGACCGGATCGCTCTGGAGGCCAGAGGCGAACTCCGCTTTATGCAGAGCTTCACGCGCCTAGTATTGCTTTCCATCCTTCGCACCCAATCTGTGGGAAGGTGGAGGCCCCGTTCGTCGAGGAGGCTCTGCTCTTCCGCTTGAATCGCCAGATTTCCATGTTTTCACGATTCTTCTTTCTTTTATATTGTTTACTCTGTTAGTTGACTTTTTTGTTTTGGTAGGTGAAGCATTACGAAAGGCTTAGTGAAGAAAGTCACCATCGTGTATTCGAAAGCACGCGCTAAGTCTACATGGTGACGTTTCCCACCCTCCAGAGGGTCGCTTTGCCGCGAGAGCGGAGTTTCAACAGGAGCTCGTAGCGCCGCGTCTCGACCAAGCGTTGGGTGGCCAGGCGCGCTGGCGATGAAAAGAAAGGAGGCCCAAAGGACATAAAGGCTCAAGATATCGCGCTGGGCCGCAAAGGAGCCGCAGCCGTTGGCGCACCGGTACGCTGCAGACACAAAGACGAGCGTCACAAAGAGGCGCAGGCCGGATCCATGCGAATCGCCATTTGAGAGTTTCGAAGTTTCAATCGACCTCGCGAGGCAGAGCGCTCTGCTGTTTGAGGGGCTGGGCGATGGGCGAGTCAAGATTTGTGCTTTGTACCCAATGGCTTCCTGTGGTTCGCTTTCCGAACGCAAGCCTCGCGAAGCTCCCAACGCCGTGAGTTCACATCCATCCTTTCTGAGTGATAAGAACCGCCCCAGGCCAGGTCGATGGGGATCTGGTGCGGTTCGGGCCCTACCATGCCCCCATCGCGATCTGTCCTCCCGCCGAGGCCTTTCCGCCTTCGCCGCCAGTCTGTTAATTTTCTCTACTCCTAAAGTCGAGGCTCATCGCTAGGCTTTATTTAACTCATGGTATCCAGTGCGAGCTAGGATTGGGACGCTTTCTTCACTCGCCGCCATCATAAGATCTCAGATTGTACTTATCGCCTTTATTGTTTGTTGACTTTGGTTTAATTTGTCCCCCGGCGCAGGTTCCTTCTCGAGCGCGGTGGTCCAATCGCTTCGCCGCTCCCGAGTTTATGTCTCCGTCTTTCGGCCCGAAAAGCAGGCTCGTAATCAGCTATCGCCTTCAGTTTCATGGTTCGTGGTTTTTTTGCCTTCTCAAAGCCGTATTTCAAAACTCCAGCGTCGGGCCTCAGCTAAGGCTTTCTCAGCCATAGGTCAACCAATCATCGGCGTTTTGGAAAGCGGCGTCTTCTCAGCCGTTAAGCTCAAAACGAAAGGCATTGGCTCAAAAGCGGCGTCTTCCTAGCCGCGCTTCAACCGAGTTACTGGAAGCCCAAACCGAAAGCGATCGAAGCTCGAGCCATGGTTCTGCGGTTCGCTTACCGCGCGCTAAAAACTATTATCAGCTCTAAGACTCCTTTTGGTGCAGGTCGAAAAATAGAGTTGGTCGACTCAAAGTCAGAAGCTCTTCGCACAGGTTAAAACTGAGCGTATCAACGTGGCTCAGACCTTCGTCTTCCTTCGGAAAGCGACGCGCGGCTTTAATGCGATCTATGCGAATTGGGATGAGATTGCGCGCTATCGGCGTCCGTATTCTTATGGGTCACGTCCTCCGGTAATATCGCATGTTTTCATTTCTTCCTTTCTATCGGCGATTCAGTTCGGGCGCGAGCAACAGAATACCAGGTCATCGTCAACGCGAATCACCGCGATCGCGACCTTGAACGCGATCCACACCAGAACGTCGGCCCGCAGGTTATCACCACGTTATCGATGGAACGAATATCTGAGGTCGGTTTAAAGAAACTAGAAACTATTCATTCTCTTCTTCTTCACTCTTCTCTCCCTCTCTCTCCTTCTTTCTTTCCTTTCCCTTTCAGGTGTTTCATCGACCGGTGCTGAGCTGATGTGAAGAAATCCATTTGGTTAACTCGGTACTTGAGATGCAAAGAAAGGTTTTATTCTTTGAGGTGATTGTAACCCTTTGCAATAAAATTTCAGACGTGTTATGTAACTTTAAGAGAGCTCTCGCCTCTTTCTTTTTCTTATGGATTTTTTTCAGTAGAAGAGACCTGGCTTGTGTCGCTTGCCTCCGAGATATTAGGTGGTCACTGAATAATTCTTTGCATTTAACCTAACTTTGAAAATAAGAACAACTTTAGAAATATTCTGCTTCTCAGATCGAACGCTCGAGCCGAGCACCTCGCTTTATCATTATAACTTATTTGCCCACCGTAATACCTAAATAAAGTTAAAAAAGGACATATATGTTATTCGAATCAAGATATCTTTATTATACTACGCCTCCGAGGTCTTATTGGTAGAATCGCTTGAGATATTCAGTTGCTCCATTATGAAGTTCTTCCTTCTTCCGCTCGGAGTTCAGTACTGTAGTTTGAGATTGTTACGATACATAGCCCTTCCTAATTCTGGGTCTCAGCTTCCATGTGGGTCTTTCCTGCCGGGTATAAGCTTCTTTTTTAGGAACGCCAGTCGCCCGACTTGTAACTCGCGGGCTTTGACCTTCTGGTCATAGTATCTCATTGCCTTCTCGTGATAGCCTACACGCTTAGACTCCGCCAAGCTTTTCTTCAGAGATCTGTGTTTAGGCGAAGGACCTCTTCGTTGTGTTCAGCACATGTCTAACTTTGGTGATTTTAATCCGACTCGACCGATCTTACTACGGTGCCAAAGGCCGTAAATGGTGAACTGTTTTCTTGGAAGGCTGACCGCACGAAGTTCGTAGTGCCCATAATAATTGGGAGTGTAATTATTTCCTTTAGTTCTTTTCAGACTTAGTCTTCGTTGTTGCCTCGAGAGTCCTTATAGTGACCTCCGCTGCCTAATGGACTATGGATGAGTCGGGGATGAGTAGGTGCTCCTTTATTCAGTCAGCAACTGGAACTTAGGATTGGTAACCATTTCCCCATTATCGATTATCGAGGACCTCGGGATCCCGAACCTGGATATTAGAATGCTGCATGCTGGGTGACTTCTGTTTCGTGATTGTCGCTAAGGGCTCCGCCGACCCATTTGCAAAATAGTAGTCCACTAATTACAATGATACCTCCTACACCGGCCTCTTCCAATGGGTAAGGGTCCCCAGAGACCCCCGGAAATCCAGATTTCCTATGAAGGATAAAATAATTTCAGAAATCTGAATTTTTCTAGATCTTGATGAACCACTTCACTGCTGGAACTGCCTCGCCAAACTAGCTACCACGCTGTTGAATTTCACAAATCAGATAGCTGGCCTTCACTTCAGGTACGAGAGGCGCCGACACTGGATGTTTCGGTGGTGGTCAAGAGGTGTTACAGCAGTCAGCCGAGGAGTCAAACATGAGCTTTAGGTGTGGGCTCACTTACGCACATTACGGCACATGCTATCGCAATTCGGCGACATACGATACACAGAATCCGCGCCTGAACTGAAACGGACGCGGCGACGAGATGTAATAAGTCCTCTCACCAAGTCTTCCAACCCGGCTCAGAAGCAAGGAGGAAAGAGAAAGAGAGCAAACTGAGACAGAAAGAAAAAGAGGGTTTTGCAGGCTCTCCACTTTCTCTCTGGGTACTTCCGCGGATCAGATCATTGGTCGGCGAGAGGCAAGCAGAGCAAGTCAGCTTCGACTGGAAAGGATTACACGCCGAGAGCCAAAGCCGTGGATGATAACCCAAAAAGGTAGGGTTTTCTCCTGATTAATTTATTTCTTTGCTATGGTCATGGTCGGATGATTTGTCGAGGACTGATTGCCGTGGTTTCCTGGCTTCAAAAGATTTGACCGAGTCAGAAATCCCTAGAATGGTTTTTGATGTTCACCGACCGTCGGTGATCTTGATATTGTGTTATTTGCTACGTTAATAATACTGATTGTGATTTTCCGTGGGCGCCCAAGATGAACTACGATTGTGCCTGTAAATTTCATGGAGCTAAGTTTATGTTATTATAAACTTAATAAGAATAAGGTGGAACAAAGCATTTATGGATTTAAATTCTGTTAATATATAAGAGTGATACACAAAGACGTGTCAATGTCATTGCGCTATCAAGATTCTAATTTAGATTGAGTAATCATAGGAAATTTCCACTACTAGGGTTTACCACCCTGTCGGGGAATATATTTTCACCAAAGACGACTTAGATGTGTAATGATTCTAAATATAGAGAGAAGAAATACAACTGCCTGACTCGTTTTCAGAGAGAATTTATTAGCAATGCACTCATTGCATAAATCAGACCAAATATAATTGTAATTAAATCATTTCAGACAAAATTTAAAATTTTATATATGATAGCCCAAGAGTGCATTTTTACTCATGTATGTGTCTCGTGGATAAGAGATTAGATTTCGCGTCGACGGTAGTCAACTGACACCCCGATTAAGGCCATGGTACCCATATCTAGCCCATAATGGGGTAATATTGGGACTTGTGATCATGTCATTCTGCTCAAATAAGAGAGGCAGAGATGATCTCGATGCCCTAATGAATCCTCAGATTTTCTTACCGCTATGTAGCCTCGGTTATCAGGCCAATAAGATTCCCGCCTGAAGAGGTTTTCCTTGCTGAGCATCCAGAGGTCTACGTGGTTGGGCGCATGCCTTCATGCACTTCCCTAATCTAGCGCTTTTCCTACACTTTTAAGAATGGGTGCAGAGAAGCTCATCGAGTAAAGGGTCCTCGGTTAGATCTTGTGAATCTATTAATTTTCCTCTGAGTTTCCTTCGATACTTCCTTCGGTCAAAGCCAAGTAAATCGCTCTTCACCAAAGGCATCCTGGGCCGGGTCCATCCACTCTGGGCCGACATCACTAGGAAACTTCTCCGTCAATGATGCAGGATCGAGGGCTCGGAGGCTCAGTCGCACCGCTCCGCCAGTCTCTCAGGAGGGTGTCACGGCCATACGCACAAACCTGAATCTCTCGCTCTCGTACATGTCAATTCGAACCTCGGCGGAACTTTTTAAGAAATTCCTGAGTCCTCTCGAGATATATAAGATCATCTTCCTCCGTCACGTGAGAGTCTTCTCATTCGCTTACCACCAATCAGAGTTATCATTATTTCACCGACCGCCTACGGAGCGGGCGAGTTAAGTCCAAATATTGACAGGTCCATACTGCTCGAGAAAGGTCGAGGTTTGGGAAGCCAATCGAGGCGATTCACATTCATCCATCGGTAGTCGGGCGACTTGCATCAGACCGCTCCCTTCGATATCAGGTTCCCGGCCCAGCGGACAATCTCCGCATCGAGGCTGGGCGTCACCGGGCTTCGCCCGCTTCTGCACTCGCGCCCGCGCGTTCTCTCGTGATGTGTCCCGCATCCGCTTTACATCGCCAGGCGTGTTTGCACTGATGTCGAATCACTGGCCTGAGTGCCATTTATTAGCTTCCTGAGTTTCTTGCTCAGCAAAGATTTATTTCTGAGCCTGATATCTCTGGCCGAAACTTCAAATATGAGTCGAAGCAAGGTCGCAGTTTTCACTTAGTTGCAACGTGGAGGGATCAATTTTCCTTCCATTTTGAGGCCTCCTCTGGTCTCCCGCAGCTCCTAGCTGCACAAGAGGTCACCGTTTGACTGCTCGTTTCTCTAACCAAGGCAAAGATTCCACTGAGAAGTCTACCACTGTGCAGAGAGTGAGAGCTCTCGTAAGGGCGCATTAACGACTCATGGGAGCTACAGGCTTTGAGGCCGTGAATGCTCTATAAAGAGTGTATCCTGGCAGAATTCTTTCGTGAATCCTAAAAGAAAGGGCCGACATTCGCCGCCGTCAGATATCAAGAAAGAGGTTGTACGTAGCTATTCTCCCTGTTGCTGAATGTCTTTACTGCTCATGAGGTGCATCAAGCATGACCTTTATCTTATCCGGGCTTGCTTGCCTTCTGGCCATGGACTATAAACCTAAGTATTTCCTCACGAGATTCGAAAGCGCATTTGTCAGTTGAGACCTCATATTGTACTTTAAGGACTCGAACGCCGCTAAATGGGTTATAGATTCGCTTTTTATCATTTTACCAACATGTCATCTTATATACTTCCAGATGCTCCAATTGCTTTCGTAACACTGTTCACCAACCTCAAGAGGTTTACGTTTCTTCACCAGCATCACCGCCAACAAAGAAGTTCCCCATCAGTGGACAACGCGTGGCTCTCGGGTCGCTGGTATCCATACTGGTCAGAAGAGAGGCGCGCCCATGAAGCCAGAGTTCACGACCGCCAGGGCGCCCCACCATGGAGATCAATCCGAGGTGCAGGGAAACCGACTTTCGTAGTGTCCCCGCTTCAGGTTCGTAGCAACTGAGCGGCGCAAAGTCGCCACTCTCTCCGCTTGTTTTTACGAGAACAACGTTAGTCAACTGATTCTGTGCAGATTCACTTCTTGTTGTTTTGAGTTTGAGGAGTCATGACTTCTTCTTATTAATCGCTTTCCGTTTACTGTAAGCAAAAACTCCCTTTGCTGGACTGTACTTAAAGGAGTGGATCGACGTCAAATTGTAATCATCATGGTCATCTCCGCACATGTTTCTTGTTTCAGCAGAATACCTCCATGTTCTACTCAGAAAATTAAGAGGGCTTTTGATGTCGTCCATTAGTTTAATCTCTATGATACAGACTTATTTGGTCGCCAGTCGAGAAGTTTGAATTCTTTCCAGAGTGTCAAGGTTACCCCACCTTTATGTCGAGCTCGGGTCATATGACGTTGTCGATCGATTCATCGGGATGCCGAGTAATATCGTTATGCGCTTTGTTTCAAACTGAGTCTACTATATTTGAAATTGGAAAATTTTGATAACTAGTGTGATGTTTATGGGAACGATCCCATGGCATTGGCGGAGTGGGCCTTCATGAGCATATTGTAGGTCAATGGGTATCACTATGAGAACCCAGCACTGCTTAGGCCTCGGCATGGGGTCTCCGAGCACTAGTTGTAGACTCCAGTAGGCATCACCTTCTCCAAAGAACTATGTAATGCGCGCCGCCCTGGTCAGCCTTCCAATACCCATTTTATCGCAGTTGATGAAGATGATATCACCAGCTCCCATTGTCTAGGTATAAGTACCCTATGGATTGGTTCGGGAGAAGGCGATACTTCATCACTAAAGAAATCGTCACGTGGGGATGCTGACGCTTCCATGTCGGGAGTCCGGAAGGTGATGGTAAAGATCCACCGGCGAGGCCTGAGATGGCTCGCACTTCAGTATTCCCTCCGATCTAACATCATGTGGGCCTTCTGACAGAGTTTACCTACCGCAAATCAGAGACCGAGAAATCTTAATTTCAAATAAGGCAAAATTCCATTTCCTAATTACAAGAGCCAGATTATTAAAAATTCATAATTAATTCTCTAGATCTCGATGATGAAACAGACGCATCATTTAATCGCCTTGCGAATCTAGTCAAAGACGTGAAAAATTTCAGAATTTTCGAGATAGCCCAGAGTCAGACGTTTTTCAGGCACCGCTGCCAAAAGCAGAATCGATTGGCGTTACTTAAGGGGTACGATATAGCAGGTACTCATCTACCATGGTATGAGAGAAAAGGAATTAAACTGACGACTATGATCACGACATCAACTGTAGTTAGGTGACATAATGGCATTATAGAATTTGATATTGAAATACAAATGACAAAATAATGATTGTGACCCTCTTCTTCTCCACCAAGAAAACAGAAAATGGGAGGAAAAAAGGAACCAGTAGCCATGGAAGATAGCGTGGGGAGAGAGAATGCTCTTCCAGATTTATAGAGAGATCCAACTGCTTCAGTTTTCTCGCAAGAGGGAGAAACGCTTCACGGAGGAAGTATGCTGGACCCCGGTTTCATGTGAAGCTGGACAACCCAAGAGGTAGATTTTCCCTACTACCAGTTTATTCCCCATTTTTGCGGTTTTTCCATGTTATATTTGCGCCAATAGGTTGTTGACGGCCCCAAACTGGGACCTAATTATTTGAAGTTCATCTGAGAGTTTTTTGTTAGGCCGTGATCGTCCGTGACGTTAGGCTATGCAGGAATTTGGCATTAAAATGAATGCCAAATCAGCATTTATGTGAAAGGTCGAATGGTCGTTGATTCCTGGCCCCAAAACATGGGACTGGTCAGGAAGCCTTTGAGGGGCTATGAGGGCAGTCCGTGATAGAGCAGGGGGACTGTTTGGGGAGCGGTATCATAATTTATTCAATAAATTAGCAGTTAGGTGTTTATAAGACCTAATAGAAGAAAAACCTTGCTCCAAAAAGTGAAACCGAGGTCAGACAAGTGGCCGCCCGTGGACACCCACTCGGATCGTTAAAATCATCCCGTTGTGTGAACGATAAGAATCAGCCCATGTGTCAGGTGCTGAATTGCTGAAATAATGGATTGAGCGGTGTGGAATTAAATAGTTGTTACATGAATTTAATGTATTAATATAATGACATAATTATATGTTATAATTGTGCTTCAGAGAACATCGAGATGATTTTAAAATGTTAATGCATGTTTTATGCATAATGAGGTCGCAATTATGTGGAATATAATCGTGTGTGTAAGTCATTGAGATGAGTTTGATCATTATTCACACAATTTTGATGTGATATATGGAGTCAGATAATTGTATGAGTGTTACAGATCGGTAGGATTTTGATTTATGCAGTATATTCATGTTGATATATTTGTATGTGATTAGATCGTATCGAAACCGGCACACACGCATTCCATATGCACCGAAACATCCTCAGACTACTATAGAGCTATGTGTGCATGAGATGAGCTCAGAGGAAAAGGTCTGGAGGTAGTCTAAAATATTAAATGGTTCGGAGTGGTTATTCAAAAATGTTAATTATCTGAGGGTAGTCCAACTAAATAATATATCAACCGCCTGAGCGGCCCATTTGATATATATTCATCGAGGGTATCCATTAAACAATTTATATATCAATCGTCTGGAGCGCCCAATTCGATATATATACATCTGAGGGTTGTCCACTAATAAAAATACATTCAAGGCTGCTATTTAGACGAGTGTGAGAGAGCTCTGCGAGACTTGATCCGAAAGGTCATGTAGACATTCATAGGATCATGCATTTGCTCGAATGTGTAGTTTAAATTGGAACATCAGACCGCACTTAGGTGGTGGTGAGAGGTCTATTTAGTAGCGATTCTACCGTAGCTTGAGGTCTACTCCCGTCGTGTGGATCCCCCTTTCAATATACAGGAGCAGATGAGGAGCAGCTGCCCATCCCAGACCGTGGATTGTGAAGAAAAGCCGATTGTGGTTGGTCTACTGACATCTACATGTATTAGAATTTTCCTAATTTTAATATAAGTTGTATAAGAGTGAAAAATATTTTTTGAACCTTGCAAATTATCTGATATAGTTTGGATTTTATAGCTTGGTATAGAGGTCAGCACTGCTTAGCCCAAGTGTTCGTATTACTCATGTGATATATATCGGACTGCTCAGACGTAAACGCAGTTTCATACAAGTTTTGTATTCGGGGCAAGAGCTCCCGCACAGCGAGACTCCGCCCCGCATTTTCGTGAAAATGCCTACACCGACATTCACGAAAGTATTCCGCTGCCTGACAGAATGACTGATCCTCGGCCGGGGTGTCACAAAGCCTGGTATCAGCTTAGTATATGTATCACTCAGGAGCTCTTGCTCATCCATCACTGTTGTGGTATGGTGTGGAGTATAGGCTTATGGGAACCTATGGATAGAAAAAATTCGCAATAGGCCATGGAAATGTAAAGTTACCACTAGGTGGTTTGATGTCGAAGTTAGGTACGAGATTACCTAGAAGAACTCCATAGATTAAAATCTAGATACTGCCAGGCACGTGTGTTGATGTGTTTTGTGTGGTTTGATGAATATTTGATGATCAGGTATAAATATGGCTCAGAATGCAAGAAGTAATGTCAGGTACCGGTGATTAGCACAATGGATGAGTTTAGAAAATATTTAGAAAATATGTTTTCTTGAGTCGATAGCAGCTAAAATCAAAAGAAACAAATTTTTAAAATCGCTTGCTATGAGTAAGAGAAAATATTTCCTAAGGACGCATAAAACTGAAAAAAATTCATGAAATGGAGAAAAATAAATACAAAGTTAAATTTATTCAGACATGGAAAATGAAAAATGATTTTTAGAGATTTTAGTGATTTTTCCATCAAGGAAACAATCGAAAAAATTTAATTATAATGAAAATCAAAAAATTAAGTGTGAATTTGTGCCTACATCGCATGATTTGTATCAGAGACTCAGATGGTGGGAACAAAGGGCAAGACAAGGCACCTGCTAGATCGGGGCGCAAGAACAGCAGAGCTTGGGCAGCAGTGGCATGGCTGGGCGCCGGTCAGCAAGGCGCCAAGATATGTGAGTCAGCGGCGGCGTGACACTGACAAAGCACAAGAAGCACATGATTGCTACGGTTAGCGCAGGCGCGCGGCTCGTAGCAGCCGCAGGGCGCGGCACGAGATGCTGCGCGCCCAAGCGCCTGGTTGGAGCCAAGAAGGTACCTTGCACTCTACCATTTTCGATCCGTTTTTACTCAAGTTTGCTACCGTCAATATCTATCAAATAAACTTGAAAATACACAATATTTATTAAATCAATAAACCAATATTTATGATACTTTAAAATAAAATTTTCAAAAATAAAAAAGAAAATAAAATTTTGTTGAAAATAATATTTTAAATCGCGAATATTGCGATACATCGAGTGAATATGATTAGGTGTCTCGTGGTCGGTTACGCCTGGTAGATATCAGACGATTTGACTACCATTTATGAAATGTGATCGCGCTGAGTTGCGCATTAAATTATACGACGGTGTAATGCTAGATAGGAAAGGGTGAATGCTAAGGTTAAGGACTATGACCTAGGATTTGAATATCGAATGAATAAGAGAACTTAGAACCTTATTGAAATAAACGAATTGAGTGGTCAATTTGAAAATTACTAGGAAATGAAATCCGCCTGCCTAGGTCACAAGTCTATTAGCAATCAAAGATTCAGATTACTAGTTAGACCGAAGTGAAAAATTAAATATATCTAAGCGTCAGCAGACGCTTAAATGGCTTAGTAGAGGACGAGGGACATGGTGACGCCCGACGCGGGCAATCGGCCTGCACCCACCGAAATCTGATCACCGCTCGACATTTGATTAATGTGCTCAGAGAGGCCGAGTGTCAGGATACTATCGCATTGTTAGCAGAGCAGTAGTCAGGAGATCCAGTAACCCCGCAGGTTTGTGGACTCATCACCCCTCCGACATTCATTGTGGAGAGATCCAGCCTGCAGGCTGACCATTGGTTCATGCACGAAAGTGTTGTAGAGGCTGAAGTGAAATTACCTCTCGTATTACCCACTGTGGATAGGCTAGTCAAGGCTTCAGCTGCAGAGAATGAGGCCCAAATAGGTTGAAATGGGCAAGGACTCTAGAGATCCGTAGAGGAGCTAAGAATGGAGTCTTCCAGGGATTAGGCGAGAATAAGAATGATAGGTTTAGGTTATGGAGTTAGAGATCTCGTGGACTCTACTCACAATGACCCGAGGATTTTCGGATATTTTATTCATGTCATCCTCGGGGATGGATTGGAATATAGCTTACTGATCAAGTATCGACAGAGTTTAGGAGGGTTACCGCCTATATCGCAGACTCATGACCGTATGGTATTTCAGTGGGGAAATAATTATGACATTTTCGCTTTCGGACAAGACATCAGTACAAGCTGGGGACAAGCAACTTATTGCCCCGAGAGCCAATTTGGGAGGATCGAGTGGCAGGTCGATCAGATCTACCCTCGAGTAAAGGTATGAGTCAGCTGTTTTCCGACAGCACCCGGACTGTCTCCAAGAAAGCGGCAGAGATTTTAGATTTGCTGGCACTGAGGGCAGTCACCATCTCTATGACCGAGATAGATTGGCACCAAATAAGTAGAGAACTCGTGAGTCCAGTGCAGCCATCGGACAGGTCTATTGCATCGAGCACTTTCCACCATGGGGCGCCCTGCCGGAGTTTGCGAAGAAGAAGGCAATATCTTCGATCATGTATCGACTATAGTAAAATAACAGAGTTGATGGATTTGGCTAATCTGATCATTAATGAGGATCGATGATTTATTTGATCAGCCGAGAGGAGCGCGAGCCCACCCAAGACAAACCTTCAGATCGTTATTATCACCGAGGGTAGGATACGATATCCCGCGACATTTAGGACGCGCTACGGGCACTTTGAGTTACAACATGCCTTTGAACATCACGCGCTTGAAGAAGATTACATCTCATGCATGGATATTCCAACCTATCTAGATCAGCTTTGCCGAAGTCTCGTGATGACATTTCATCTACTCCCACCGCAGGGAGCATGAGAATCACTGAGGATTGCTTTTACAGCCTCGCTAAGAGACCATCAAGATGCTGTTCAAAGTGGCGTGTTGCTTTAATTAGGTGATTGGGGACACGCGTGGTGCCGTGATCAGGAGGCCACGACCCAGAAGGCCGAGAGGTAGTTGGCGCGCTTGAGAGACCGTATCGTCAATCTTCAGATACGTAGCTTCGGGATCGCCGGTAGTTGCTGTGAGAGATATGAGAATGGGCTGAAGTCAGTTTGTCTGTGACGTAATCGTAGGACTTCATCTACTACTTAATTTTCAGATTGACTCGCCCAATTACAGAGAGAGAATCGAGGATATTTGGAACACGATGAAACAGTAGTAAGAGGAGGACTGCCTTATTTCCCTGGGAAGAGGCGTAAGACTTCTCGATTCATGTCTAAGCCTGACTAGCAGCTGGGATCGAGCATGAGTGACTGGGATTTCAGAGACGTGGATCCCAGAAGACTTCGGGGACAATGTGGCCCTATCACGCACAGAGAGACAGCGCTCATTTCTCCCTCCACACCCAGTACCGTCAAAGGAACTGGCCAGCCGTGGTGCGTATACAAGCACTTCCAAAGAACAATCGTGATAGCGAGCGTGGGTCAAGTCGTACGACGTTGTTAATGCCGTGCCAGGCGCAGCGACCTTATGGCAGACATATTGTCGCACGTCGCCACGGATGAGCCGACAAACTACCCGTCAAGCCGCGAATCGAGACCAAAAGCCCGGGTCATCGTGACCGACGTGGCATCAGATTCAGCTGTAGGTTGCGCCTTAAAGAAGCTAAGTATAGATGCTTCTTCTCTGTGATGCAGAGAGTTTGATCTGAGAGGTTTAGATTATGAGGAAATATCTTCAGATTTGTCATGCTGATCCTGGTGGGTACTAAAGATATTATTCACCACTCATTGTGAGGGTTAGTTGGTTTTTAGACTACGTCCAATGACTTCAGATAGTTGAACTAGAATGTAAGAGGTCAAAGTGTGAGCCGAGTAGTTATGTGTCCAGACAAAAACATAGGGATTAAGGTCTCAGACTTAGAGTTTGAGTGATGTGAGCGCCTAAAGCACTCCTCGAGGCTCGATACCCGAAACAGATTGCGTTGCCGAAGCCGCAAGAGCTCGCGAATGGACATGACATGGTGGTATGATTGAGTTGATGCCCATTGATCTGCTGATTTGACCTTGGAGAGGTCAGCGCTACACACCCGGTTGTAGGGTCAGGTGGGGATGCAGACATTTATACTTGCAGCAGAGGTGAGTTGAGGCAGCAGTGTCCAGGTCAAGGGTAGAGGTTGACCGCTTCTATGGAATTCGCCAAATATTAAGACAAAGCGTAGTATACGAATGGCACCATGAGGCAATCAGACAGGAGGCCATACAGATCACCGTTATGTCGGGACTGAGGCGGAAGAGAGCCCTATCACTGTAGTCCCCGATCCGATATGAGACACCTGATAGGAGGTGAGCTTGATAATGAGCAGAGTCTTCTCACACCGTAGCGGTGATTGGAGCTATATATATATGCGGATGAGACGCCGCATTAGAGTTCGAGGTCAGGATCACGTTTCTCAAGGTGAACTTACGAGAGGAGGTCGTTAGCAAGCGTAGCTATCGCCAGGTTTATCGGACCTTCGAGTTACTGAGAGATGCATCAGAGCGCATCGGGGAAGCTGCCACCCACTGAAGATGTTAGGTGTCCACGAGGTGTTTCACTTCTCAATTCTCCGAATATACTCCGTGATCCAAATTTCATGGGTGGATCAAATGATTGAGATGTCACTATGGGACCTTCGAGGAGGGACCTGGTAGGCATTGTTGATAGGCCAGATCTAACAGAGCACGAAGACTGAGGCTAGTGAGAGTGCTATGGCAGCACGTGGAGGAGGAGTCAACGTGGGGAGCGAGGACAAGATTTTACAATTATCCTCTTCGTTTAGGACGAAGGTACGTGGCCTGGTCGCTTAAGATTTAATGATTAGTTTGAGACACTGCAGAGTGCATGTCGCATATGCATGTGTTCGATAGTGATCGCTTTAATTTCTCGACGAAATCTTTGCAGGGAATAAGACCAGAAATTCCACTTCAAATAGCGGCAAAATCGTAATTTCAATTACAAATATCTCCGATTTCGATTAAAAATTCATAATTAATTTTCAGATCTTAGATGACGAAATCCGACGCACCGCTTGAAATTGCCTTCGCGAAATCTATCAAAGACGTAAAAATTCGTAATTTTCTCGAGATAAAGGGGGAGCTCAAGACGTTTTCGAGGCACCCTGCTGCGTCAGAAATCGATCCTTTCGATGCGACGAAAGAGATATAGCATGTAATTATCTACCATAAGTGGTATGAGAGAAATAACAAATGATTTAATCGGCGAGCTTGACAAATTCAGAAAGAGGGACATAATGGCATTACACTATTATTTAAGTCTACAAAGATAAATATTAATAGGAATCCTTTCTCTCCACCAAAAGAAGGCAAACGTGAAATGAGGGAAAAATGAGAGTCCAAGGTATGGTGGACGTTGTATAGATAGTTGCTTTCTCTAGATTTGCAGAGATCCAAACCGTTTGTTTTTGTAAAAGAGGAGAACGTTTCACGCTTTAGCAGGTTATTGCGGACTTCTGCTTGCGAAGTTTTTGACAGCTCCAAGAGGTAGGATTTTCCATTTTATGTTTATTCCCATTTTTAAGGGTTTCCATGTTTCGCTTGGTTCGGTGCCGCGAGGGTCGCTGACGCCCCAAACCGAACCCACTATTTGAATTATTGAGATTTTTGTTGTGGTCGTGACTGTCCGTGAATGTTAGGGGCTGTTGTGGTGGAATTTTGGCATCAAAATGAATGCTTAATCAGCGATTTATAGAAAGCACGAGCGAGATTTCGGCCCCAAAACATGACCAATGCGAAATTTCGAGGCTATGAGTAAGGAAATCGTGACAGGAGAGGGGACCACTCGAGTTTTGAACATAATTATTCACAAATTATGCTGAGTGTTTATAAGACCGAAATTGAGAAACTCCGCTCCAAAGTGGAACTAGGTTTGACAAGCCGGGTCGCCGTGATGTCGAGCATCAAGCCGTCGGATCATAAAATCAGTCCCTTGCCAGGAATTGGAGTAGAATCTGTCCATGTGTTGTGTGTTTGAATTGTTGAAATGAATGGTTTGAGCTGTGTGAATTAAATAGGTTAATACATGAATTTAATGTGTTAATATAATGACATAATTATATAAAAATATAATTTGTGTTTTGTAGAACATTTGAGATGATTTAAAATGTTAATGCATAAGCTTTATGTATTAACATGAGGTCACAATTATGGAATATAATTGTGTGTAAAGTCATTGAGAGATGAGTTTGATCACAGCCCAAGTGCTAATTGATGTGATATATGAAGTTGTATAATATAATGGACGGACGGATTTATGCGAGCATATTCATGTGATATTTGCATGTGAATTAGGATCAGATTGGGAACTCGGCACACACGCATTCCATATGCACTGAACATCCTAGACTATAGGAGTTAGTATGAGATGAGCTCCAGAGGAAAAGGTTCTGAGGGTAGTCTAAAATATTAAATGGTTCTGAGGGTCAGTTTAAAATTATCGATTTGTGGGTAGTCCAACTAAATAATATATCAACCGCTTGAGCATCACATTTGATATATATATTCATCGAGGGTAGTCCACAAACAATTCGATATATCAATCAAGTTTGAGCATCATAATCGATATATATGATCAGGGTTTGGTCTACTAATGTTAATAATTTCTATGGCAAGGCTTTAGCGAGCGTGAGAGCTCAGAGGACTCCCGATCTCGAAAGGTCAGTGGCATTCCGCTAGATCATGATTCGTTTGAATGTGTGTTTAATTGAACATTGCACGCACTTAGTAGCATCATTGTGGCATTCTCCCATCGAGCCCAGCTCACCTGGCCAGGATCCCCTTTCGCTGTGCATGGAGCGACGGCGATAGCGCTGCTCATCCTGTAGACCGTGGATTAAGAAAGCCGGATTGCGGGCTTTGGCTTGGACGAGATCATATAAAGGAATTTTCCCTAATTTTAATATATGTCGATAAGAGGAAAAATACAACTCTTGCAACTATTGGATATAGTCGATTTATGTCATAAGGTATATCGAGTATCGTTTTGGGGCCCAAGCCGCCAGATAACAGTGATTAGATACCGACCGTCGCACGTGCAAACGTGTTTATACAAGTTTTATTTAGCCCCGCACAAAGGAGACTTCGCCTGACAGGAAAATGCCCGTCACCCGACATTCACGAGTATTCCATGCTGATCTGGTAGTCAACTGACCTCTGGCCTGGTGTCACAAAATCCGAGATCATGGTGGTTCTCCCAAGGGTAGTCAAAATGAGGTGGTACCGGGATGATGAGGTGGTGTTTACCGCTACCGGGTCCTCGACCTTCGATCCACGAGGGCGGAGATTCCCACATCAGATTAGGTATTCAATTTCTTTTCTTACCGGATGCAAATGGCCTGCAGCCCGCATCCAGCGACCCCGTGGAACTCCGCATTCGCATCGCCTCTCGCGCCGGGTCCGACTTCATCTAGATGGCGATTTAGGGTCTTCGCGTCAGACTCGCGTGGACCTGTGACACTGAGGTCGTCAGGGGGGTGAACTGCCGAGGTGTATACCGCTGCTGCAGCTCAGGTCGCAGGCGCCTCAGCGGTCCGAAGCCGTTCTCTCACACGCTCGCCTTCTCGTGGACCGCTCCCTATTTTCTCTCTCCTCCTCGGGATCTGGCCCCTCGTCTACTTGTCTCCCAAGCCTTCCCGTTGGCGCCTCGCTTTCCTTTGAGGGAAGAGCTATTTCGCTTGGTAAGAGGGCTTTCGCCGTCGATATACTTCTCTGGGCTGAAAGGACTCGCCATGCTCGCATGAGGGTTCTTGAGATAGAGAACATGAGGCCCTTTCACCAGACTTCCATCTCGCGATGAGTGGTAATGGCGTATCGCCGCTTGGGATATCCACCTTTAACGATTTTGCATTGAATCTTCTGACATATGATCTCGTGCTCTCCTACTTAGCTTTTACTTTATGGTCGTGAAGGTGATAATCATTTCTCACTGGCCTCATCTGATAAAGTGGAGATCACCGCGATGGAAAGCTCAGGAATGATGAGGCCAAAGTCGGGCCCTTTAGTGTGATAGCGAAGGCTCCTCGCACCGTACGGGTCCTCAGACCGTGCGCCCATCCGGTTCTTATATGTATTGAGGTGATCACCGGGCCCTTCTCGCTCCATCGAACGTTCGATTTAAGGATTCGAACTTTAACAAAGAGGGAAGGCAAAGAATTCCTGGCCAGGAACTAGGATTCGCCTTTGTCGCATCAGTGGCGTCTATAGAGATAGAGCTCTTACTTTACTTTACTTCCTTCATGTGGTTTGAGCCCTTGCCGGATGTCAATAAACCTTTTGCTCCCCACGAGACCGCTCCTGCCTCCCGTTGATAAAGGATGGGCCCACCGCCAAGTGTTCCCCGCCTGCCTCCTCATCAGCATCCTCCTGGTTAGTAAGGGTCATGCTCCCTGGCATGACTAGTTTCTCCTTCTATCCTTCGATGAGGGTTGAGGCGCTGCTCTTCTAACAGAGTTTTGGCCTTTTCGCCCGCGCTTCTGGGGTGTTGTATTTGTCCGGTGAGAGTTGCTCCAATTTCTCAGTTAAGCTTGGTCAAGTACGCCAGGGCCTCCCACCGTCCGTGCTGACTGCATAGCTTATAGCGCACTCCGTGGAGGTCGGATGTCCACGCCGCCTGGCTGGTCTTGCATTCTTGGAGACGGCGGCTCTTGCTTGTGTTCCTGAGTTGATACCACGGGCCACTAAGAGATCAACTTTATTTGTAAACCGCCGCTCCCACAAACGATAAACCGATGATGTTTTTTCAACCGGAATCGAGCCGAGTAGTGCTCACTTGCCGGGTCGGTCACTGAGCCAATTCCTGGATGTCGGCTCCTCCGCAAAACAAGAAACTGGGTGGATTGGCGGGCTCGCCCGCTGGCTCTCCCATGCCTAAGTCGGC
Source organism: Tetrastigma voinierianum (assembly GCA_016808115.1). Lineage (NCBI taxonomy): Eukaryota > Viridiplantae > Streptophyta > Magnoliopsida > Vitales > Vitaceae > Tetrastigma > Tetrastigma voinierianum. The sequence goes on from JAEQBH010003600.1 coordinate 165,941, forward strand.
CTTTTCCAGTGGGAAGAACATCAACCGCTAGTGGAATGAAGCTTTTGTGCGCACTTTCACCACTGGGTGACTTGGTATTTATAATGGGTCATCATGATCAATTTCCTAGTTGGATGATGATACAGATGTAGACCCTCAATTTTGTCCCTCAGCACTTGCATTTATCCTTTGGGTGTCACACTCACCCATCGTTCTCATATAACACCATTAGGGCATTTTTGAAGTTTAGTTCTGGTCTCTGAGCCTCTGGGTGGCTTCTCAGATATGGTCCATTGAGTGCGTATGTAGTTCACTTTAGAGTGTCATTGTGGTTTCTTTTTTTTTTTTTAGTTATTGGCATTGTGTCATAGGAAGCAAGTGGGCCCCCCCAAGGGTTTAGCCCAATCGGAGTTTATTGGAGTATGTCAAATTCGGAGCACTTGGGCTTGTTTCAATCATATCTCCCTTGTTTGAACTCGGAATTGAATGCCGTTTCTTCTTTTGGATTCCTTACTCATTGAGGAAGTAACTGAAAAAAAATTGAGAATTTTTAGTAACCGGATCAGCTAGCCTAATTGATTTCAATTGGTGCTCACACAAAGAGCAGGTTCGACCGGAGCACTAAGGCTTGTTTTAATATATCTCTCACCCAAACTTGGAATCAAGCACCGTTTTTTTTTTCATGGACTCCTTATTCTTCAAGGAATATTATCTCAAAATTTCAGATTTTTTTTCAATCATATCTACCAGTTGGGAATCGTGACATCCTGCATCGAAGATACTGAAGGCGTGGGGCTAATTGTTTTTTATTTCGTGCCCAAATCCCATATGGATCGGGCCCATAAGCCCCTGCATCAGTCCTAGGCATGGGTTGATCCATTTACCTCATGTTATGGTTGCTTTCAACCCACCTTTGGGTCCACTTGGATACTTGGTGGTTACAAAGGGAGTAAATGGGCGCCTATGGACCTGGGAATAGAGGAGTGTTTATGAAGTCGGGGAAGGTGAGACTCGAAGGGGAGTTCTCGAGATTGAAGGTGTACAAATGGAGTGGATCAGAGAGAAAGGGAGAGAAATAGGAAGAAAAACGGAGAGTGATCAAAAAGGAAGGAGGAAGAAGAGAGAAAAATGAGAAAAGGAGGAAAGGAGAGCTTATCTAAATCCTATAGGCGTGGTCTCTTGTTTTGAAGAGTTTTACTGATTCAAGAAGTGGATATTAGGTTTTGAAGTGGAAAGAAAGAAGAAAAAGGGGAATAGTCGTGTGAATCTTACGTACGACATTTATATGCTTCTCCCATTTCTTTTTTTGCTTTTCTTTGCCTTTGTTGTTTAAGTGACTCGCATAGGGTCACTAGGTACCGCTTGTGCGTGGTTAATGTCATTTGAAGTTGGATTTGTACTCCGTTTATTTTTTGATTCTCGAATTCTTTGAGGAAGGTTCCGATACAAATTTTAAGGATTCCTCAACCGGATGAATCGGTTGGGAAACCAGACACCAATTCAATCGAATTCAGCTTTGCCGAAATGTGCTAGCCAGTCTGCACAAGAAGTGTCTGGTCTAGTCATTCTGAGTTGGTTTTCTACTTGATTTGTTTTTTTGTATTCCTGACTTTCAGAGGAGGGTTTTGAAAAAATTTGAGAGTCTCTCTGAACCGGCTGAACTGGTTGGGAAACCAGTCAACCAGTCCATTGGGTTTAGTTTTCCGCAATGGAAGTTTGGGTACTTTGTTTTATTTGTGCTCTGCTTCTTAGTCATTCCTGCCTAATCAGATAATCGTTTGTAGCTTTTGGTTTCATTTGCAAGGAATGTTTCTCTCAAAATTTTCAGAATTGTTCTCAACCGATCGGACAGTTAGGAACCGGATCGCCGCTTTTTCGTTTTGTATGGTCGCTCGATTTCGCCACTTGAAGCCTCGTGGATCTTTCGTGAGTCCTACCATTCCGCCTGCATCGCTTTAGGGCTATGTTTGTGGTCCGAAATGGGGTTTAGTTCAAAGTTAATGGTTCAATTTTGATTCTCTAAGAATCAAGACCTATGCGGGTCCAAGGGTGATTAGTTAAACACCACAATCTAAGTGTTTTCTGAGCCCGCTTTCTTTGTGGGTTAATAGATATGGTCGCACAAGAGCCAGCATCAATGAGTGGTTGAGATGCCATGCATGGTTTTCCTCTCTGCCTTTCCTTTTCTTTGATATATAATTTGAGAAATTATTGTATACTCAAATGTAACTAATCCTTCCTCAGCCGCTGGCTAGGGACCATGTGCACGCTATTTGCCCTTTGGCTGAAAGTGTTTTTAAGTGCAGATACCAATTAGGCTGGTCTCGATCCAAGTTGTGTTTAGCTTTAGAGATTATCCGATCTCAGGACCCATATGCTCCATACCCAATTCACTATTAGAGACCTGTAGTTCGTCAGAGGGCACTCATATGAGGTGTAACACCTTCTAAATATACCAGCAGCTTCTTGACTTGTTTGTATATTATAAGCTAAATATGAATTTACTGAAATAAAACGAGACCCGCACTAATAATAGCCAAGGGTAAATATGCAATTTTACCACTTGAGGATAAGGAGGCATAAATCAATAAGATTATATGTAATTATGGGATTCGAGGAAAGATGAGGGGTTAAATTAGAATATGACATAAATTGCTTGTAAAAAGAAAGCGAGTTTTAAGGACAAAAGGCAACAAGGAAACTTAAAACAAAATGGGTTTTCTTGTTCAAGCAAACATGGCCTTAACAAACATGGGATTTAAGATCAAAAAATTGGTCTCATTTGGAGGAAAAGACCAAACCCTGTAGAGAAGAGGAAAAGAGAGAAGAAGAGAAGAGGAAGAGAAGAGAAGAGAAGAAGAGAGAAGAGGGAGAAGCCAAGATCAAAGGTATGGAACTAACTCGTATGATTTTCTTGTATGAATTTCCATACAATAGTATGGTTATTATACTCCCAAGCCTAGGTTTGTTAGATTTATCATAACCAAGATGTATTGAATTAGAAGTTGGTAAAACTCTCTAAAAAGGACACAAGAAAGTAAATCTCGGTGACGGATTCATGGGTTAATTTGAGAGTAATTGTGCTGTGGCTTCAGGAACAAACCCTAACTAATCATCATAATTGGTTTGTGTATGGGTCTTAACCCATATTAGAGTTGTTTGGGAGAAATTCATGAAATATTTCTGAAGTAAAGATTAGTATTGAAAGAGGAATTTAATAGAAAAGAGGTTACAAGAGGAATAGGAAATGGTTTTGATGTGTGTAGGAAGTATAGAGTTGATTTGAGATGGAAAACTATGGAAGAAATGGGAGAAAACACACATTCTCAAGTATTGTTATCATGTGTACCGGCATACCTTGAATGTGTACTCTAAGACACTTTCAGAATCGAACATGTACGAAGACATGTTGGGTGTACCAGACACCCCTGCTCGTTTTTCCTATTTCGACCAGTTTTCGTATTTTGGCCATAACTTGCTCATTTCTTATCCGATTTGAGTTATTCAAGTGGCCAATTAAAATAGACTTCAGGAGAATCAAACATAAAGAAATAGACATCGTTAAATTCTGACTCTAAGTGGCCCAAAAATTCATCAAGGGGCTGTTCGTTGCCCCAGATCACTTAACATAGACTACAATCACAAAATCTAGGTCATATTCTCAGTCTTGCTCCAAATTGGGTGATTCCAGTTGGATTAGAACCCTTAGCACCTTAGATTTAAATGATTACAAAGACCTAGTGTCAAAAATGAAATATGAACATGAACATGAACATGAACATAAAAGTAAATGAAAAGTATATGAAAAAGGACATGTATATGCAACGTATATGATATGATAGGTATAAGTCATAAAATATGATAAGATATGATAGGATATGTCACAAGATATGATAGCCAAAGTACAATTTTAATGATAGGCACATATGAATATAAGATTATATGATGTGAACATATGATAGACATACCGAAATGAATAAGATGGAACATGCTAAGAGCACATGATAGAAATGCGTAAATGCTAAGAACGATAGAGATAAGTAAAAGATGACAAAGCATAGGAATGAGTACATGTACATGAATGATAGGTACATATATGAATATATGAATGAAGAAAAGATACACGATAGAATATAGAAAGTACATGAATAGCTAAATCATGATAGAAACGCATAAAGGATATGATTCATAAAAGATATATACGAATATATGAATACAAGAGTGCATAGATGCATTCATGATATATGACAGGATTACATATATGATACGTAGACAAAACTAAATGATAGCAAAAGATATGAATATATGTATTATAGAGAAATATGAGAACCGTAATATGAAACTACAGAAATGAGAATGAATACAGAGTAAATTAATGATAGTATATATTGCATAAGCGATCATGATAACAATAGTTATTCATGCTTATGAAATATGTATAGAAAATATGATACGAAAAATATCTGCATTGTCTTCTTAGAACCTAGTGAGGTTAGATAGGCATGCCCATAGGTTACAGCTTTGCCGCAGTGATACAAATACAAGATGATGCTTTACGTGACATCGAGGCCCTGCTTTGTCGATGACATAGATCCCGTTGATCACGTGGCCCTAAAAGGGTCACTACATAGCACATGTGGCATAGGTCACTCGCCCCCAGATAAAGGATGATACTTTCGGTAAAAACAGATAGAGATCACTGGCTCGTATAGTGATAGTACCTTCGGGTACATACATATAGAGATCTCTGCCTGCATGTTGATGGGCAGACCTTCGGCACATATAGTTATTTCCCCTATCCGCTTCTAAGGCATTTGCAGACATGAAACCTAAAAGGAAATGATATGTATAGAACATATGATTATGATATGAGAAGCACATAGCACTCGCTATGCGAGATGAAAGTATGTATACATAAGAATGTTAAGTAATAGACAATATGAATATGAAAAGCACAGTATACGAAAAGCATATGAAAAGTATAACCAAAAAACAGTATATGAAAGGAACAGTACATGAATATAGATATATGAAAATAGTATATGAACAGTACATGAATATAGTATATAAAAAGTACAAAGTATAGTACACGAAAAACGATACTTAACAAGCAAAGATGTAAAGTGATAAAAGAGAAAGATACGAAAAAAAATTACAAGATATGAAAACATAGGAAAATATAGTACATGAAAAGTATCATATGAAAGCAAGTACAAAAGTATCGATATGAAAGTATAAGATTGTAGATAAAAGTACAGACAATATAAGATAGGTTATATGAAAAGCATACGAGATATGAATGTATATGATACATGCAATGTGATAATTTAACATGAAAGAAATGAAATGATAAGTATAGATATGTAAAGCATAGAAACAGGAATACAGTAAAAGTATAGATAAAAGATATGCTAAAGACATAGAATATGTACCGAAAGAGATTGACATGTAATAGGCAAAGTATATGTAATAGATAAGTAATTAAAGTTATAGAAATATGTATAGATATATGAAATGCATATGAATAAGCTTCAGGATAGCTTATGACAGGGTCGCCCATGCTTATGTGTTCCCACTGGCGCAGTTTAGCACGGTGTTCAACTTCGTGTAGGTACGTGCTGCATATGACAATGATGAGGATGTAACATTCCACATCGCAAAGCAGTCACTCGTAGATAGGTGTTCATCACGCTTTCCGCACCTCAAATTTTGTAATAAATTGTACATGTATAAGTAAAGGGATCAGATATGTGTATAGATAGATTGTGATGACACCACCGTGGTAGCGTTCTTTTGTATGTAAATGATTTTTTGTTATTATAGAAATTGTTTGTATACTACAGGTACAGGTACAACTCTGAGAAAAAACAGGTCAATAAGAGTCCCAATACATAGTATATAGTATAGATAGTATCGCGCCCCGGACTTCAGTTCGAATCCGCCAACCGGGTCAGACCGGGATCGGGGGCGTGACATGAGGTACCTTCTCGATAGGTAATCTGATCCCCGGACCTAAAAATCTAATTTTTGTAGACCGCTTTTTCCATACTGGAGTCATTGGGGTTTTTTGTTCTTACTTGGTTTTCCCCTTTATAAAATAACAACAAAAAGTAAGTATTACTCCAAAGAAAACTGTTTCCTCCTCAAGCGGATGACATTTTCTAAAAATTCGAAAAATCAACCCACATTTTATTTTCATTTAAAAGCGGAAGCTGTGTCTTTCCGTGGATCGTGAAATTCACAACGTAATGATAACTTTCCTAATCGAATGATGATACGATATTTCTATCAAGGAGATTTTATTTCCTTATCAGAATCGATCAATAAGGGATAATTGATGAAGTACAATTAGAAATATCCTACTCTCAATTGGTGGAGGTTGGAGTATTTTCCTTAGTACGAGTTCTTTTGATTATATTATCAGCCTTGAAGGGGTGACTGGGCCCTTGTTTCGGGTCCGTACTCGTGGATGCCATCAAGTGGCCGTGCACCGTGATCGGGCCTACTTTAACCCTTCTTGCTTCCTCCGATGTGTGGGCTCATGTGTCATTCGCGCGCCTATTATTATTTTAAACCCGATCAAATGTAATGAGGGATGAGGATAGATTAGAGTGACATAAGATTTAATTTGATACTTTTATAGTTGTTTTTCTCATATATGTTATTAAATTGTTACTTTATTATTTTGGTATTATTTAGCTAAATAGTTTTAGATTTCATTATAACAAATGTTTAAAGATATTATTTATTTATTTAAGTTTGTTTACTATTATTATATTATTTAGACTCAATAATTTTATATATTAATTTATTATTATATATTTGTATATTTTTTATTTTTGTTTAAAGAATAATGAATTTATAAAATTAATTTTTTTTAGTATTTTTTAAGGTTTTGAACCACTTTAGCCTATTTTCTCGGGTCAGTTAGGTTAATTAAAACTAGTTCAATATAAATTCACGATTAGCTCAAGTTTTAGCCCATAACCTCTAATGTGCTAACTCAAAATAGGTTGGACTCACTCCATTTAACAACTCTAAATGAATATTTGTACTTGTTTTGTCACCTAGATTATGAAATAATTTCAACATTTTTTTTAATTTATTGTTTAATTTAATTTAATTGGAGATTAACAAAGTAATGAGTTTGGAATTTTGATGTTCCGATGTTGATTGATGGTTCCAAAAATCATTATATTTTTTATATTAGTCAATGGTTTTAATTCTGAAAAGATTGTTATTATTATTACTCTTTTAATTTATTTTAGTAAATTTTTATACTTTCTACATTCTTCTTCAAGTTTGAAGTATTATTGGTAGAATTTTATATTAAAACGAAAAAATTCATTATCGCATAATATATATATATATTCTTAATTTTGAATGTATAATGGTTTTTTTAACAATATATTATTTTTCTGTAACAGTTAGCATGTTTAATTTAATTGTTTGTTAGTCACTCAACGCCTTAAATATTTGCTTAAAAAATGTTTTTTTGAAAACAATTTAAAAACACATACAACTTCATTTTTATGTTTCTAAAATTACATATTTTTTATTTAAATTTAATATTTTATATTTAAAAAAGAAAAATAAACTAAGAATCAAACATGTTTACGTATTTTCCTTCTTCTTCTTGTTTTTTAAAACGTAAAATAGTTTTCAATCAAAAAATTCTTATATTTTTGTTTTTCTTTCACCAATTCATTACGTATAAGACATAAATACTGAGAACAAATAATTAGTAATCGTGGAATATTTTACCTTATACTCATGGTCCTTTGTATTATATTTAGTTATTAAGAAAATAAATAAAAATGTTAGCAAGAATTATTTTCTTAAATTTAGTTATCTTATAAAATTTTAAAAAGGAAATTAAATATAAATAATATTAGCTATATTTTTAAAAATTATTTAAATTTTATATTTATTATATAAAATAAATAAAATAAAGAAGTAATGACATTTAAATTTTATTTTTTTATTCTTTACTTTTTTCTCTCTATTTGTTTTCTCTTAACCAAAGATAATCTTTAACTCATGAGTTTTGGTTCTTTTGAGTTTTGGATGAAAATAATATTTTTGAAAAAAAAAACAAAAACCAAAAAAAGCAAATCCAGAAAAGGTAACTTTCTTTTTGTTCTCTCTCGTCTTCCTGGCATTGATATTTGGCCATGAACTAACACCACCTAACAAAAACCCATCCAAATTCTCCCGATCAAAGTGCTCGAAGTGCCCCGTGAACCTTTAGAGTATCTCGAGGGCTTTCCGAAAGATTATTCAAGATTAGGATGTTAGTGAAGACAAGTGCGTATGTAAGAAGAAGACATGGTGATCCAAAACTACGGAATTGATGAAGGATAGCGAGGGGAAGGTGGAGGAATGATGATGACCAAGGTGAGATGGAACCATTGAAAGAAGCTAGGAACAGTGGACCTGTATCAGAGATGCACATTCAATGCCGAGTACAGAGTACTTAGATCTCAAGGATGAGAATGAATCAAAAGAGAACAACAAGGAGGGAATGAAATTGGCACTTCCTGGTTTACAGCAACCCAAGGCTTCTTCATCTTGGGATAACAACAATGGAAAGTTAGTAATTTGAATTGGGAAGAGTTAGATTGAAAATCCACATTTTATTTTCCTTTTAACTATGTTTATACAAACTTTGATTGATTTTATTTATTCTCTCTGCTTTTGAAGCTTAGCATTTCGCTAACTTCCGTGGAGAGAGTAAGGAGCCCAAGAAATGTAAGAATTTTGGTTATTGTAACTCACTTCAGTTTCTAATTATCCGTTTCCATTCTTTATTACCGATCTTCATCATAATGTAACATTTGACACTTCTAAGGAAAAAAGTTATGATCTCTGTTGTTTTGCTAATGAATCCTTAATGGTTGTTTAATTGATTGAACTCACATTTGATTTAGGAGCATTGAATCCTTCAAGACCAAGCAGGAAGGGCACTACAGTTAAGGTACCAAGCCCACTTGCCAAAGGGCCATTCAATCCGAGAACAGAGGCAATATCATTTAAAAATGAATCGGGAAACTTCAAGATTTACACTTTTGCTTAGCAATTTAATTTCACTGCAGCAAAGGGGACACGTGAAGAAGGAACAACTTATGAAGAAGATACGTAAATTGAAGGAGGAGGGAGAAGCCACGATACCAATTGCACAAGGACTCCCATGGACAACCGATGAACCAAAGGTGAGGGTCATTTTGTAATGAATAAGCAAAGCTCCTTGAATTGTTGGAACAGGAGTTAAAAAAGAAAATAAAATTTATAGATGACATTTTGGATTTAGACATTTCAATGCTCTAGAAAACATTTACATGTGGGGCTCTTCATTGGAATTTCAGTGCTTGATAAAACCTCATGTGAAAAAGAACGCCATACCGATTGACTTGAAACTTCATAAAGGATATCCGGCAAAGGGAGCGTGTCTTCACTTGTCACCGTGTATGTTTTTGGGCCTACTTTGATAACAAGAATTTTCTATTTCATTACTTGTTCTTCCACATATTTCATTACTTCTATTTCAAGATGTGACTTTCAAGCTAGATCATATTTAGCTTTTTCATGTATCGTTTAAACTTAAGGTTTTCTATAATCGATGTGAATAAAAAAGTATCTCTCTTGGTTGGAGAATTTTTTTGTTTTTTTTCTTTATTGGTATATTTTGTGTGCACTATTAGGTAAATGTAGAAAGGAGTTTGATCACAAATACAAGATGGAAAGGGTGACACAACGTAAGGTACAAGTATATATCCGAATCTATTAAGTTGTATGCCACCAAAGTACACTAATATGAGATCTTATGGTGAACGCTTGCATTAATACATAAGTTGGTTTTTTCATTTTGGGTGTAGCTTGGAAGAAGATGAAGAAATCGCAGGACGGAGAAAGGAACTCCATTCCCAAGGCAATAACCTATGCCCCATTTTGATCGACCCTTGTTCCTTGGGGGAAGGCCCAGAGAGAAGCAACCAACAAGGCTAATGAGAACCAAAGTTTTGCATTCCTCAACATAAGACGATCAAATGTTGTAGGATGTTATGCAATGACATGAGCGGACCCTCCCGGCTACAACACCTTCCGTCATCAGTAGAGGAGGCGAAGGCTCTTTATAAGAATAGAGTAGTATTACAATAATATGATGTAAAGTAAAAACAAATAAAATTATATTATTAAAAATAATAATAAATTATAGTTTGACTTATAAGCATGCTTTTGAATAATATACTCAATGTCACAGTGGATGCTTTTTGAATCGACTCCAGCTTTATCACTAATATGCTAATCTAAACAATGTCCAAAGCTTCATGATTAAAAAAAGGCATAAAAACAATGGTTTATTTCATGCCAATAGGGAATTGTTCACTTTTCACCAAATCTGCCTATTATATACTACCCTCTAATTGAATATATAAAAACAGATACAACTTGAACCCAGATCAAAGTTCCTAAGTTCCTACTCAAAGAAGTTAATCTATAGACTATGTAGATGTCGGCATCCAAACCCGCAACGTGAGTGATATCTCGGTATCAAAAGAATAAATTCATAACCTAAGCAACAATTCATTGGAAGAAATGGTTAAATGATAGCAAAGTTGATGAAAAAAAGGATTCTTATATTCCCTGTATAACCAATGGTATTTATAATCCATACAACAACTTATAGCCATTATCTTATTTTATAGACTATAGTCTTAGAAGATCGCCCATGTTAAAGGCACCAACCACTTAAATCAACATCACTAAACAACTCACAACACGATCGAGATCGACTGCAATACAGAATTTAGAAATTTCCAATCTCTATTTCAATCATGGCTTGTTGAAACTATATATAGAAAATATCAAAACACTTCTTTCTTTTACTTAGCAAATAGATCCACATCTATAAGACCGCCAACATTAATAGAGAGTATACCTATTCCAACTTTTCTAACTTGTTATGTTATGTTCCAACTTTCCCTTGGCCCTAAACAAAATGTAACATGCGACTGCTTTTACAATGAAAAAACAAATGAACCCTGTCGTCGAAAAGAGCCCTGCAAATCCCTTCGACCGCACATGAACCTTTGCTTGCCGGCAGAGATTTGACTTGCGGAGTCTTTGATGCATGGAGTCGCGGCGGGAATGCAGCGGCTCGGTTCATGTCTGATGGAGTCCTCCTGCGACTTTCTCTTCAAGCTGCCAGGGTAGAGTTTCAATCCTGCAATAGAAACAACAACCCAAATGACCAGGGCATAAGTTGCTTCACATGATTTCAATTCATTGAGGTTATGTTTTGTCCCGGAGAAGTACTATGAAAAGAAATATGATTTTCTCATTTTGATTGTCTTACCAAAAATACCAAAGAAAATTAAATATATTAAAAAAAATCGATTAAAAATTAATACAATGTTTTCTGTTTTACCGTCAGCTTTTCTTCCTTTTCACTTTTGCTCAAACATGATATAACAGTTTAAAGAATTTATGAAACCACCATCAAACATGTAGGTGAAATGGGTTTGGGTCTCTCCAAACTTCACTAGTGGTCTCGAGTTCGAGCCCTAGGTATGCAACCGTGTTATGTGGTAGAGTTTTACCACTCCTGTGGTTCCCTCTCAGCTCGTAAAGAGATTAGTCTCAGTATGGTATGACTTAAACAATTTATGGAACCAAAGTTCCTAAATTGGCGTCTGAAGGAGGAGTCATCATCTTCACTTTCATTTGGGCTACGGGTCACCATACTTACAGAAGAATTTGGCATTTTTATTCGGCAATCCTGCAAGAAAGATGAAAGATATGTACAATATCTCAGAAATGCCAATGTCGTAGCAAATCATAAAATCACGTATGAAAAAATAGCTCTCTTTCTTATAGCATATCCATAAAATATGGGGAAAATAAAAAACACAGTTTCTAACATTTCTCAAAGACTAACACACCCTTCTAGGGATGACAATTTCCTTCGGATCTAATGACAAATCCGATACTCGATCCGAATAGAGGAGGTATGGAGGAACATTTTAAACCCAATTAAATATTAGGATAATCGGGTTCAAAAATTTTCGGATTCGGGGATGGGGATGGGTTTGAGCATCTCTTACCCGTCCTTGATATGAATACCAGATTAAATATATACCAAGTACCTCTGCTTATGTAATGCTTTTCTCTTCATACAGCCTATCCCACAAAATGAGAAGGTAAGAGGAATGTGTTGAGAAGCACTAGACAATGTCCATTTTCGAGAATTTAGTATCCATATTTTCATTAAAAGACTACGACAACCTAAAGCACATTGTAAACACTTCAAGCAATAACTAATTATTGAACTCTAGTTCATCATACACCAGTAGATACAAAAGACCCGGGGTTTGTAAATAGCATCATCTATTTTTACCAATATCAGTGCCAGCTACTTTGAGCAATTCTAATTAAAAGAGAATTTATAATGAGGAAACTAATCAGTTAGAAATTATTTGAAAAGCGAGAACGAAAATTCTTATTTGAAGCTGATCTAGTATGTGACCAAATATTTGATAAAAATAGCGCACGAAACCAAAATTTTTTTGTTCCAAATCTGGTACAAGTCATGGAAACATTGGATACAACCATGATGTACCATGGAGATGCAAACCCAGTATAAACATGAGTCACAAATCATAAATTTGGAACAAAAAAAAGCTTGGTCACGTGCAGTCATCTTTATCAGATATTTGCTCACATGTTGAACTGGGCTTCAAATAAGATTTTTTTGTCCTCATTTTTCAAATAGTTTCAAATTGATACCCCTTCGCATAGTTTTCCCATTTATAATTGAATTTCAAATGAAATGGATCATAAGAAGTTTGAGATGAAAAAAAATAGTATTATTGATAATAATCATAAAGAAATAACCAGAAAATTCCATGAAAGTAATTCCGGGTAAGCAAATCAAACATGTACATGTGCTCAACAAAATCATCAATTAAAACATGCCAAGCACACCCTTGATAGAATCATAATTAACCGGCATTAGAAGGCAGTGAATACTTGCATGTTACATCTTAAAGATGCAGAATTTAATCAGCTTGACCTTTTCTATCATAAGCTTTGAAGGTGTCAACTATGTCTGTTGGATTTAAGTCCCGAGGCCGGTTGTTAAACACGGTTGAGTTTAAACTTTAATAACATTTGTTTTTCATTTTAAAGTTTCCATTCATTGATATTTTCTTATCCATATCTTATCGATCAGTAATCCCCACGAGAAAACCAAACATCAATCACAAACAACAAATACCATAACAATGTAATTACACATTTCACCAATAAAACAACTTTATGCATGTGACCTCAGGATTCCAATAAATACACTAAAATGTGTACCATGGAAGATCAAATATTCATCTTAGTGACTTAAATAGCAAATACATATTCTAAGAAATTAATACCTTACGGATCATACCCTTCAAGGTTTTCATGTATACCCTGTAATTTGAAGCCTAGAACTTCTTAAGTATCTTCAGAGATATTATGTCGTTGATTTTCTAAAAGAATCCGATGATTAGTTGCCTTAAATAAACTAAAATACAAGATACGAACCTGATACAATAAAGGCTAAACCTTATGGTCGAACATGTCGAATATAGGCTTTCAGCAAGCGGCGATAGATCAAACTCATAGAACTTTCCAAAGTGACATAAAGAATGGCATTTGATTTGTAAGCGATGCCATATTCCACTGAAAAAGGGTGCTGTGAGCGACCAAGCATAAAGGAAGATGGCATGCCATTTAGCAGGTTCTATCTAAATAATTAAGAAATTACAGGCTCTTATTAGGCCATAACATGCTTGGAGTTATCGGCTTTATGTAGGAAAAAGATGCCTTTTGAAATGTACAATTAGAGTTAAGTATGGGGAGGATGAGGAGGTTGTTGTGCAAATGGCGAGGAGCTGGTTACGGAGTTGGAGTTTGGAAAGAGCTTAGAAAGGTATGGGATAAATTGGTTGGAAATGGCCTTTGAGGAGGGTAATGGGAGCAGGGTGCTTTTTTGGAAGGATAAGTGGTGTGGGTCAATGACTTTGTGTGATGCTTTCCCCAATCTGTTTGTTGTTGTTGCTCACAAAGACGTCGTGATTAAAGAGATGTGGAGCCCGAATGTTGGAGGAGGATGTTGGAATCCTCATTTTTTGAGACCCTTCAATGATTGGGAATTAGAGGAAGTAAAAAAATTTATTACTTTCCTCAGCCGGACAAAAGTGCAACCAAGTTTGGAGGATAAGGTGAGGTGGGTGGAAGAAAAAAAAAGGGCTTTTCTCTGTCAAATCCATGTTTAAAGTTTTGGATTTTGCTTCCCATTGTTATTTCCACAGCCAAACATCATTTGGCGTGAAGATATAGTCCAGAATATGCTTCTTTGCTTGGGAGGCAGCATGGGGTAAGGTCTCAACTCTTGACCAGATTCAGATGAGAGGAAGACCCTTGGCTAATAGTGCTTTCATAAAGGAAAAGAAGAAACAATAGACCATCTTTTGCTTCAACGTAGTTATGAGTTTTATGGGACATCGATCTTACTGCTTTTTGGTGTCCGTTGGGTCCTTCCTGGTTTTGTCTTACGAGCGGAAGAATGGAGGTGGTGGTCTTTTGCAGGCAAAAAAATGAAAGGATGTGTGGAGGGCCTTTATGTCTTTTTTAGACTATATGGAAAGCAAGAAACAAAATTGCTTTTGAAGATGGGATGTTGCCTATCTAGAAGTTAAAGTCCTCTTTTTTGTATTTCCTTTAGGCTAAGACTACATTATGCATTAAAGAGGGCACTACAACGCTCATTGAATTCATTGAGTGGCTAGGATCCAAGTGATTTTGGCGTTTTTGTGGTTTTTCCTTTCTTGGGTGTCTTTGGAGTGTTTAGGGGCCCATTCACTTTTAGGTAGCCTCCGCTTTTAGGTGTTTGTGCTGTTGGGGCCGGTTTTTTACGGCTTTACGTAGGGTATTCTGACTAGGGTCATGGTTTGTTTCCTTGTACTCTCTTTGAGTCGCCACTTTGGTGGCTCTCCTCTTGAATATATTCTTCTTCCTTACTTTACCAAAAAAAAAAAAAAAGGAAGAAAAAGAGAAAAGAAAAAAGAAAAGAAACTAAAGTTTGTTTCAAGGAAGTAGGGCTTTTATGAAGGCAATCTATGCACTTGTGTTGTTTGTGTTAGCAGTAGACATCCTTATTAGAACATTGTGATGATTGGTTGAGCTCCAAGGAAGAAGAGGGGGCTTGTTTTTTGTTCTCTCTTTTGTTGGGTAGCCTTTTAATGCATATTTGTTATATATTGTGTGTACCTTGGTGTGGCCTTTCTAAGGACTGCAAGCATATTCTCTTATAGGAGAAGGTGTTGTCCTTGGAAGAAGCAGAGCATAGGGAAAAGGTGTGAGACCCCAGAAAATCCAAGATTTTGGATAAAGGGTAAAATAGAAATTTCGGTTGGAAATCCGGAAATTTTCTAGATCTCGGATGACGAAACGGACTTTTCCGTTGAAAGCGTCTCGTGAAATTTAGCTACCACGTCGAATTTCGTTGGATTCCGAGGTGGTCGGGATTTCGCGTTTTTCGAGGCGTGGGTTGTCGGATGACACATGGCGAGTTAAGGATGCCACTTGGCACCATAGAAGTGTGTTACTTGGCATAAAAGGGTAGCTCACAATTAAGCCATGTGGAGAAGGGATTTCATGGCCACATATGATCTTAATGTGGAGCAATGATGTCATAAAGGGGCATTAAGGAAATAAAGAAAAGAATGGAAAATTGATAGCCACCAATTTGGTTTGAGGAAAAGAGGAGGAAATTGCCTCCTTTGACCGGATGATGGCTTCTCTAAAAAGGAGGAGAAAAGGAGAAGAGAAAATGGAGAGAAATGAGGAGAAAATGAAAGGAAAATGAGAAGAGAAAAGAGAAAAAGAAAGAAGAAATAAAGTAAAGAATAAAAAAAGAAAAGGAAGAGGCGTGGGGAGAAGGAAGAAAGAGATGCGTGGGTTTTGTTCTCCCATTTTAGAGTGAGCGTCTTCCTTCTCTCTGGGTTGTAAGCGATCCGACCGTCAGTTCCTTCGAGACAAGAAGGAAGTTGGTGCACGGAGAGGGTGACAGCGTGGACTCGGTTTGGGAGTTTCTTCAGCTTCCAAGAGGTAGGATATTTTCCTACTTGATTTACTTTTAACGAAAAGCCTTTATAATGGTAGGGGTTGTTTGTGGGAGCCGTGAGAGGCCGTATAGAATTAGTTCCATGCTTTGAATTAAAGGGTATGGATTTCAAGATCGGTTTTTCGGACTATGTGAGTTAGGGTTTTAATTAAGCGAAGTTTCTGGGGTATTGAAGGTTTCTTTATTTGTGAAAATAAGGATTTGAGCGAATGGGTTCATGTTTGCTAAGGGGCCGTGAGGTACCCTGTTGAGTGGTCCCAAGTTTGTGACCTAATTGTGTGTTATTGCTTGCTTGAATAACATGTTAAGTGTGAAAATGGGATATTGATGCATGCTATTTGATGTATTGATATGGTTTGCATGGAGGTAGATTATATGTATAAATTATAATGTTCCATAGTTTGTAAATGTTTCATGTAGTGCTCATTCATGCATGTAACATGAGGAAAATGCATTGGCATCATGCATTTCATATGCAGTCCTATGTCAGCGTCGGTCGGTCGTGGGTCTGCGGGTGCGG
This sequence comes from Tetrastigma voinierianum, assembly GCA_016808115.1. NCBI lineage: Eukaryota > Viridiplantae > Streptophyta > Magnoliopsida > Vitales > Vitaceae > Tetrastigma > Tetrastigma voinierianum. The sequence continues at coordinate 182,602 of JAEQBH010003600.1, forward strand.
GTTTATTCATCGATTGTTGGTGAGTGGGTCGTGAGCTCGGGAAAAATGGGACAAAGTCAAGGTAGAGATTCACGAGTGTGTAAATGATCAAAATGATAAATTACATGTTTTGGGGCGGAACAGGCAGGGTAGATCCCCCCCGGGGTGAAAGTCCACGAGTTATTCACGGTTGGGCATGAGTGCAGAAGCGTGCAAGTTCGTGAAAATGTTGAAAAGGCGTGCGGCGTCCTACGGTGTAACCCCGGGAATCCGTTGCCCACAAAATAAAGGAAAAGAATCAAAATCAGTTTTTGATAAAAAAATTGGAGGGTGTCGATGGTTTAGTCATGGTGTGTGACGGGTTTAGTCACACTTGGCATTTCAAGTGTGAAGTCGGTTGGGACTTGGGTCATGAGCATGAGGGTTGCATCTCATGCATGTTTATGGGCATTCATATAGAGAATAATTGTAGTGTGATTGGGTTTATATATGCCATTGCATATGCATTTTAGAGTGAGGCTAACCTTGGCCAGGAGAATTTCTGCGGGCTTTGCTCACCTGAGTCGTGGGACCTTTCGAATGGGGACATCGGGGGAAACTGACTCAGTAGAATTAGTTTTGAGAAGAAAGCCGAAATGTGGCTTTAAGTAAATATTTTGTAAATATGTATAAAGCTTTTTGTAGAACAAGCATGAAACCTATGAGAAAATAGTTGAGACATTTTGTTTTTATGCGTATGGATATATGAGCCCATGTGGCTATATTACTCATGTGCGTGTCTCTTAATACGAGACATATAGATTTCAGCAGGAGTTGACGGGTAGTCCAGCGGGACACCCAGTTTGGAAACGTCACAAAGAGTGAGAGGATTTAAGGAGTGGGTGGATTTGGAGGAGGTCTCATGGAGACAGAAATCCAGAGAGATTTGGATTGAAAGAGACGAGAAACACGGGGTTTTTCATAGAATGGCGATTCTCATGAAGGAGGAAATCCTTTGGCGACATCGTATCGATGGAGAAGACTATTTAAGAGCTGGGTTAAAGATGGTTTGGTCGGTGCTTTTCAAAGTCTCCTCAGCCTCGAACAATTAGTGCCCGCCCATCCGGACCGCACCCGATTTGATTGGCGCGGACAGTTTGCCAGTTGGAAAGAAATGTTCCACGGAGGAAGAAGTCGCGCGCCTGCAGGCTTATGTCGCCCGAGGACTGATGGTTTCCAATTGCTTCTGGTCATTGATTAGAATTCTTGAAAGAGGAGAGGTTATGGGCTTCTTTATGGATTTCTTCGAATGAAGCGGAGTTTGTTAAAAGTCTTAATGCTACTTTCTTGGTCACAGGGCTGAGGAGTATCTTGTCGAGGATCTAAAGGACTTGAGACCAATCGGTTTAGTGGGTAGTCTCATAAAATTTTAAGCGAAAGTGTTAAACAGAAATTAAAGGGTTATGGGGTTGATTGTTCTCGATCTCAAAATGCATTTGTAGATGGGAAGCCCGAGTGCTTGATGTGGCGTTGATAAGCAAGAAACGGGGTTGTGGACGGGTTCATAGAAGAAGGGAAGAAAGGGATTTTGTGTAAGTTGGACATTGAAAAGGCGCTGCTTACATCGGGTGGGATTTTGATACGTAGACGCTCGAGAGAATGGGGTTTGGGCCCAGAAATGGATTAGGTGGATTCACTGGTGTATTTCCACGGCCCAGTTCTCGATCATGTTTAACGGCTCTCCTGCTGGGTTCTTTCGGAGTTCAAGAGGCTTGAGGCAAGGGGATCCTCTATCGCCATATCTTTTTGTTGTAGGTATGGAAGTTCTGAGTTGTCTAATAAAGCGAGCGGTGGAAGGCAATTTTATTTCTCGGTGGGTGCAGTTTGGGGAATAGAGAGGGTGGGGAGATGGTCATCTCCCACCTTTTATATGCTGATGATTCTATTATTTTTTGTGAAGCTAACCGAGAGCAAATGATGCTTAAGTTTGACGTTAATGGTTCAAGCTTTCTGTGCCTGAAAATCAATCAACAAAAGTGAGATTATCTCCCAGGTAGGGTGGATAATGTGGAGTCGCTTAGCCAACAGCTTGGTTGTAGGGTTGGCTCCCTCCCCACTCTGTACTTGGGCCTCCCTCTGGGAGCTCCCCACAGGGCCTTGGGGGTCTGGGATTCTATTGAGGAAAGATTTAGGAAAAGGTTGTCCTCCTGGAAAAGACAATATATCTCAAAGGGCGGAAGGCTCACACTTATTCGAAGCACCTTGTCTAGCTTCCCCATTTACTTCCTCTCCCTGTTTAGAATGCCAAGGATTGTTTGTGCTAGACTGGAGAAGATTCAGAGAGACTTTCTCTGGGGTGGAGGGAATCTAGGTCGTAAACCACACTTGGTCAATCGGAAAACTCAAGCTTTCCCGGAGAAGAGAGGGGGTTGGGGAGGAGAGGCCTTTCCGTGATGAATCAAGCACCAGTAAGTGGTGTTGGCGGTTTACTAATGAGAGGGATTCTCTGAGAATGGCATCGTCAAGAAGAGGAAGTCAAGTTGGTTTACTAGAGACATCAAAGTGATATGGTAATCGGGGTTTATGGAAAGACATCAGTAAAGAATGGCTCACCTTCTCTCAAAATGCTATTCCCTCCCTAGGAAATGGTAGAAGGCTGGGTTTCTGGAAGGATCCTTGGTACGACGAGATGCTGGCTGAGCCATGCATTCACTGCTCAATCCTGGCGCCTCACAAGGACCAAGGTAGCATACTGATTCACATGGAGGTTTGGGGTTGGTCTCTGGGCCTTTCCTTAGACCTTAATGATCGGGAGATGGAAGAGGTGGATAGGTTCCTTCTGTTTCTTCACAATAAGAAGACTGTGGTTCATCTCAAGAGGATCGACTTCATAAAGGAGTCTATTAATGATGGTTTTTCAGCTAGACAAATGTATCGTAGTTTCGATGTTTTCTCCTCCTTTAAGCTCATAGATCCATCTCGAACTCCACCGTTTCAAAATTGGTTTTTTCACTTGGGAAGCTCTCAAAAGTAAGGTGCTTTACGCTCGGACTGAAATTAAAATGAGGGGGATTACCTTAGTAAACAGTGTTTTTGTCTAAGAGAATGGAGGAAACAATGTACTCACTGCCATTCCATTGTTCGAGCCAAGATGTTATGGGATTCTTCCCGTCGGCAATTACACGTGGTTTCAATCGCGTTCCCGCATTTGCCAGGGCAACTTCACGCTTGGCAAAGCGCTAGTGTTGTCAAGAAAGGAAGAGAGTTTGGATGGCGGCTCCTCGGTTTCATTCCTTGACACTGGTCGGAAAAAGCAGAATAGGTGGTTTTTGAAAATCAGGTCCCCTCTGCTCATAGGATGAAATCTTTCTTTCTGTTTACCTTGTGGGGGTGAGCTAAGATGTATAGTGCTGAAAACTTAAATTCTTTGGTGGGGTTTTTGATCTGGGCCGTATAAAAGAGAGCAGATAGCCTCGTTTCCTATCAGGTACTGAGCCAGGCTCTTTTTTCTTTTTATATATATTGCTTTTACTGATCAAAAAAATACTTCCTCTTTTTCTTACGTAAAAAGAAAGAAAATCCTTTCAGAAGTAGAGTGCTTCTAGCTTAAAGCCAGATCTAGTCAGAGTACTTCTCTTGCCTATGAGCTCACCTTTGTGACAACAATATTCCTTGTTCTATGGCCAAGCACTCCATCATATTGATACCTTTATTTTCCTCCCCATTATTTAAAGTGTTTTCAAATTAAAAATAAATCTTGCAAAGTTGTAACATAAATTAAAGTATTTTCCTCCTAGTTACAACTCAACAGCCAGGTCAGGTTTTTAAGAAGTCCTAAGTCAGAGCTTACTTTCAGACAGTTCAGTAACCCACACAACTCTTCTCGAGGTGGGATGGGACAACTATGAGTGGATAGGGTTAGATATGATACTGCCTAATTAGGAGTTAGGATTTTGCATTTCATTAGCACAAACCCTTGTGACATAAGGCCTTTGACTAGATTTGTTCAGTAGCCAACCGAGCTCAATCTTCTTGAGTTTGTGTTATAACATCCCACATAAATCATACGCCACTATGCTTACGCATTTTGGTCTCCTTGTTCTAACCATGGTTTTGTAATATACAAAGCAAATCACGTTTGCCTTCTAATTATTTAGATGGACTCAAATGGCATGCCATCTCCCTTTAGGCTTTCACATCCATTAGGCACCCTTTTTCCGAATATGTCAGCATTACTTCCTTTTACAAATCAAAATGTCATTCTATGTCACTTTGGAAAGTTCTATGAGTTTGATCTATCATTGTTTCTTTTGTTGAGCCTATAAATTTGATGTTCAAATCATAAGGTTTAGCCTTTATTGTATCATGTTCCCAGATTCGCTTTTTTTAATTTATTCAAGGCAACCAATCATTGGATTCTTTCATAGAAAAATCAACGACATAATATCTCTGAAGATACTTGGTAGCAAGTTCTAGCCTTCAGTCGTTGTGTACATGAAAATCTTAAGGATCTTAAGGTATTAATTTCTATGAATACGTATTGTTACTTAAGTCACTAGCATGAATATTTGACTCATTGTACACATTTTAGTGTATTTATTGTAACGGAAAATAAGCCAAAAAACATGAATGAAATAATTCTATGTTTTGCTTCTTTCTTTCACCAATTCATTACGGTAAGACATATCTTCACCCCACAAGCAAGGGTCTCGACACAAACTACAGCATCTCTAAGAAACCCTTCTAGTGGGCCACATCTCACAAGTCCTTCCAAAGCATTACTTGGCCGTGGAACAAGATTCACAAAAGAAAGTTCGTGATGGCGAAGAAAGAAGAAGCTATGTCCGGTGTCACATGTGAATGCAAGGACAAGGTCGTAGCAAATCATAAAATCCCATATGAAAAAAATAGCTCTCTTTCTTAGAGCATAGCCATAAAATATGGGGAAAATAAAAACACATTTTCAAAACTTCTCAAAGACTAACACACCTCTTCTAGGGACGACAATTTCAGATCCAATGAAGAATCCGATACCCGATCCGAACGGAGGAGGGTATGGAGGAACATTTTAAACCCAAATAAATATTCGGATAATCGAAAGTTCAAAGATTTTTTTGATTCGGATAAAGGACAGTTCGAGCATATCTCTACCCGTCCCTATTCTACTGCATTAAATATATAATATATATTTATTTATATTAAAAAGACATTTCGATTTATTGCCTTGTGTTTCAAAATAAATTGTTTAATAGTCAGTATGCTGGAATCATATACATAATGGACTCGGTTTAGATCAACTTCTTTCACGACTATTAAAAGAAATTTGTCAAGTTCAAATTTTACCTGATCTTTAGTTTCGTCCCCAAAGGTAAAAAACAAGTGTGATTTTAACCTTTGGCTTGACACTTCTTTTTCTTTCATAATTCTATCCCATGTGCCACCCCTTCTTTCACTTTTTATCCCATGATTTTCTAAAATAATTCATTTCACAACTCGAATAGTATCTGGCAGAGGGTATGGGCATCGGATCCTCCACGGATGTGAGGAAGGGCAAAAATAAATTGATGGCGATGAGAATAGAAATAATAAACGGATGGAGAATCTAAAAAATCCAACCCATTGTCATCCCTACACCTCTTCCACGGGGGATATCTATCTTATTTCGTATGCACTTCTCTCATTCTCCCACTCCAACCTTGGAGGCATTTCTATGGGATATAAAATAAAAGAAGAGAAGGGCCAAACTTCATTTGTCCGTGATATGGGCATACACCAGGAATTAGGAATTTGGAACCTTCATAACTCCTACCGCCCTCCCAACTCTACTAATCATATCGAGCCACTTATCTGCTTCAAGAATCTATGTCCTCGAACTTGATTATCTTCAAAACAAGGAAGTTCAAGCAAGCTCAAAATGCAGCCCTGTTTCATAAGCAAACCATGACTTCAAAATCTTTGCAGCCCAAAGAAAATGTAGCAACACATGTTAAAACCACTAAGAAAGGAATACTAATGATTCCTAAAGTATATTAAATATATTTATGAACATCTACCGGGTTTCAACCATATTCCCATAACTTTAGCCTCTGTATTTGAGACAGAATGATGAGATCAAGATTTTGTTTCAGATGTTTAGTACCTCTGCTTATGTAACGCTTTTCTCTTCATATAGTCCATCCCACAAAATGAGGAGGGATGAGAGATGTGTTGAGAAGTACTAGACTGTCAATTTCAAGGACTAGTATTCATATTTTTTCCTTAAAAGACTCAGCACACCTAAAAACACATTCAACAAACTCTTCCAAAAATAAAAAATTATTGTAGATTCTAGTTCATCATACACCAGGAGATACAAAAGACCCAGGGTATGTAAATAGAATCATCTATGCTAAGGAGTATCAATTTGAAATTATTTGAAAAATGAGGACCAAAATTTCTTATCTAAAGCCCAATCTAGCATGTGACCAAATATTTGATAAAGAGAACTGCACCTAACCAAGATTTTTTTGTTCCAAATCTCGGGTACAAGTCATGGAAACATTGGATACAACCATGATGAACTATGGGTACAACCCATGTAAACCTTAGGTGCAAATCGTAATAAGTTTGGAACAAAACAAAGCTTGGTCATGTGCAATCATCTTTATCAAATATTTGCTCACATGTTGAACTGGGCTTCAAATAAGATTTTTTTGTCCTCATTTTTCAAATAGTTTCAAATTGATACCCTTTAGCATAGTTTTCCCATTTATAATTGAATTTCAAATGAAACGGATCATAAGATAAGAAGTTTCAGATGAAAAAAAATAGTATTATTGCTAATAATCATAAAGAAATAACCAGAAAATTCCATGAAAGTAATTCCAGGGAAGCAAATCAAACCTGTTCATGTGCTCAACAAAATCATAAATTAAAACAGGCCAACCCAAAATCATCAGACAGCTAAGACTTGCATGTTACATCTGTTGGTTAAGTCTCCAGACGGTCGTTAAAACACGGGCTCGAGTTTTAAACTCTTAATAACATTTGTTTTCATTTTAAAGTTTCCACTCATCGATAATTTCATCCATAATTCTATCAATTCAAGTGATCCCGCAAAAACCCAACATCAATTACGAAACAACAAATACCATAACAATGTGATTACACATTTCATAATAAAACAACATTATGCATGCCAACCTCAAGGATTACAATAAATACACTAAAATGTGTACCATAGAAGATCAAATATTCATTCTAGTGACTTAAATAACAATACATTCATAGGAAATGACAACTTTTGGATCATACCCTTCAAGGTTTTCATGTACACAACGGCCGTATATTAGAACTTGCCAAGATTCTAAAGAGATATTATGTCGTTGATTTTTCTAAGAAGAATCCAATGATTAGTCGCCTTAAATAAATTTAAAAAATAAGATACAGAAACACAATACAATAAAGGCTAAACCTTATGATTCGAACATCAAATTTATAGGCTCAACAAAAGAAACGATGATAGATCAAACTCATAGAACTTTCCAAAGTGACATAAAGAATGGCATGTTGATTTGTAAAAAGATAATATATTTCCCTCGTAAAAAGTGGGTGCCCAATGGATGCTTCAAAGCATAAGGGAGATGGCATGCCATTAGAGTCCCAATCTAAATAATTATGAACTACAAGAATGGCCCTCGCCGAGCCGATAATAATTGAAATGGGAAATGTTAGCTAGGCCTCATGTGTGCATGCTAAGTAAATATATGTTCTAAGCATAACCGAAAGTGAGACATTGCAATTTGATGTCTACATTGATTTGATGGAGATTACTTACTGTTTTGACCATTTTCACGGCACATAAAGAACACAAAAATCATAGAAGTTGAAAATTTAGAGAAGCTCACCTACCAAAAAAGGCATACAAGATTAGCAAGAATGCCGAAAAAACAATAAATGGAACATCTAATATGCTGGTCACAAAATAAAGAGGATATAATCAACAGCAACCGCTAGCAAAACAGATACGCTTCCACTCAATAAAGACAATGCTCATTCAAACACAAAATAAAAGTGAGAGAAATGCTAAACGTGTTCAAAATAGCGCTTTGTCTCACCATCAAGTCCAGCGCAACATAAGCCCTCCGGTCACTCAAAATTGAGAACTCCGCCATTGACAAGACCATAAGTTCACTAAAGGTAAAGATGTTCAAATAATGCAATCAACTGGCTCCCACACAAAGAATTGAGATTCGTAAGCTTCGCATGCAAGTAACCCTTCCAAACCGCTTTTCTCTCAACCAACCTAGTTCTTCCAAATAACTAATGATCCCACTCTTCCCAATTAAAATTTACAAAAATTCAATAAGAGATTCACCGACCGATGGTTGATTCTCCTAACCATACACCTACGAATGCAATAAAATGAGTTATTCACTTCATATACAAAAACCGAAAAGAGAAAGAAATACAAAGAAACAATAAAAGAAAAGGCACCTCTCGGCATTTCCAAATTTTTCTCGCGCCTCTATTAGCACTCAAAATGCTCAACCATCGATGCAAGAAAAGAAAAAATCGAAAAAAAAAAATCTTAATATTTCCATAAATCTCTTCTCCACACATCAAAGCACACCCAAAAAGAATAAATAATCCACTTCTCTACAAACCAAAAGTCGCAAATCACCGTCCATGTAGATCAAATAAACACCATAAACAACCAAGAATTGAAGATCCCAAAAATAAAAATTATCAAGAAAATCATGGAACCCATGCAAACACATTAAAAAATTATTGAAAAACAAGAAAATTAGAAGCACAAAAAGAGAAATAAAGATTACCGCAGTAGCTTCTGTAAATTTGAAAGATATCGGGTCGCAAGGACCAAAGATAATCCATGATGTGACGCGACGGGGAGCTAGGGTTTCGAGAAGAGATAGTAATACAAAGAGAGGGATGAGGTGTTGCCACTATTTCTAGAGAAATATCGGGCCGAATCGACCTATATGTCTGGCCCTACTCGAATTTTCGGGTTTTGAGTCGAAAAATATATTTCGGTAGTGATCTCGATTTTAAACATATATAGATCTCATGTAATCCACGTAATGAGTTTCTTTTCAATTTTTTTTACTATTATTATCTCGCTGAACTCAATATAAAAAGATTTAAATATATAAAAAATATTATAAATATAAATTTTTAAATATTTTTCTTTATATTCTTTTATAGTAAAATTTAACTAAGGGTTAATATCTTTATATTTTATATTTTTTTTGTTGTATGGCAAAATATCTCTAAAGCCCTATCTATCTTTCCTCTATTATTTCTTATGACGCCCCAAATCCTCTGGGGGTCCGTAGACTACCCACAACTCAGGAATACTCGTGAATGTCGGGCGATCCGACATTTTTCTACGTAAAACGGGCAGAAAATTTTCAGGGCGAGGAGCTTTACCCAAATACAAAACCTCAGAATATAACCCCGTCCCAATATCAATCACATGAGTAAAAACGTGATCTCTTGGCCCATACTACAATACTATCATGAATATAAACTAACTATCTCCTCAATAGTTCAAGAGTTATTAAAATTCTCTTAATACAACATATATTAAAAATTTAAAATCCTAATACATGTATTCCAAAACTATCAAAGCCACAACCCGGCTTTCTTCAAAATCGGTATCTAAAATGAGCACCCCCAGCACTCCCGTACCAAAAATATATAATCCTCATAGCAGAGCTAATGCTCGCAGTGGAACTCTCACCAAACGAGTTACTCTCCACCTAAGTGCGCATAAGTAATGCTCCAAATAAACACACACACTCAAGTAAATACGTGATCCTACTTGAATGTTTACATAATCACCCCATGTCACGAGTCCTCACCAACTCATTCACACTTGCCTAGGCCATGTATGAGAAAATAATCATTTTAAAAACAAAACTTGTTGTTCTTGAAAATATACTACAGAAATGTCGGTAAAAATATGGGACTACCCGAGTCTAATTGGTTGGTGAGCTCAATGGGTCATGGTCCCTATCCAAAATGTGATCCGTTGGCTCCATCTCCCAACCCAACACCTCCTCCTGAATATCATTCCGTGAAATTCCTTCTCGCAACCATGTCCATTTTTATTTTTACAAAACCATGTCATGCACTCACACCTAACTTTTAGTTACTCAAGGTATATGAAAAATGTATTATCTCCATTTTCAAAAACCATTTATACAATATGTCAATATACATATTTCTAATCAACTACAATTACACACATAATTCAACACATCAACCATCAATTAATTTAACTCACTCGGAGCAAATCACAAGCTACACACACAATTATATTCCATATAATTGTGACCTCATGTTAACACATCAAGCATTAACCTATTAATTTATTTGATCAACCAACTCCCCAATTTAGTTCACTTGAGCAATTTACAATATCATCTCCAATGGCTTACAACACCATTTTATTCCATATAATTGTGTCATTGTGTTAACACAATAAAATCATGTCTTAACCTATCTATTTCCACACATACCAAGTCAATCATTTCTTAAATTTAAATCTGGCACACAACATATGGATCGATTTTGTCAAATTATTGACAAACCCTGGACTGATTTTAATAAATTCCTAAACAGTAGCATGTGGTCAGCCCGTGCCCCCACACGCTCCAACTCGACTCCACTTTTCAAAAACCAATTTCCTTAGCCATTTCCGGGTCTCCTACTCACCAAAACACAATTTATTTGATAAATCATCACACATGAAACTACAATAGCCTGTGAGGCACTCCTCACTGGCCACCGATTTCACAAATGGGTTTCAATAATTTCAAACAATTCGATCCTAAGATTTGTGATCAATCAAACTATTTCACCATGGTCTCAACTCAGAATCCCAAACATTAACATAGCTCTTAAACAAAGCGTAAAATCCAAGTAGGGAGAAACCCATACCTCAAGGAGTTTGTCAAAACTCCTTAAATCCGGTACCCACGCGAAGCCCTCTCCGCGCAGAGCAGCTTCCCTTCTCATCCCGAAGACTGCCGACGGTCGGATCTCCCGTAAACTTAGAGAGAAGTCTCTCTCTCTCTCTCTCTCTCACTAGAAAAACAAATCTGAACCTAGTGCATCCCTCCTCCCCTTTCTCACGTTTTTTTGCTTCTTTTTGAATGGGAGAGATGACACTATATGCTATTTTGTATTTTTCTAACTTAACAATTCTAAAAATGACCATTTTGTCCATTCTTTTCCCAGTTTTGTCATTCAACACTATCTCGGCCGTCCATTTTCATCATTTATCTACTATGGCACATGAGTCGTGTTATATGTGAAACTTTCGTCGCGTCAAAAATGGATTTTCTGACACCGACGATGCCTCGAGAAAAATGTGTAAATTCGCGTATCGGGTCGGCCGAATTTACGTCTTTAGCTAGATTCCAGCGAGACAATTCCAGCGGTGAAATCCATTTCGTCATCAGAGATCTAGAATAAATTTCGGTTTTAGCGAATTACAATTTCATAGCCGAAATTCTGATTTTGCCTTTTTCGAAAATTTGAATTTTCTAGGGTCTCCACGATTTCTTTTAAGTCTTGTTTGGTAGACCAAAAAAATGATTTTTATTTATTCTTGTCGAAATCATCCATTTCATCATTTATTATGCGAATTGGGTTTTTCTTTTTAAAATAGTGGTTTTGCTTCTATACTTATCTAGATTTGTCTTTATTTTTCTTTTTCATGTTTTTATCATTGATTTGATACGTGTTTTATTAGATTTGGTTATAATTGGGTAAGCTGTGCCATCAATATAGTTAGTGTTATTGGGTTTTGGTATTGGCAATTCATAGACATTTTTTTATTATCAAATGTGTAGTCCTTAAGAGTCGATCATTTTTACTATTAAACCAATGCTATGTATCTTTTAAAGTTTCTAAATCAATAAAATTATCTCTTTTAGTATTTGTTCTCCTTTGTTTGGAAATATGGATTAGTTTTTAATTTAGTATTTATTTATTTATTTATTTTTGAAACATTGTAATTGGTTTACTTAGTTATTTGACCTACTAAAATTGATTTTGCACGCATGTAAAGGTTTGACAAAATGTTCTTTTTTTGTTACATCTCTTACATTGTAGTACTAAATATGTATTTGAATGAGATATTATCTCAGTGTTCATTCCCGGCCTTTTACCATTTAAGTCAAACCTCGAAGTATTGTTAGACTTATAATTTGGAGCTAAAGTTATTTTAGAGCTTAAATAAGCGTAGTTTAATTGATGAACCCAGCTTAAGTAGTGAATGTAAAGCTGGTGATATGGGCTGAGCCTGATGGGTCAGCCTACTTTATCCCGTATTTTTTGAATTTATCTCAACCCATTTTGGCCTGTGACTCATGTAGTTTGAGTATGGTCTTGGAATTAGCTCGAAATTTTATTTTATTTTTTTAAATAACTAGCTAAGTAATTAAGATTTTCAAGTATTCATCTATAAAATTTGATATTTTGGCTATCTCTTTTATAGCATAGGGGTTAATTATTATAATATATGATTAATATATTAAACTTTGTTGTTTTAACTATTTTATTTTCAATTTCTAAATGTATATTTTTAATATAATTTATATGATAATTTAATATTTAAAAAATATTGTATGAAAAGCATTTTAATTTTGCTTTATCTCATTAATCCTTTTTTTTTGGATAAAAATAAAGTTATACTAGTTTATAAATTAAATTAAATTGAATAACTAAATTATTAGTATATTTTAAATAATTTTATTACTTAAACTAGTGTTAATAATAAAATAATGTTATTTTTAAAATAATTAACAAAAATTATATACAAATTTATTTCCTAATATGATTATATCTTTTAGAAAGATGAATTTTCAAACAAATAAGATATTTCATTATTATATGGTTGATGCATTATTTGAAAAAAACATTTTTTTTATTACAAACGTAAGTGAAATTTATGTTGTTAACATTCTAAATTAATTAATAGATGATGATAAGTCAACTACCATTGAAAATATATATATTTATAATATATAATCATTTCTAATATGAAATCACATATTATTATTGGATATAACAAGGATAAGGATAAAGATTAGAGACATAAGATTTAATTTGATACTTTGTAGTTGTTTTTCTCATATATGTTATTAATTTGTTACTTTATTATTTTGGTATTATTTAGCTAGCTAGTTTGGTACTTTGATTATAACAATGTTCTAGCATTATTTATTTATTTAAGCTTGTTTACTATTATATTATTTAGACTCAATCATTTTATATAGTAATTATTATTATATATTTGGCATATTGTTATTTTATTTAAAGAATAATAAATTTATAAAATTAATTTTTTTAGTATTTTTTAAGGTTTTGACCCATTTTATCATTTTTTGGGTTGAGTTGAGCTAATTGAAAACTAGTCCCAATATAAATGAGTCAGATTAGCCTAAGTTTTGGCTCATAACTTGAATAGGCTAGCCCAAAATAAGTTGGATTGACCCATTTATTAACTCTAAATGAATCATTGTACTTGTTTTGTCACCTAGATTATGAAATAATTTCAACATTTTTTTTAATTTATTGTTTAATTTAATTTAATTGGAGATTAACAACGTAATGAGTTTGGAATTTTGATGTTCCGATGTTGATTGATGGTTCCAAAAAATCATTACATTTTTATATTAGTCAATGGTTTTAATTTGAAAAGTTTGTTATTATTATTACTCTTTTTTTTAATTTATTTAGTAAATTTGTATACTTAAATTCTTCTTCAAGTTTGAAGATATTGGTAGAATTTTATATTAAAACGAAAAAATTCATTATCGCATAATATATATTTTTTCTTAATTTTGAATGTATAATGGTTTTTTTAACAATATATTATTTTTTAATAGCAGGTTAGCATGTTTAATTTAATTGTTTGTTAGTCACTCAACGTTCCTAAATATTTGCTTAAAAAATATTTTTGAAAACAATTTAAAAAACACATACAACTTCATTTTATGTTTTTCTAAAATTATTATTATTATTTAAATTTAATATTTTTATATTTAAAAAAAAGAAAATAAACTGAGAATCAAAGCGTGTTTAATTTTCCTTCTTCTTCTTGTTTTAAAACGGAGAAAATAGTTTTCAATCAAAAATTCTTATATTTTTTGATTTTCTTTCACCAATTCTCATTACATATAAGACATAAATATTGAGGTAAATAATTAGTAATAATTGGAATATTTTACCTTATCCTCATGGTCTTTTGTATTATATTTAGTTATTAAGAAAATAAATAAAAATGTTAGCAAAAAAATTATTTCTTAAATTTAGTTATCTTATAAAATTTTAAAAGGAAATTAAATATAAATAATATTAGCTAGTATTTTCAAAATTATTTAAATTTTATATTGATATATTAAAAAATAAATAAAATAAAGTAATTTATTACTTTAATTTTATTTTTATTCTTACTTTATCTCTCTATTTGTTTTCTTACAGACGAACTTGTTATCTTTAACTCATGAAAGATATATTAGTAATATAATTTGTTGGTGGATTCTTTTGAGTTTTAGGATGAAAGTAATATTTTGAAAAAAAAAAAAAAAACAAAAAACATCAGAAAAATTTCTAAATAAAAATATAATATGGATAGATATAGCAATGAATATATGAGTGAAAAGGTAACTTTCCTTTTGTTCTCTCTCGTCTTCTTGGCATTGAATATAACTGGTGAAGATCGGTTGCCCATAAGGAAATAATACGCGCTTTAAATCCTTGATTTCCTTTGATTCATCATAGTTGGATTTGGAAGCCCCGAAAATGCCATATTCGAAGCAAGATCAAAGCGAGATCACCCGAGGAAAAAGGAAAGGAAAGGATTACTACATTACATCATGGAACCAATCATTATACATAAGAATACCCTCCCTCTTGCAGAATCGATATACAATAACATCCTCGCGGAGCTTCCAGTTTTGCATTGACATGGCCATGGAATCGACACCATAAGACAAAGAAACCCATCTAGCCTCCCAGGAATTCAAAAGTGCCTCTTTGGAAGTGCCTGCCTTGAACCTTTAAGAGTATCGAGGCTTCTCTGGAAGGATTATTCAAGATTAGGGATGTTAGTGAAGACAAGAAGCAGTAAGTAGAAGAAGACATGGTGATCAGCCTTCTGGCAGATTGATATGAAGGATATGAGGGAAGGTGGAGAATGGTGATGACGAGGTGAGATGGAACCGTTGAAAAGCTAGGAAACGGTGGACACATGTCTTAGTGCGGGAGAGATGCACATTCAATCTGCGTCTGAGTACTTAGATCTGAGATGAGAATGAATCGAAGAGAACAACGGAGGGAATGAAATTGGCACTTCTGGTTTCTGACAACGAGGCTTCTTCATCTTGGGATATGACAATGGAAAGTTAGTAATTTGAATTGGGGAAGAGTTAGATTGAAAATCCACATTTATTTTCCTTTTTAGCCCCATCTTTATACGACCTTTTGATTGATTTTATTTATTCTCTGTTTTGAAGCTTTAGCATTTCAGCCCGAACCTGGTGGAGAGAGAAGGAGCCGAAATGTAAGAATTTTGTTATTGTAACTCAATTTCAGTTTCTACTCATCTGTTTCCATTCTTTATTACTGATCTTCATCATAATGTAACATTTGACACTTCTAAGGAAAAAAGTTATGGTGTGCTTGTTGTTTTTGCTAATGAATTTAATGGTTGTTTAATTGATTGAACCTTGCATTTGGATTTAGAGCATTGAATCCTCTTGCCTTTATTGGTGGAAGAGACACGGAAGAAGAAGCGACTCAAGGCCACTTGCGAAGGCCATTCAACTGTGAAACGAGAGAGTTAATATCATTTTAAAAAATGAATTGGGAAACTTCTCGCATTTCACTTTTGCTTAGAGCAATTTCATTTCAACTACTGACAAAGGGGACACTTGAAGAAAGACAACTTATGAAGAGATCTGAGGAAATTGGAGTGGGGAGGAGAGCTACGGATACCAATTGCACAAGGACTCCATTGGACAACAGATGAACCCAGGTGAGGGTCATTTGTAATGAATAAACAAAGCTCCTTGAATTGAAAAAGAAAATAAATTTATAGATGACATTTTTGGATTTAGACATTTCAATGCTAAGAAGAAACATTTACATGTGGGGGCTCTTCTTTGGTATTTCAGTGCTTGATACAAAACCTCCTGACGAAAAGAACTTTTCATACAGATTGACTTGAAACTCTATGATATCGAGGCGGTGGAGGCGTGCCGATTTGCTCATCGAGGTTTGATTTTTTGGGCTACTTTGATAAATAAGAATTTTCTATTTCATTACTTGTTCTCCACATATTTAATTACTTATTTGAAGATGATGACTTTAGGTTGATCATATTTAGCTTTTCAAATTTGCTTAAAAACTTAGGTTTTCTGAATGGCGTGTGAAAAGCATCTCTCTTGGTTTGAGAATTTTTTTTGTTTTTTCTTATTGGTATATTTTGTTGTGCATGCATTAGGTAGCGAGAGAAGAGGGAGTTTGATCAAGCAATACAAGATGGTAAGAGAGAGACAACGCAAGGTCTGATTCAATGTCACGAACATTAAGTTGTATGTTTTCCAATTAAAGTACACTTAGAGGAGATCTTATGGTGAGCAGCTTGCATTAATACATAAGTTGGTTTCATTCTTGGAGTTGGAAGAGGAAGAAATCGGGAGATTGAGAAAGGACCCGATTCCCGAGAGCTGACCATGCCCATTTTTGATCGACCCTTTGTTCTAGAAGGTCAAAGCTGACCAAATGATGCCCGCGAGAACGAGTTTGCATTCCTCAGAAAGCATAAGGCGATCAAATGTTGTAGGATGTCATGCGATGACATAGGCGGACCCTCCGACTCCTGACACCTTATCGACGAAGGCTCTTTATAAGAATAGAGTATTACAATAATATGATGTAAAGTAAAAACAAATAAAATTATATTATTAAAAATAATAATAAATTATAGTTTGACTTATAGTGGACTGTGATATTGTTTTTGTGGTACCAAACATGTTTCTTTTTTCCTTTTTTATGGTACCTCCACCAACCTAAGTCGCCTCAAGAGTGGGGTGTCTTAGAATGGCATGCTTTTGAATAATACTCAATGTCACAGTGGATGCTTTTTGAATCGACTCCAGCTTTATCACTAATATGCTAATCTAAACAATGTCCAAAGCTTCATGATTAAAAAAAGGCATAAAAACAATGGTTTATTTCATGCCAATGAGGAATTGTTCACTTTTCACCAAATCTGCCTATTATATACTACCTCGGAATTGAATTTATAAAGCCAGATACAACTTGGAACCCAGATCAAAGTTCCTAAGTTCCTACTCAAAGAAGTTAAACTATAGACTATAGAGATGCTTGGCATCTGCAAACCTGCAAGGAGTGATATTCGAGAATAAAAGAATAAATTCATAACTGCTTGACAATTCATTGGAAGGAAATGGTTAAATAATAACAAAGTTGATGAAAGAAGGATTCTTATATTCCTGTATAACCAATGGTATTTACAATCCATCACAATGACTTATTGCCATGATCTTATTTGCAGACTCACAGTTCTAGAAGATCGACCATACAAGGCACGACCACGTGATCAACATCACTAAATCAATCACGTAGGTCAGGGATCGGCTATGATCTGAATTTAGAAGTGCAATCTCTGTTTTGATCATGGCTTGTTGAAACTATATATGAAAATATCAAAACACTTCTTTCTTTTACTTAGCAAATAGATCCATACCCTTCCTCCTTGAAGTTTCCACATCTATAGACCGCCAACATTAATAGAGTATACATTCCAACTTTTCTAACTTGTTATGTTATGTTCTAACTTTCCCTTATTTAAACAAAATGTAACATGCGACTGCTTTTACAATGAAAAAACAAATGAACCACATCGTCGAAAAGAGTACGCAAATCCTTATTAGCACATGAACCTTTGCTTGCCGGCAGAGTTGAGCTTGCCGTCTTTCAAAGTCTATGGAGTCGCGAGAAGCGGGAATCGACAGCTCGATTCATATGCGATGGAGTCCTCCTGCGACTTTCTCTTCCAAAGGTGCCCGGGGTAGAGTTTTTCGATCACCCAATCAGAAACATGACCCAAATGACCAGGGCATAAGCTGCTTCACATGATTTCAATTCATTGAGGTTATGATTTGTCACAGGAGAAGTACTATGAAAAGAAATATGATTTTCTCATTTGATTGCCTTACCAAAAATACCCGAAAATTAAATATAATAAAAATCGATTAAAAATTAATACAATGTTTTACACATTTCAGTCAGCTTTTCTTCCCTTTTCCTTTTGCTCAGGCTTATGATATAACGGTTTAAGAATTTATGAAACCACCATCGAACATGTAGGTGAAATGGGTTGGGGTCTCTCCTAACTTAACTAGTGGTCTTGAGATCGAGCCATAGGTATGTAGCCGTGTTGTGTGGTAGAGTTTTACCACTCCTATGGTTCCCTCTCAACTCTTAAAGGGATTAGTCTTAGTATGGTATGACTTAAACAATTTATGGAACCAAAGTTCCTAAATTGACGTGCAGGAGAAATTAAATCATATTCACGCGGCGGGAACCACGAATCACCATACTTATAGAAGAATTTGGCATTATGTCGGTCAGAAAATCTTACGAAAGATGATAGATATGTGCAATGTCTCATAAATACCAATCTTGGTAGCAAATCATAAAATCTGTATGAAAAATAGCTCTCTTTCTTATAAGCGTAGCCGTAAAATATGGGTGAAAATAAAAACACAACACTTCGAGCCGAAACGTACCCTAAGATAATATTTCTTCATCGTGTAGATGCCGATAAGATCAGATATCAGACGAACATTAACCGAAATCGATATTACGATTAATGTGATTAATTAAGACGGGATGGGATAGTTGTATCTCTGCTCATCCTGACTGCATAATACACAATTAATGCCTAATGCCTTTAACCTGTAAAACTTATTTGCAATTAAGTATACCATTAACACCTAGCAGTGTTAATAGTTGGCATGCTGAATCATACACATAATGGGTAGTTAAAAGTCAATCTCTTTCATGAATTATTAAAGAAATTTATCGATTCACATTTCTACAGGATCTTCGGTTTAGTCCCACAAAGGTAAAAACAAAGCGTGCAACCTTTAATTTTGACACTTCTTTTTCCTTCACTCTGTCCCATGTGCCACCCCTTCTTCTTTCACTTTTTATCCCATGATTTTCTAAAACAATTCATTTCACAAATTGGAATAGGGTATTTGGGACCCGATCCTCTAATGGATGTGGGGAAGGGGATAAAAAAGATAAATCCGATGGGGATGAGGATAGAAATAATAAATAGGGATGGGGATGGGGAATCTAAAATCCAACCCATTGTCATCCCTACACCCTTCCATGGGGGGGATATCTATCTAGATCGGTATGCACTTCTCTCATTCTCTTGTGCACTCAAACCATCACGGCATTCCTATGGATATAAAATAAAAAGAAAGGGACGAGCTTCATTTTGTCCCCAGATGGGCATACACGGGGAATTGGAATGCGGAACCTTCGCAACTCCCTCTTGCCCCTACGACTCTACTAATCATATAGAGCCACTCTATCTTCTTGAAATCTATGTCACGAACTCTCAGTTATCTTCTAAAACAAGAGGAAGTTGACATGCTCAAAAATACGGCCTGTTTGAACCTAACCATGACTTCAAAATCTTTGCAGTCCAAAGAAAATGTAACGACACATGTTAAAACCACTAAGAAAGGAATACTAATGATTCCAGGTCTAACAGAAATATATTTATGAACATCTTATTGGGTTTGAACCATATTCTCTGACTTCACAGCCTCGAATGGGGCAAGTTGATGAGATCAAGATTGTGTTTAGGATGTTTAGTACCTGCCTTGTAACCAGCGCTTTTCTCTTCATGTCTGACCATCCCTTGAGAATGAGGAGGGATGAGGATGTGTTGAAATAACTGAGCAGTGTGATTTGAGGACTAGCGATATTCATATTTTCCTTAAAAGACTACGGCTTACACTAAAACACATTCAACAAACCCTTCCACAAATAAACAATTATTTGTAGATTCCTGGTTAATCATACACGATGAATCTGAAAGAAGACCCGGGGTATGTAAATAACAGCATCTGTCTGTTTTACCAATATTGAGTGCCAACTACTTTGAGCAATTCTAATTAAAGAATTTATAATGAAACTAATGCGATTGAGTATTTGAAAAAGCGAGGACCAAAAATTCTTATTTGAAGCCCAGATCTAGTATGTGACCAAATATTTGATAAGAAGGCGCACGTAACCAAGATTTTTGTTCGAATCTTGGGTACTGAGTCATAAGAATTGGATGACACAAACATGATGTACTAGCAGAGTACAACCATATATAGCCTAGTACAAAATTGTAATAAAAATTTTGAACAAAACAAAGAAAGCTTGGTCACGTGCGGTCATGCTATCGAATATTTGCTCTATGTTAGGCCGGAGAAGCGAATAAGATTTTTTGTCCTCATTTTCAATTAGTTTTCAAATGTCGATACCCGCCCGCATAGTTTTCCCATATATATTTAATTTCAGAAATGAAAGCGGATCTTAGAAGTTTGATTAGAAAAAAAATAGTATTATTATTAATAATCATAAAGAAATAACCGCCAAATTCCACGCGAAGTAATTTCGGGGAAGCAAATCAAACACATGCATTATTGCTCGACAAAATCACATCAATTAAAACGGGCGAGCACCTCTGATAGAATCATAATTAACCAGCATTAGAAGATAGATAGGACTTGCATGTCACATGCCAAGATGCAAAATTTAATCCTCCTTTGAGCCTATTCTATCATAAACACGAAGGTGTCAAGCTATCTGTTGATTAAGTCCAGACGTTAAAAGCAGTTCGAGTTTTAAAGCTTTAATAACATTTGTTTTCATTTTTAAAGTTTCCACTCATCGATAATTTCTTATCATGTGCTATAAATCCAGTGATCCTGCGAAAAGGCAACATCGATCACTAAACAACAAATCTGATAACAATGTGATTACATTTCATAATAAAAGCAACATTATAAAATTTGACACTCAGGGTGATAAATACGCCTAAAGATGTGCACCCACTGAAAGATCAGAAATATTCCATTCTAGTGACTTAAGTAACAATACATATTCGAAAGAAATTTAATACCTTACGGATCATACCCTTCAAAGGTTTTCATGTACACAACGTTGAAGGCTAGAACTTGCGGTATCTTTGAGGAGATATTATGTCGTTGATTTTTAAGAAGAATCAATGAATTGATTACCTTAAATAAAGTAAAAAATAAGATACGAGGAACACGGAAATACAAGTAAAGGCTAAACCTTATGATTCGAACATCAAATTTATGGAAACAACAAAAGAAAGCAATTTATAGGCTCAAAAAACGATGAGTAGATCGAGCTCATAGAACTTTCAAAGTGACATAAAGAATAGCATTTAAATTCCCCATCCCATTTATTATTTCTATTCGTCCCATGATTTACATTTCACTTCCTCCACATCCATTGGAGGATCCCATACCCTTACCTTCTACCCCGAATACCTATTCCAGTTTGTGAAATGAATTATTTTTAGAAATCATGGGATAAAAAGTGAAAGAAGGGGTGGCACATGGGATAGAGTGAAAGAAAAAGAAGCGCGAAATAAAAGGTTAAATCCCTTGTTTTTACCTTTAGGGGACTAGAAACTAAAGAGATGGGGTAAATTTGAATTTGACAAATTTCTTTTTAATAATTCATGAAAGGATTAGTACAACCGGAGTCCATTATGTGTATGATTCGGCATGCGACTATTAAACAATTTATTGAAACAAGACAGCAAATCGAAATGTCTTTTTAATAAGAGAGAGAGGTTTTTAGGGTTTTCTTAGGGTCTTTATGTAGTTTGTGCTAGACCCTTGTAGTAGGTGAAGAATATAGCATTTTTGGGCCCTTCCTTCCAGCTATGATGAAATGATAGGAGGATCCTTGGGGAAGAAAATGGGTGATTATTTCCTTTTGGGCAAGGACTTCCCGGAAGGCAGACGAAGGCATATAGAGAGAGACAGGTAAAGTTTACCTTTCACTCACATATAATGATTCATTGCTATATCTTTGCTCGATTTTATTTTTATTTTGGAAAATTTTTCCACTGGGATTTACTTGGGAAGCCAAAGGGAAGAGATATTATTTATGTCTTACTACGTAATGAATTGGTGAAAGAAAAAAAAATGTAAGAACTTCATTTTATTTACTTGTTTTTGAAAACTATTTTAAGATTCTGATAAATACCTTCAAAATGTAATGTGATGGAAGATCAAGTATTCATGCTAGTGACTTAAGTAACAACCATATTCATAGAAATTAATACCTTACGGATCTAATACCCTTCAAGGTTTTCATGTACCACCCAGCCTTCGGCTAAAAACTGAACTTACTTGCTTGAAGTATCTTCAGAGAGATATTATATCGTTGATTTTTCTAAGAAGAATCCAATGATTGGTTGCCTTAAATAAATTTAAAAAATAAGATCTGTGAGGGAACCTGATACAATAAAGGCTAAACCTTGATTTGAACATCAAATTTATAGGCTCGACAAAAGCAATGATAGATCAAACTCGTAGAACTTTCCAAAGTGACATAAGAATGACATTTGATTTGCTTAGCGATAATATATTCTCGGAAAAAGGGTGCCTAATGGGACGTGAAGCATAAAAGGATAGTGACCATTCGAGGTCCCTATCTAAATAATTAAAAATTTCTACTCTTATTAAGGCCCTTCTTTGTAAATGGAGTTGGCGCTTGCTATGCGGGGAAAGCGATGCCTTTTGAAATATTTTAATTAGAGTTAAGTGGGGAGGATCAGGGAGTTGTTGTACCAAAATGGTGAAATTTGATTCTGAGTTGGAGTTTGGAAGAGCTTAGAAGGTATGGGATACGGTGGTGGAAAAATGGCCTTTGAGGGGAGGGTAATGGGAGCGGGAATTTTGGAAGGATAAGTGGTGTGGGTCGATGACTTTGTGTGATGCTCCCAGGTTGTTTGTTGTTGTTGCTCCTGAGGCGTCGTGATTAAAGAGATGTGGAGCTGGATGAGGAGGAGGATGTTAGGTCCCTCATTTTGAGACCCTTGATGATTGGGGTGGAGGAAGTAAAAAATTTTCTTACTTTCCTTAGTAGAACAAAGTGCGACCCAGCTTGGAGGATAAAGGTGAGGTAGGTGGAAGAAAAAAAGCGCTTTTCTATTCGAATCCATATGCGGGGAAATAACAATAGAAGCATAATCAAAACTTTAAGCATGGATTTGGCAGAGAAAGCGCACCTTCCGCTCTCATATATCCTCAACTTATTGCACTTTATTCGACTAAGAAAATAAAGAACTTCCTCCGATTCGATCAAAACGAAGGTGCAAATGATTCAACAGCACCTATCGAACTCATCTCTTTTAATCACGACATGACTTTAACGACTGTAACAAACGGAAAAGCATCACTAAGGCATTGACTACACCATCGCTCGAAAAAAGCACCCTGATTGTACCCTCCTCGAACTCCGACTCGACTGAATCCCAGCGCCTTTCTAAACTCTTTCCCAAACTCAACTCATGTTTCGACCCTCACCATTTAATACGTTTCTTTCGCATTCATGCGCTCCCAATTAAAATATTTCAAGGTACATCGTTTTCTGCATACTTCAAATCATTTAAAAGAAGAGCATAATAAAATAAGATGCATTCTTAAATTATTTAGATAAGGACTCGATATTATGCATCTCCACTTTTATGCACAGGGTGCACGTCGATCAGACACCGCCTACAAGATATATTAACTCTTGCTTTTACAAATCAAAATGTCATTCTTTATGTCACTTTGGAAAGTTCTATGAGTTTGATCTATCATTGTTTCTTTTGTTGAGCCTATAAATTTGATGTTCGAATCAGAAGGTTTAGCCTTTATTGTGGGGTCCACACCCTTCGTGACCACGGGGTGCCTTGGGTGCCCAATGATTTCTGAAGGGTTGACTGATGGGACTCTTTGAAGGAGCACCAGAGTAGTCACGAGTGTGGACCCCTGATAAAGCATGCTTCGATTGGTACCGAGAGATCTTGTTGGATGTTAAAAATACTGATCTGGGTTCGAATCTCCAGGGAGGCGAAAGGAACTCGATGGGAATGAGGATATCCTGGTGAGCTTCCACGAAGGGTACCCGTAGAGGTGGTCCGCAGGTGGGAGGCGAAGGAACTTCGATGGAATAGGGATATCCTGGTGGACCTTCCACGAAGGGTACCCATGGGGGTGGTCACGAAGGAGTGGGGTCTCGCGATAAAGGCGGCCTTTGTTGGCCAGGGTCCCACCGCCATTGACTCACCAGTGCTCAGGTGTATATAAATTAAGCGCCAGTAACCAGCGGGTGCCCTTCGAGGTGGGTCAGCTCACGGGAATATCATCTTACTCACTGGCGTTTTAACCGCTGTCGTAGGCTGACCGGGGCCAGGGGCAAGGTCCCGATGGGGGCATGCACTACCAGCGAGCTCTTGCTCGGTTGGTGAAATAGAATGCTCCCCGGTGGATCTCGCCTGGTCTGGGTTCCCGTCTGCAGAGGCGAAAGAAAATGCTGGGGTCATGTTATTCTGTGGTGAGACCCACTGAGCCGATGAATTCTGAGAAAGGAGTGGACCTGATGGCGCTGAAGAACATACTGTGTCCATGAGGTGTGGACCCCACATTCTGTGTATTGTGTTCACGTATCTTATTTTTAAATTTATTTAAGGTAACCCGATCATTGGATTCTTCTTAGAAAAATCAACGACATAATATCTACGAAGATACTTGGCGGCAAGTTCTAATAACTAGCCAGATTTATTGTACATAGAAAACCTTAGAGGGTATGATCCGAAGGTATTAATTTCTATGAATGTATATTGTTAAAGGAAACTTAAGTCACTAGCATGAATACTTGATCTTCCATTGTACACATTTTAGTGTATTTATTGTAACCGGAAAATGGTTTTCAAAACCTGAATGAAATGGTTCACATTTTTGTTTTTCTTTCACCAATAGTCATTACGTGTGAACATAAATATGTCTCTTCCCCTTATTTGTCTCCCAAGTAAATCCTGAAATTTTCCAAAATAAAAGAAATAAAAAATCGATAGATATAGCAATGAATCAATATATGAGTGAAAAAGCCTTACCTTTTGAGTCTCTACCTCCTGTACTATAGTCTTCGTCTTCACAGGGAAGTCCTTGCCCAAAGGAAATAATCTCTTGTTTTCTTCCAGGATCCTCCTATCATTTCATCATAGTTGGAAGGAAGGCCCAAAATGCCATATTCACCACCTACCAAGCAGGGTCTGCTTACAAACACCACAGCAAGGAAGCCCTAAGAAAACCCTAAAAACCCTCTATTAAAAGACATTCCAGTTCTTTGTCTTGTGTTTCTAATAAATTGTTTAATAGTTGGCATGCTGAATCATACACATAATGGAGTGGTTCAGATCAATCTCTTTCATGAATTATTAAAAAGAAATTTGTCAAATTCAAAATTTACCTGATCTTTAGTTTCTAGTCCCCTAAAGGTAAAAACAAATTACAAGGTTTTAACCTTTTATTTTGAAGCCTTCTTTTTTCTTTCTCTATCCATGTACCACCCTTCTTTCACTTTTTAGCCCATGATTTTCTAAATAATTCATTTCCCCAAATTGGAATGAGGTATTTGGGTAGAAGGGTATGGGTATAGGATCCTCAATGGATGTGAGAAGGGGATAAAAAATGTAAAATCTGATGGGACGAGAATAGAAATAATAAATGGGGATGAAGTCCAAATCCGACCCATTGTCATCCCTACACCCTTGTGGGGATCATCTATCTTATTCAGGTGTACTTCTCTCATTCTCACACATTGCACTCCAACCTTGTAGCATTCTACGGATATAAAATAAAGAAAGAGAATGAACTTCATTTATTGGGAGTAGGCGATACACAGGGAATTAGGAATTTGGAACCTTAGCCAACTCCACCACCCTCCCCTTCTACTAATCATATCAAGCCACTCTATCTTCTTCAAAATCCTATGTCCTGAACTCTTGATTATCTTCAAAACGGGTTCAAGCAGCTCAAAGTAAAGCCTTGTTCCAAAATCTAACCATGACTTCAAAATCTTTGCAGTCAGAAAATGTAGCAACACGTGTCAAAACCCTTAGAAAAGGAATACTAATGATTCGGGGTCTAACGAAATATATTTACCAGGAACATCTTGG
This sequence comes from Tetrastigma voinierianum, assembly GCA_016808115.1. Taxonomy (NCBI): domain Eukaryota; kingdom Viridiplantae; phylum Streptophyta; class Magnoliopsida; order Vitales; family Vitaceae; genus Tetrastigma; species Tetrastigma voinierianum. The sequence continues at coordinate 208,886 of JAEQBH010003600.1, forward strand.
ATTTGAACCATATTCTACAACTTCTTTAGCCTCGAGCATAGGCAGTTAGTGAGATCAAGATTGTGTTTTTTGAATCGATGTTTATTTTCACCAGCTGTATGCGCTTTTCTCTTCACATAAAGCCCAGTCATAGTGAGGAGGGATGAGGGATGTGTTGAGAATCACTAGACAATGTCAATTTCAGGACTAAATAATTCATATTTTTTTCCTTAGAGCTCAGCAAATAAAAAATTGTGTGGATTCTGGTTCATCCTTTTGCAGAATCTGAAGACCAGGTATGTAAGTAACATCATCTGTTTTACCAATGTCGGTCTTGACTACTTTGAGCAATTCTAATTAAAGAGAATTTATAATTTGAGCTACTTGCTAAAGTATCAAATTACAAAAATTATTTGAAAAATAGGGACCAAAATTTCTTATATGATATTCTAGCATGTATTGAAATATTTGATAAAGAGGATTGCACACAACAGAGATTTTTGTTCGAATCTCGAATTTACAAGTCATGGAAACATTGGATACAACCATGATGAACTATGGAAGTGCAAACCCATATGAAACCTTAGAGTGCAAATCGTAATAAATTTGGAAAAAAACAAAGCATAAGTCACGTGCGATCATTCTTTATCAAATATTTGCTCACATATGTTGATGGAGAAGCTGATAAAGATTTTTTGTCTCGATTTTCAAATAGTTTCAAATCGATACCCCTTGTAGTTTTCCCATTTTATAATTGGATTTCAAATGAAGCGGATCATAAGAGAGAAGTTTAAGATGAAAAAAAAATAGTATTATTGATAATAATCATAAAGAAATAACCAGAAAATTCTATGAAGTAATTCCCGAAGCAAATCAAACTGTACATGTACTTTCAGCAAGAAATCATCAGATTAAAACAAAAGCTGAACCAAATCATCAAACAGCTAAGACTTGCATGTTACATCTGTTGGTTAAGTCTCCAGATGGCTGTTAAAACACCAGTTCGAGTTTTAAACTTTAACATTTGTTTTCATTTTTTAAAGTTTCCTCGCATGACAATTTCTTATCCATATTACTATCAATCAAGTGATCCCGCGGAAAACCCGACATCAATTCTGAAACAACAATTACCATAACAATGTGATTACACATTTCATAATAAAACAACATTATGCATGCCCGACCTGAAGATTCTTTATAAATACACTAAAATGTGTACCATGGAAGATCAAATATTCATTCTAGTGACTTAAATGACAATACATATTCATAGAAATTAATACCTTACGGATCATACCCTTCAAAGTTTTCATGTACACACAAATGGTGAAGGCTAGAGCTTGCCAGTATCTTGGAGATATTATGTCATTAGTTTTTCTAAGAAGAATCCAATGATTGGTGCCTTGAATAAATTAAAAAATAGATATAGGAACCTGATACAATAAAGGCTAAACCTTCTTATTCGAACGCTTCAAATTTATTGGCGTCGACAAAAGCGATGATAGATCAAACTCGCTAAGACTTTTGAAGTGACATAAAGAATGGCGTATTTGATTTGTAAGCGAGTATAATATATTCTCGGAAAAGGGTGCTAATGGACCTTGAAGCATAAAGGGAATGTACGATAGGTCCAATCTAAATAATTAAGAACCTGACGTTGTGTTTCAGCTATACGACAGATACTAAGCAAATATATGTTACAGCATAGAGCGTGAGACATTTCCAAATTTGATGTCTCACATTGGTTGATAGGATTACTTACTCATGTTCTTTGACCCGTTTCCTGGCACCTCAAGAACACAAAATTATAGAAGGCGTGAAAATTCGAGGAAGTCCACACCGAAAAAAGGCATACAGTTAGCGAATCTTTGGAAAAGCGACCGATGGAACATCAATATGCTGGTCACCACAAAATAAGAGGATACAATCAGCAAGCATTGCTGGCAAAACGGGATATGCTTGATTAACGGTGACAATGCTAATTAACCTTCAAAAATAAAGGAGAGAAAATCTTGAGCGTGTTCTGTCACGCCACGAAACACCACAATAGACTATGGTACATCGATTCCACCTTCAAGCCTTGACCCTAAAGTTTTGAAGTGTGAGCTTGACACCAGCCTTCTTTATGGCTGATTTTTGTCAATTACGAACACTATGCGAATGCATCATGACTTTCTAGTTAATCGATTACCAATTCAAAATTTCATGCGGAGTAAAGTGCTTTTCAAATATCCAAATCTCAATTATGCATGTCATATAAAGGTACATTGAATATAACATGCTGGATCTCTCAAACCCGACTTTATTTTCTAATATAAAAGCAGATATTTATCATCTAAGTGACTTTCTGATTAATTTTAAAATATTTCACATAAGCCTTGAACTTATTAGTTCAACGCCGATCGACATAAAGTTACAATCAAATCATAATGATGGCCAGATCCCCGAGCTAGCCATCATCTTATGAAACTAAAAATTTTGAAAATTTTGTCGAAGAATAAATGTGAGCTCAAAGTAATAAAAATACTAATACATTTTCATGGAATCAAAAAAAAGTTTTCAATCCTTATAATAAATAGAGAATGTTTTTTCGTAAAATTTTTGATTCGAAAATAAGTTGGAACATTAACAAATATCTTTAAAAACATTCTCATCCATTTCAAATCAGTTTCATATCCGATATAGTCCAAACAATTTCTGTAACAAATTTCGATTCAAACACTTTCATATCAAATCCAAAAATCAAATATTTCAAATATATATTTTTTAAATCATCAAATATCAAATGGTGACCATGGCAAGGACTTTCAAATGGAGTGGCTAGTATGAGTATTCTTTAAAGGTGGGGACAAACACTACTAGTACTAGTAACACTCTAACCAAACCCACAAATTTGGGGTTCCGTCAATTACATTCCCCACCAGAAAATGTAAGGTCGACTATTATATCAGTTGTGAGAGCGAATAGTGTCAACTATTATTTCCAGATTGGCAGCAGAACTTCTTTGAGTCAAATATTTCATTCCAAAAGTTCAAATTACAAAACATCATATCTCATTTTCTTTCGTATGAGAAACAAATCTCAAAGTACATATACAAACTACTTTTTTGATCCATAGATAATCGGATAAATAAAAAATTAAAACTTCCATAAACGAAATTATATATGCACTTGAGGTTCAAACAATTTCATATAGATGAGTAAATAAATGACTTTTCTTTTAAAGATGCGATTAATATCTCCATAAAAACTGAGTGCTCAAGCTTTGGAAAGAGTATCAGAATTTCACCTCACAGTGAAATATTTATAAAATATTGAAAAAAATGTCATCATTACTTGTTTATTTCATGGCACTCTTATGATAATTCTTAACAATGATATTAGTTTAATTTTTAATCCATAATAATAAAGTTAATGGGTTTTCTAAATATTTTATAAAATTTGTGATTTATAAAGTTTATTCTATTAACATGATTTTTTTGTTTCACCTGACATATTGACAAACTGTTCAATAATCAACGCTATTTGAATTAGGTAGTTTTACAAATTTTATAAAACTCACTTATTCCTTCGGATCTTATTTAATAATTTATTTATTTTTATGCTCTTAGTAGAACTAAATCTTTACTATAAAGAAATATAATATTAATAATATTTTACAAATTGTATTATTACACAATACTCATCAACAGCACACTAACAAATTGTCCTTATGACAATAAAATTTATTATTAGCAGTGTTATTTCCTATAATTGCTAAATAATTGTTTAAATATATTTGCTTATCAAAATAGATTTCTCAATCCTTAATAAAATATTTACTTGCCAAAATACATATATATTTAAATACTATCAAATACATATGTTTATACAAAATTGATCACTAAAATTTATCTTTATTTGTTATTATTATTTTCTTTTAAAATTATCATAAATACTTTTCATTTCTCATACTAAAGTAATTGATTATGATACCACCAATCCTCATTTTATTTTATTTTTTTAAAAAAGAGCTTGAAATTAATCTAAATTTGACTTCTTGAGTTGATCTAAATGAAGAAAATTAAAGTCCCCATCAAGAAATCTAAAGCCAAATAAGGAAGATCTTACACAGAGAATTTGTTCTTCAAAGCCCTATGAGTCAGAAAGCCCAGTCGTCTCAGTGCCCCGACCAAGAAATTGAAGAAGAATAGAAGATTTTATCAATTATACCAGGGTATCTATTGAAATTACCCTTTTTACCCTATTTCATTATGTTAATTGAAATTTAATTTACTAACAGTATATTATATTTCTCTGCATTAACAAGACTATCATTATATTTCTGCTAAATCTAATTAATTATATTCATTACTCATATAATGAATTTGGCTGACACAAATGAGAATATAAATATCAAATCGAGAATAATCGAAATTTCTTTCTTTCCCATTTATACTTGGGGTGTCTATTGGGAAAATTACCTTTTTACCCCTCTTTCTATTAAATTGATTAATTAATTACTAATTGAATTATCATTTATTATTTCATAACGTCTAATTGAATTATCATTATTATTTTCATAGCATTCACAAATGAATTATAAATTTATTATTTTATTAGCCCCATGCACATAAAAATCCTATTATTATTATTTTACCATTTACTCCCTTTCTGCAAAGTCCTGTCATTATTATTTTTCCTAACTTATACTATACAATTTCATCTCATTATTCTTTTAGTAACTTATACCTATACAAATTCACATCATTATTATTTTCCTAACTTATACCTATATCAGATTCTGTTACATGTTCAAATGGTTGTCTCGCCATCGAATCGGTATGACATAAACCTCAAAGTTCGTAAAAAATTGAGAACTGCCATTGAAAGACCATAAGTTCAATAGCGAAAGATGTTCAACAATCAATCCAACCTGTCTCGATAATAAAGAATTGAGATTGAATGTATGAATGCAAGTAACCCCTTCAATGAAACTTTCTCCTACGATAACCTAGTTCTTCCAAATAACTAATGATCCCTCTTTACGGAAAATTTACAGAAATTCAATAGATTCCATGATGGATGGTGATCACTCTGAACATACAATCGTCAATCTGATAAAATAAGATTATTATGCACAAAACGAGAAAGAACATGTAAATGGAACAATAAAGAAAAGGCACTCCGTTACTTCCAAATTTTCCTGTTTCAGTTCTATTAGCGCAAAAGATGAATCATAGCATCTGAAAGAAAAATCGAAGAAAAAAAATCTTAATATTTATAAGAGCCTCTTCTCCATCTGCACCCAAAATAAATAATCCCACTTCTCTACAAACCAGTTATAAAATGCCGTCCATGTAGATCATTAAACACCATAAACATCCAAAATTGGAGATCCCAACAAAGTATCAGAGAAAATCCTTAGAACCCACACAAACACATTAAAATTATTTAAAAACACGAAAATTAGAAAGCACAAAAGAAAAATAAAGATTCTGTGACTTTTGTAAATTTGAAAGATATCAAAGCCCACGGGGCCAGGAGGAATCCATGACGGATGTGTCGGGGCTAGGGTTTGAGAAGAGATACGAGAAATTCGGTGTTGAAGTATAGGCCTGAATTTGACCTGGAAAGCAGGCGGGATGCTTTCTCTCTCTATGGAGCCTTAGCTTGGGAGAGGTAATACAAGAGAGGGATGAGGTGTTATACACAATAATACAAGAGAAATATGAATGAATGGACCTATATGTCGGTCAGGCAGAATTACCCCAGGTTTCAGACAAAGAAAATATATGGTGATGATCTTGATTTTAAAATATATAGATCTCAGAGGAACACAGATGAGCTCTCTATTTGCTTTTTTTTTTTTTTACTATTATTATCTGCTGAACTGATATAAGATTTAATATAAAATGTTATATAAATATAAATTTTCAAAATATTTTTCTTTATATTCTTTATAGTAAAATTTAACGAAGGAGTTTAAATATCTTTGTAATTCTTATATTTTTTTGTTGTGCGAAAAAAATATCTCGAGCCCCATCCATCTTTCCCTCTATTCATTTCTGTGAAGCCCCCAGGCTCGGGGGTCAGTTGACTACATCATTCATGAAATACTCGTGGATATTAGGTGGGTGACATTTTCCTAAAATGGACGGAGTCTCCTTTGTAAGGGAAGCTGTAACATCCCAAAAGCCTTCCCTAATAGTTTTATAACATGTTTAAGTTATCAAATGATTAAAAATTATAGTGGATTTAGAAATAAAAATGAAATTTTTATTAAAAATGGTAAAACGGTAATTTTGTCATTTTATAATAGTACTAGAATGACTCATGGAAGCTAGAAATTCTCTGATCTCAAATGGCCAAGCAGGACTGCGGCGAAAACAAAGTCGTCTCAGAAATCTAGCTACCTGTCGAATTTCGTTAAATTCCAGGTGAATGTTGTAGATTTTAGGCGGCAGGTATAGTGTGAAACACAGCAGGATTTGAAAAAATCTGAGAAAGATATTAAGTGCAAGATATTCCAATTATGATAAGTAAATTGAAATAGGAACAAAATGATTTGTTTAGACTAAAAACAATTGAAAAGAAAAAAGATATATGGGTCCCACTTTAAGTAAAGTAAAGTAATAAAAATAAAAACTGAGAAGAAAACGGGAGAGAGAAAAGTGAAAAAAATTGTTATTTTCTTCTCTTACTTGTCTCTTGATATCTGAATCGGACCAAGTCGAGTCGTAAGGCGAGCAAAGAACCTGCTCGACTGATGTTCTGCAGCGTAGAAACCAAAAACAGGGTTGTGGTTTTTTAAATTAAATCAGAAAATCTCCTTTGATTTTCTCTGGATCTAAACTCTGTAGGGTGAGTGGTCGAAGCCAGGTATTCAAAATTGATCCATGTGGCCGTAGTAGTACAGTTTGGGTTGGTAGAGTAATGAGGTATGGATTTTAAGCACAAATAGTAAATAGTATTGAGTAAAATAGTTAATAGTAAATAGTAAAATATTAATGGTAAATGAACTGGAAGTATTAAATAATAAATAATTGAATAATAAAATGGTAAATGGTGGATAATTATTAGTTAATGATGATAAGTAAATACATAAGTCAATAGTTGAATCCATTATATGTGGCCAAATCAAGAGTGCCATTGATATACCGTCTGGCCTGCGAATCTATATGTCTCATTATTCACGAAGTGCTGCACATGTTAAATAATAAGCCATGGGGCTTCATACAACCATACTCTTAAAAACAAATATCTCAACCTATATTCTCATTTGATTTCATGTTTGTTCTTTAAAAGATTTATACATATTTACAAAATATTCACTTAAAACACATTTAGGCTTTCTTTCTCAAGCTACCTGCGTCACGTCTCTTGGATGGTCTGTACGAAAGAGATTTTGTGGAGATGACCGGCGATGAAAAATTCTCTCTGAGTTTCACAAATGCATACGATACGTATATATATGTCCAATCGGCCAAGCCACGATTATTTTGCATATATGATATACATGTCATGTAGAGATCGGCCTCAGTAACCCTTTGGTCCCGACAGCTCCCTCACCGGAATCTCAAATATGAAATAAAACCCGATCCACTTGCACACTTATGCCAGATTTGGAAAACCCTCGATTTATTTATCAAAAACTGATTTTGATTCTTTTCCTTTATTTTGTGGGCCGCAGTTTGGGTTTACAAGTGGGAGCGCCATACGCCTTTTCAACATTTTCACGAACTTACATCGCCGGGATTCAATGTCCTAGTGAATAAGCGTAGGACTTTCACCTGAGGGGATCTACTGACCTCCTTAAAGCAGTATGATTTATCATTTACACACTCATTGAACCTCTACACTTAGGACTTTGTCCCGTTTCAGAGTTCGACCCACTCCTGCAGTGAATGAACCTTACCTGCACCCACTGAACTGTGCGATGTAGTGCATATGGAAATGCATAATGTCAATGCATTTTCTTCATGTTACATGCATGGATAGGCTTTTCATGAAACATTTACATACCATGGATAATTATAATTGATACATATAATCTACCTCCATACAAAACCATATTAATTATCTAAAAAGCATGCATCAATATCTGATTCCATATGCTTGCATGTTATTGACAAGCCGTAACACACAATGGGTCACCCGACTTGGGACCATTCAGCAGGGGAGTACCTCCTGGCCCCTTAGAAAGCATGAACCCGATAGGTTCCAGCGTAAATTTTCACGCAGCTAATCCGACACCACCGAAACACGTTTCTAGTCCAAAACCTAACTCCCATGTCCAGAGCAGGTCATGAATCCATTACCCCTTAGTCCCGAGGCTTGGAACTAATTCACATGGCCTCTCTTGGCCTCCATAAGCAATCCACCATTAGTAAGCCTTTAGGCTAAAAATACGTGGTAGGAAATATCATCAGCACAGGTTGTCGAAGCTCGACTTTTCATTATCACCGTAGATCCTTTGCGTGTGACTTTGAGTCCTCCAGGCTTTGACAGTGGCTGGCGAAACCGGGAAAATCCTCCTTTTCCCTTTCCCCTCCTTACTCGCTTTTTCTTTATTTTCTCTCTAAGAGAAATAGTTTCCTTTCTTGTTCCTTTCTCCTTTCTTTCTTTCCTTTTGCTTTTTCTTTTCTTTTCTGCATTTCTCTTCTCATTTCTTTCGTTTCTCCTCATTTCTCTCCGTTTTCTCTTTTCTCCTTTGGTCCTTTTCTCCCCCTTTTTGGAGAATCTTCCCCATCCAGTCAAAGGAGAATTACCTCCCTCCTTATCGAACCCAGGTGTAGCTCTCCCTTTTTCAGTAATTTCTTTATTCTTAAATCCATTTATGACATCATCCACCACATGGCTTCATGTAGTAAGCAGGATTCAATTCTGCACATGGGCTTGGTGAGCCACTCGCGCGATGCCAATGTCGCACACTTGTGGTGCCCAGTGGCATCCCTTATCTTTACCGTGTGTCGTAGAAGCGCTGGCTCCCTCAGCGTGAAATCCAGAGCCACCTCGGAGATCAGCGAAATTCGACGTGGTAAATTTAAATTTCCGCGAGGCGAGTTCAACGGAGGAGTCCGTTTCGTCATCCGAGATCTAGAAAAATTCCGGATTTTCAACCGAAATTTCTATTTTACCCTTTATCCAAAATCTTGGATTTTCTGGGGTCTCACAGTATAAATGAATAGTACTATAAATATTAAATACATAAATGATTAATGAATACAAGTGAATAGTAAATATATATATAATGAATAGTACTATGAATATTAAATACGTAAATGATTAATGAATAAATTTATAAAATTAATTTTTTTAGTATTTTTTAAGGTTTTGACCCATTTTATCATTTTTTGGGTTGAGTTAGAAATTTGGTGTGGTCGATATAAATGAAGTCGGATTAGCCCTAAGTTTTGGCTCATAACTTGAATAGGCTAGCCAAAATAGGATTGGATGACCCATTTATTAACTCTAAATGAATCATTGTACTTGTTTTGTCACCTAGATTATGAAATAATTTCAACATTTTTTTTAATTTATTGTTTAATTTAATTTAATTGGAGATTAACAACGTAATGAGTTTGGAATTTTGATGTTCCGATGTTGATTGATGGTTCCAAAAAATCATTACATTTTTATATTAGTCAATGGTTTTAATTTGAAAAGTTTGTTATTATTATTACTCTTTTTTTAATTTATTTATCAAAATTTGTATACTTATTCTTCTTCCAAGTTTGAAAGATATTGGTAGAATTTTATATTAAACGAAAAATTCGTTAACGCGCAATATATATTTTTTCTTAATTTTGAATGTATAATAGGTTTTTTTAACAATATATTATTTTTTACATAACTGATTAGCATGTTTAATTTAATTGTTTGTTAGTCACTCAACGTTCCTAAATATTTGCTTAAAAAAATGTTTTTTTGAAAACAATTTAAAAAAACACATACAACTTCATTTTTATGTTTTCTAAAATTATTATTATTATTTAAATTTAATATTTTTTATATTTAAAAAGAAAAATAAACTGAGAATCAAACGTGTTTACGAATTTTCCTTCTTCTTCTTGTTTTTTAAAACGGAAAATAGTTTTCAATCAAAAAATTCTTATATTTTTGATTTTCTTTCACCAATTCATTACATATAAGACATAAATATTGAGAACAAATAATTAGTAATAGTGGAATATTTTACCTTATCCTCATGGTATTTTGTATTATATTTAGTTATTAAGAAAATAAATAAAAATGTTAGCAAAAAATTATTTTAAATTTAGATTATCTTATAAAATTTTAAAAGGAAATTAAATATAAATAATATTAGCTAGTATTTTAAAATTATTTAAATTTTATATTGATATATTAAAATAAATAAAATAAAGAAGTAATTTATTACTTTAATTTTATTTTTTATTCTTTACTTTATCTCTCTATTTGTTTTCTCTGAACCAAACATTATCTTTAACTCATGAAAGATATATTAGTAATATAATTTGTTGGTGGATTCTTTTGAGTTTCGGATGAAAATAATATTTTTGAAAAAAAAAACAAAAAAAAACATCCGAAAAATTTCTAAATAAAATATAATATGGATAGATATAGCAATGAATATATGAGTGAAAAGGTAACTTTCCTTTTGTTCTCTCTCGTCTTCTTGGCATTGAATATAACTGGTGAAGATCGGTTGCCCGTAGGAAATAATCACTTGCCTAAATCACGATTTCCTTTCAAGGATTCATCATAGTTGGATTTTGAGAGCCAAAATGCCATGTCGAAGCAAGATCGTGAGATCACCGGAAAAAGGAAAGAAAGGATTCAACATTCTATCTATGGAACCAATCAGCCTCTATAGAATACCCTCCCTCTTACATGATTGATATACGATAACATCCTCGCCCAGGCTTCCGGTTTTTTGCATTGATATGGCCATAGAATCCAACACCACCCAGACAAAACCCATCGCGCCTCCCAGATCAAAGTGCCTGCGGAAGTGCCTCTGTGAACCTTTAGAGTATAGAGGCTTCTACGGAAGGATTATTCAAGATTGGGGATGTTAGTGAAGACAGGCAGTAAGAAGTAGAAAGAGACATGGTGATCAAAACTACGGAATTGATGAGAGATATGAGGAGAGGTGGAGAATATAGGTATTGTGAAGGTGAGATGGAACCATTGAAAAGAAATTTAGGAGCAGTGGACACAGCTATCTTAGTAAGGAGAGATGCACATTCAATGCAGTGCAGTACTTAGATCTCGAGATGAGAATGAATCAAAAAGAGAACAACAGGAGGGAATGAAATTGGCACTTCACGGTTTCTGACAACCCAAGGCTTCTTCATCTTGGGATACTGACAATGGAAGAAGTTAGTAATTTGAATTAGGAAAGTTAGATTGAAAATCCACATTTTATTTTCCTTTTAACTATGTTTATCTGACCTTTTGATTGATTTTATTTATTCCTGCTGTTTTGAAGCTTTAGCATTTCAAGCGGAACTTACGGTGGAGAGAAGGGCCCGAAATGTAAGAATTTTGTTATTGTAACTCAATTTCAGTTTCTACTCATACATTTCCATTCTTTATTGCGAAGTCTCTTCATCATAATGTAACATTTGACACTTAGGAAAAAAGTTATGGTGTGCTTATTATTTGCTATGCGTTTAATGGTTGTTTAATTGATTGAACCTTGCATTTAGGATTTGACATTGAATCCTCTTACCTTTGTGGTGGAAGAGTACACGGAAGAAAAAGCAGCTCGAGGCCACTTGCCAGCTACATTCAACACGAAGCAGAGGTTAATATCATTTAAAAATGGTGAGGAAACTTCGCATTTCCTTTTGCTTAGGCAATTTCATTTCCTTTGCGGCCAAAGGGGACACTTGAAGAAGGAACAACATGAGAGAATCAAATTGGTGGGGAGAAAGGAGGAAAAGCTGGATACAGTGCCCTGAGATCCGCGGACCATGGAGTAGACGAAGGTGAGGTCATTTTGTAATGAATAAGCAAAGCTCCTTGAATTGAAAAGAAAATAAAATTTATAGATGACATTTTGGATTTAGACGTTTCAATGCTCAACATTTACATGGGGCTCTTCTTTAGTATTTGGTGCTTGATGAGCCTCACCGCTGAAAGAACACCATCTTTAGATTGACTTGAAACTCCATGACGTGCTCCAAGGCTGGAGTGGAGCGTGCACAGGTTGCTCATCGAGGTTTGAATTTTTTGGGCCTACTTTGATAAATAAAATTTTCTATTTCATTACTTGTTCTCCACATATTTAATTACTTCTATTTCAAGATGACTTTCAGTTGTGATCATATTTAGCTTTATATTGCCTTAAACTTAAGGTTTTCTAGATAAGCGTGTGAATAAAAAGTATCTCTCTTGGTTGGGAATTTTTTGTTTTTCTTATTGGTATATTTTTGTGCATACATTGGGTAATAGAGAGAGGTTTGATCCAAGCAATACAAGATGGTAAGAGAAATGACATAGTCTGATTCAATATCACCGTTATTAAGTTGTATGTTTTTCCAATTAAAAGTATGCACATACTTGAGAGTCTTATGGTGGTAGCTTGCATTAATACATAAGTTGGTTTTCATTCTTCACGATTGGAGAGAAGAGGAAGAAATGGGAGATTGAAAGGCGGATTCGAGCCTGACCCATTACCCCGTTTGATCGACCCTTTGTTCCTAGAAGGTCAGGAGAAGCAACGACAATACCATGAGAATAGTTTGCATTCCTCTTTTAGGCGATCAAATGTTGTAAGGATGTCATACAATGACATAATGACCCTCCGACTACAACGCGCATACGTAGGCGAAACTCTTTATAAGAATAGAGTATTAAGTAATATGATGTAAGTAAAACAAATAAAATTATATTATTAAAATAATAATAAATTATGGATTTGACTTATAGTGGTGTGATATTGTTTTGTGGTATCAAACATGTTTCTTTTTCCTTTTTATGGTACCTCCACATGACCTAAATTCGCCTCAAGGAGTGGGGTGTCTTAGAGATGGCATGCTTGAATAATACTCAATTATCCCCATATTGGATTGCTTTTTAGATGACTCAAACTTTATCACTAATATGCTAATCTAAACAATGTCAAGCTTCATGATTAAAAAAGGCATAAGCAAATGGTTTATTTACAGCAATAGGGAATTGTTCACTTTTCACCGTCGCCTATTATACACCATAAGATTGAATTTATAAAAATCGGGATACAACTTGGACAGTCAAAGTTCTGGGTTCTACTCGAAAGTTAATCTATAGACTATAAGCAGATGCGGCATCCTGACACCGCAATGGGGTGATATTCGAGAATAAAGGTAAATTCTGTACAACGCAATTCATTTAGGAAGAATGGTTCCAGAAATGACCTATAAAGTTGATGAAAAGTTGCATATTCACTGTGTAATCAAAGTATTTATAATCCATCTCTGACAACTTATTGCATGAATCACCTTTATAGACTCTGATTCGGAGAAGATTGAAGCCATACAGGCACCAACCAACCAATCAATATCTTAAATCAATCACGGTAGATCGAGTCAGTATAATCTGGTAAGAAATTTCAATCTATTTCAATGTGGCTTGTTGAAACTATATATAGAAATTATCAATATATATATTTTACTTAGCAAATAGGTCACCTTCTCCTTCAAGTTTCCATCTATAAGGTATGACATTAATGAAATTATACTCTTCTAACTTTTCTAACTTGTTATGTTTATATTCAACTTTTCCCTTGGCCACACAAACAAAATGTAACATCTGTTGCTTTAATGAAAAACCAAAGAATAGAACCCTATTAAATTGAAAGAGCCACATGATCAACCATTGCATGAACCTTTGCTTGGCAGGTTGTTTTGCCAGTCTAAATCTGTCGGTATGACGGGGAATCGCGACTCAGGTTCATGTCGGTGAGTCCTCCTGCCGACTTTCTCTTCAAGTTTTGCCCAGGTGAGTTCCAATCCTGTGATAGAAGCGACGACCAAAATGACGGGGCATAAAATTTGCTTCACATGATTTCAATTCATTGAGGTTATGATTTGTCAGGAGTACTACAGAAAGAAATATGATTTTCTCATTTTGATTGCCTTACCAAAAATACCAAAGAAAATTAAATATAATAAAATCGGGTAAAAATTAATACAATGTTTTGAAACATTGAAACTTTTCTTCCTTTCACTTTTGTAAGCATGATATAACGGTTTAAAAAAATTATGAAACCATACATCGAACATGTAGGTGAAATGGGTTGGGGTCTCACAGCAACTAGTGGTCTTGAGATCGAAGGCCATAGGTATGTAGTAGTGTTATGTGAGCAGAGTTTTACCCATCTGTGGTTCCTCTGTTTCGTAAAGGGATTAGTCTCAGTATGGGTATGGCTTAAGCGATTTATGGGCAAAGTTCCTAAATTGGCGTACCGAGGAGGAGTCATCATCTTCCTGCAGTGGGCTTGAATCACCATACTTATAGAAGAATTTGGCATTATGTGGATAAGAAATCTTATAGAAAAGATGATAGATATGTACAATGTCTAATAAATGCCAATGCCGTAGCAAATCATAAAATCCTGTATGAAAAAATAGCTCTCTTTCTTATAGTATAGCCATAAAATATGGGTGAAAATAAAAAAACACAACACTTCTCAAAGACTGACATGCCCTTCTAGGGATGACAATTTCCTTCGGATCCAATGATGGTTTGGATCGGAATGCTTAATCAGAATGGAAGAGGTATAGATGGAACATTTTTAAACCCAATTAAATATTAGGATAATCGGGTTCAAAAATTTTCGGATTCGGGGATGGGGATGGGTCCGATTATCTCCTACCCATCCCTGATATGAATCTGAATTAAATATATAATATATATTTGTGCATTCAAGGGAACATTTATGATTGGTTGTCTTGTGTTTCCTAATAAGTTGTTTAATAGTTGTATCTTTGAATCATACACATAATGAATTTAGTTGGATCAATCTCTTTCATGAATTATTAAAATTTGTGATTCACATTTTACGAGTCTTGATTTCCTAGTCCCTAAAGGTAAAAACAAGCAGTATTTTAACCTTTAATTTTGACACTTCTTTTTCCTTCACTCTGTCCCATGTGCCACCCCTTCTTCTTTCACTTTTTATCCCATGATTTTCTAAAACAATTCATTTCACAAATTAGATAGAATTGTTTTGGGACAGATCCTCCTAATGTGGATGTGGGAAGGGGATAAAAAAGATAAATCCGATGGGGATGAGAATAGAAATAATAAATAGGGATGGGGATGGGGAATCTAAAATCCAACCCATTGTCATCCCTACACCCTTCCATGGGGGGGGATATCTATCTTATATCAGGTATGCACTTCTCTCATTCTCTTATGCCCCTCCCGACCATGCGGCATTCACGCTGGATATAAAGTAAAAAGAGAGAAAGGGCCAAACTTCATTTGTCCCGAGGAATTAAGCATACACGGGAATTAGGAATCTGGAACCTTCATAACTCTGCCTCTGACTCTACTAATCATATCGAGCCACTCTTATCTTCCTTGAAAATCTATATCTGAACTCTAGAATTGCTCTTCCAAAACAAAGGGAAGTTCAAGCATGCTCGAGAAATACGACTATTTGTTTCAGAACCTAATAGCAGCTTCAAAATCTTTCTGATTCCAAGAAAATGTAACAACACATGTTAAAACCACTAAGAAAAGGAATACTAATGATTCCGGTCTAGCAAATATGTTGAACATCTTATTGGTTTTAGACCATATTCTCTAACTTCTTTAGCCTCGAATGGAGCCAGTTGATGAGATCAAGGGTGTGTTTCAGATGTTTAGTACCTGCAACATATTAGCGCTTTTCTCTTCATCTGACCCATCCAAAATGAGAGTTGAGGATATGTGAGAAGCACTAGACAAATATAAATTTCGAGACTAGTATTCATGGCACTTCTTGAGACTCAACACACCTAAAAACACATTCAGCAAACCCTTCCACAAATAAAGCAGGTGTGCAGATTCACAGTTCATCATACACCAATGAATGCAAAAGACCCAGGGTGTATGTAAATAGCATCTGTCTCTGTTTTACCAATATTAGTACCAACTACTTTGAGCAATTCTAATTAAAAAAGAATTTATAATGGGGAAACTAATCAATTTGAAATTATTTGAAAAAGCAGAGGACCAAAATTCTTATTTAGGCGATCTAGTATGTGACCAAATATTTTGATAAGAAGGGCCACTTACGTAACCAAGATTTTTTTGTTGAATCTTGGGTACAAGTCATGAAGAATTCGAATGTATGATGTACTATGAATTTACAACATTATAAACCTCAGTCTGGTGTAATAAATTTTGAACAAAACAAAGCTTGGTCGCGTCACGGTCATCTTTATCAAATATTTGCTCGCATGTTGAGCTAGGCTTGAATAAGATTTTTGTCCTCATTTTCAATTAGTTTCAAATCGATACCCCCTTAGCATTGGTTTCCATATATAGTGAATTTCAAATGAAGCGGATCATAAGAAGTTTCAGATGAAAAAATAGTATTAATGATAATAATCATAAAGAAATAACTATAAAATTCCATGAAGTAATTTCGGAGCAAATCAAACACAATACATGTATAACAAAATCATCAATTAAAACGAATAAGCACCAATAGAATCATTGAAGGACCACAGGCCGGGATTAACCTCATGGGCAGGGGACCTCGGCACTCAATGGATATAGAAACTTTTCCTCAAAACCATCAAATAAAATCCATGGAATGAACTGTTTTACAATCCTTAACATATCTTTAGAAAATAATCTGCGAGCGAAGTGGTAAATTTTTTTTCTTTTCTTTCTTTTTTTCAAACGCGATTTTTCATAAAAATTGGCGGGAAGTTTCCTCTGTTTTGGACTTTCAGAAATTATGAAACTTTGATAAAAGCATTTAAACACTTATAAACTTCAATTTTATACTTCCATATTAGGACTTCGTCCTGACCCAATCAACCTGATGTACATACATAACAATTGTTTCTTCAAATCATCAAACAATTTCAAACCCTCTTAAATTCAATGCACATTTTATCAAAAACGTTGCAGGCTTGTGGACTTCAAAAGCGAGCCGCCTACGTACCTCGTCCAGCGGGGATCAAAGCCCACGTAGTTCCTTTTTCAACTATACATATACATATATGCATAACAAAATATTCAACCTCAGAACATCTTTGCAAAATTATATCGTGAAATCAGTCTTACGTCTCGTAATGGCTCGACTCCTTGCTTTGCCACGGGGAGTGACCTCTATGGCACTTTTTGTCTTGGAGTCTAAAAAATGTTTTGAAACATATAGAAAAGAATATGAGCTAAAGGAGCGGTGATGTGTTTCATTAAAATAACATTTTCGATATATACCAAAATAATACATACTTATACCATTAAATCCGTTTTCTGCCTTAACTTATTTATACCTTCAAACTTCTTTCAATAAATATTTATGCGTTTAAATCCATTTGCTTTAAACATTTATGCAGTAAACTCTGCTTTCTTTCTTTCTTTCTTTCTTTCTTTCTTTACGATGGAACCAGAGGAATAAACACATAGAGCAGTTTCAGTGCGCGGTGAGACAGTCAAATTCGATCCATAACCACTGCAGCTGGAAACTCACGCTTTGCATAGGGTTCAGTCATACTTTATCACGTGTAAGAAATTACTCTGACTACCTATTTCCCTCCCTGGGTTCGTAACTATGGCTTTACCCTCTAAATCCTTACACGCTTGAGTACTTCGGCCCGATGTCAGTCCTAACAGTCATAGGGGTTTAGAGGTAACCATCGAGTAAAACATTTCTTTAAAATACATTTATAAATACATTTAAATCCTTTACTTTATCATTAAAATACATATGCATTCTTTAAACATTTTAAACTTTCATAATACCTTAACATATGCATACATATTTAATACACATATAAATATATGCATTGATACCAAGATAAAACAATTCAAGATAAAACGTTTCCATATGCCTTAACATTTACATAAAAATTTCACATTAAACTTTGAGTTTAACATTAAAACCATTCACTTTTAAAAACTCAATTCTCAAAATATCATTTTTCACTCACAATTCACACGCTCAATCTAGCTTGCTTCCCGTCAATTCGGGTTTCCGTCCGATGGTCCTTTTCACTTTTTAGAAAAACCACAACTATACATTAATCCATAACTTCCATTTAATCCACCATACACCTTCATTTAAAGCCAAATGAACAAATTACCCTTAAGCACTAAAAACCCACTCATTTAGGTAACCTTTTCCAACAATACTCTATAGACTTTATGACTCAAAAATTATTCAAACGGTCTTCAAAATTTATGGAAACTCTCCAGATCAGTCCTTTATATATCCAATGACATCTCTTTAAATTTTCCAATTTAAAATTCCCTTCTAAGCCCTCAACCACATAACACAATCTGCACAACAGATGACTCAGTTTGGCAGAACAGAATCTGCACATAGCTCCACTTTGAAACATTTTCTGGGCCCTTTGGGATTAAAATATGCTTGAACTTCCTTCAGATAAATTTTTCCCCTAGAAGTCTATTTTAACCATCAACTTGAATCACTCCGTCGGATCAGAAATGAGCAAGTTATGGTCAAAATACGAAAATTGGTCAAACAGGAAAACAGAGCATTTCCTGTGCAAGAACCAGACAGTAAACACATGGCCCTACTGATGAATTTTGGGCACTTTAGGGTTACAATTTGCATGTACTTCCTTCAGATAACTTTTTCCCTAAGTCCTATTTTACCCAAATTTTGAATCGCACTCAAATCAGATCAGAAATGAGCAAGTTACAGTCAAAATACGAAAACTGGTCGAAACAGGAAAACTGACATTTCTGTACCGAGCAGTCCATAGATTTTCCAGATTTGCCTTTTGCCACTTTTGCTACCAATTCGCCATTATAAGCATCATAATTAAATGCATCAAAAACATCATGGATGCATCACAAACCATTCGACATGGCTTAGGTGGTGCTATGGAACCAAGATTCATTCCATGGACTCGTCATGGGTCATCCAAGAACTCAACTGGGTCGCCGAATTCTTTTTTAAGCCAAATCTTTTGATGATTGAACACTTCGCTCGCAATTGGGGCAAGCTCTCATAATCCCAACAAAGCATCCCAGGTTTGTGTAGCGGCTACAAAACTGGGCCAAGGAAGGAACAATGCTCGCGAAATTATTTTCAAAATCCACAGACGTAAAAACATTTGATTCAAAGACAACCATACCTTAATCTTGGGACTTCTCCTCCTCCTTCTTCTTCCTTCTCTCCCTCTTGGCTCTCTTCTTCTAAAACCGTGGAGCCCTAGCCCTTTGGAGACCAAATGAAATTTGGCTTTTGTTTTTCATTTTCTTTTATAATATCAACTTTGCCTTAATTGTAAATTTACCCTCATCTCTTAAATATTGAAATTCTTTTGAAATTCTATTTTGACCATCCTCTAATTTGATTTTCAAAATTTTCATATCTTTGTAATGACCATTATACCCTTATGCTCATACCACCCTCTCCGGTTTCCATAAATTATCCTTTCCTATTTTAGTCTCCAAAATACTACTATTATAACATTCAATCGGGTTGGGGTTTACAATCATAATTAACTTGACATTAGAGATAGATAAGACTTGCATGTGTCACATCTTTTAAGAATCTTAAAAATTTAATCCTCCCCAGCCTCTTCTATCATAAACTGAAGGTGTCAACTATACCATTGGTCAAGTCCCCGAATATTTGTTAAAACAAAGTTCGAGTTTTAAACTTTAATAACATTTGTTTTCATTTTTAAAGTTTCCACTCATCGATAATTTCTTATCCATAATACTATCAATCCAAGTGATCCCCGCAGAAAAATCCAACATCGATTACTAAACAACAAATACAATAACAATGTGATTACACATTTCATAATAAAACAACATTATGCATACCCGACCTCAAAAATTACAATAAATACACTAAAATGTGTACCATGAAGATCAAATATTCATTCTAGTGACTTAAGTAACAATACATATTCAAAGGGTGTACCTTACGGATCATGCCCTTCCCAAGGTTTTCATGTACTAGCGATTGAAGGCTAGAACTTCTTTGCCAAAGTATCTTCCAGGAGATATTATGCGTTGATTTTTCTAAGAAGAATCAATGATTAGTTGCCTTAAATAAAGTAAAAAAATAAGATACAGGAACACAATACAATAAAGGCTAAACCTTATGATTCGAACATCAAATTTATAGGCTCAACAAAAGAAACGAATTTATAGGCTCAACAAAAGAAACGATGATAGATCAAACTCATAGAACTTTCCAAAGTGACATAAAGAATGGCATTTAGATTCCCCATCCCCATTTATTATTTCTATTCTCGTCCCCATCAGATTTACATTTTTTATCCCCTTCCTCACATCCATTGGAGGATCCCATACCCATACCTTCTACCCAAATACCCTATTCCAATTTGTGAAATGAATTATTTTAGAAAATCATGGGATAAAAAGTGAAAGAAGGGGTGGCACATGGGATAGAGTGAAAGAAAAAGAAGCGTCAAAATAAAAAGGTTAAAATCCCACTTGTTTTTACCTTTAGGGGACTAGAAACTAAGATCGGTAAAATTTGGGTGACAAATTTCTTTTAATAATTCATGAAAAGATTGATCTAAGCAGTCCATTATGTGTATGATTGACATGTGACTATTAAACAATTTATTAGAAACCTGAGGCGACAAATCGAATGTCTTTTTTTTTAATAGAGAGGGTTTTTAGGGTTTCTTAGGGTCTTTATGTAGTTTGTGCCAGACCCTTGCTTGGTAGGTGAAGGAATATGGCATTTTTGGGCCTTCCTTCCAACTATGATGAAATGATAGGAGGATCCTTGGAAGAAAATGAAGAGATTATTTCCTTTTGGGCAAGGACTTCCCCAGGAAGACGAAGACGAGGAATTTAGAGAGAGACCAAAAGGTAAGTTACCTTTTCACTCACATATATTGATTCATTGCTATATCTATCGATTTTATTTTTATTTTGGAAAATTTTAAGGTTACTTGGGAGACAAAAGGGGAAGAGATATTATTTATGTCTTACACGTAATGAATTGGGAAAGAAAAAAATGTAGGAACTATTTTATTCATGTTTTTGAAAACTATTTTCCGTTACAATAAATACACTAAAATGTGTACAATGGAAGATCAAGTATTCATGCTAGTGACTTAAGTAACAATACATATTCATAGAAATTAATACCTTCTGGATCATACCCTTCAAGGTTTTCATGTACCTGACTGGCTAAAAATTTGAACTTTATGATATCTTGGAGATATTATATCGTTGAGTTTTTCTAGAAGAATCCAATGATTGGTTGCAAATAAATTTAAAATAAGATCACGGGAACCACTGATACAATAAAGAATTTAAACCGATTTGAACATCAAATTTATAGGCTCAACAAAAGAAAACAATGATAGATCAAACTCCTTAGAACTTTCAAAGTGACATAAAGAATGACATTTTGATTTGTAAAAAGCAGTATAATATATTCTCAAAAAAATGGTGCCTAATGGACAGCCCAAAGCATAAAAGGAGATGGCAAGCCATTCGAGTCCCTATCTAAATAATTAAGAAATTGTCTACTCTTATTAAGGCCCTTCTTTGTAAATGGAGTTGGCGCTTTATCTGGGGAAAACGTACCTTTTAGAGGAAATAATTTTAATTAGAGTTAAGTACGGGAGGATCAAGGAGGTTGTTGTGCAAAATGGTGAGAATTTGATTCTGAAGATTGGAGTTGGAGAGCTTAGAAGGTATAGGGATGGGTGGGTGGAAAATGGCCTTTGGGGAAGGTAATGGGAGCCCGGGGTGTTTTTTGGAAGGATAAAGTGGTGTGGTCTGATGACTGTGATGCCTTTTGATTTGTTTGTTGCTGTTGCTCACAAAGACGTCGTGATTAAAGATGTGGAGCTACGGATGAGGGAGGAGGATGTTGGAATCCTCATTTTTTGAGACCCTTCAATGATTGGGAATTGGAGGAAGTAAAAAATTTTCTTACTTTCCTTAGCCGAACAAAAGTGCAACCAAGCTTGGAGGATAAGGTGAGGTAGGTGGAAGAAAAAAAAAGCGCTTTTCTCTGTCAAATCCATGTACAGGGAAATAACAATGGGAAGCATAATCCAAAACTTTAAACATGGTGGCGAGGAAAGAAAAAAAACTTCCACTACTCACCTATCCTCGGCTTGAATCTTGCTTTGTTCGGCAAGAAAGTAAGAAAAGAATACACTCCTCGATTCCCGATCGTGAAGAGTGCCAATGAGGGTTTGGCATCTGCCTCATCGACTCATCTCTTTGTACGGCGTCTTTATGTTTGCGACAGCGCGGCAAATCGAGGAAAGCACCACTGTCTCTCAGCACCACGGTCTCGATACCTCCTCAGGCCATTTTTCCAGCCGCGATCATACCTTTCTAAGCTCTTTTGAAACCGTATTTAACTCTAATTAAAATATTTCAAAGGCATCGCTTTCCGCATAAAGCGCCAACTCCATTTACAAAGAAGCGGCCTTAATAAGAGTGCATAATTTCTTAATTATTTAGATAGGAATTTGAATGGGCTTGCCATCTCCCTTTACGCTTTGGGCTGTCCATTAGACACCCTTTTTCTCGAGAATATATTATACTCGCTTACAAATCAAAATAGTCATTCTTTTATGTCACTTTGGAAAGTTCTATGAGCTCACCTATCATTGTTTCTTTTGTCAGCCTATAAATTTGATGTTCGAATCGGGCGTTTAACTTTATCAGATTGTGTCTCGTATCTTATTTTTTAAATTTATTTAAGGTAACCAATCATTGGATTCTTCTAGAAAATCAACGACATAACATCTCCGAAGATACTACAAGCAAGTTCTAGCCTTTAGCCGTCAGGTACATGAAAACCTCAAGGGTATGATCCGTAAGGTATTAATTTCTATGAATATTGTTACTTCTAAGTCACTAGCATGAATACTGTTTCTTCCATTGTACACATTTTAGTGTATTTATTGTAACTAGAAAATAGTTTTCAAAACATGAATGAAATAGTTCCTACATTTTTGTTTTTCTTTCACCAATCTATTACGTAAGACATAAATAATATTCTCCCTTTGTCTCCCAAGTAAATCCTGAAAATTTTCCAAAAAAAAATAAAAAATATCGATAGATATAGAAATGAATCAATATATGTGAGTGAAAAGGTAACTTACCTTGCCCTCTCTATATGCCTCGCCTTCTGCCTTCCCGGGAAGTCCTGCTCAAAAGGAAATAATCTCTATTTCCAAGGATCCTCCTATCATTTCATCATAGTTGGAAGGAAGGCCCAAAAATGCCATATTCCTTCACCTACCAAGGGTCCGCACAAACTACATAAAGACCCTCTAAGAAACCCTAAAACCCTCTCTATTAAAAAAAGACATTCGACTACTG
The DNA here is from genome assembly GCA_016808115.1 of Tetrastigma voinierianum. Lineage (NCBI taxonomy): Eukaryota > Viridiplantae > Streptophyta > Magnoliopsida > Vitales > Vitaceae > Tetrastigma > Tetrastigma voinierianum. The sequence goes on from JAEQBH010003600.1 coordinate 232,358, forward strand.
GCCTCAGGTTTAATAAATCGCTTAATAGCTGGCATGTCGAACTACACAATGGAGTGGTTCAGATCAATCTCTTTCATGAATTATTAAAAAGAAATTTGTCAAATTCAAAATTTACCTGATCTTTAGTTTCTAGTCCCCTAAAGGTAAAAACAAGTGGGATTTTAACCTTTTTATTTTGGCGCTTCTTTTTCTTTCACTCTATCCCATGTGCCACCCTTCTTTCACTTTTTATCCCATGATTTTCTAAAATAATTCATTTCACAAATTGGAATAGGGTATTTGGGTAGAGGGTATGGGTATGGGATCCTCCAATGGATGTGAGGAAGGGGATAAAAAATGTAAATCTGATGGGGACGAGAATAGAAATAATAAATGGGGATGGGGAATCTAAAATCCTACCTATCACACCCTACACCTTCCATGTGGGGATATCTATCTTATTTCAGGTATGCACTCTCTTCATTCTCCCCGTGCACTCCAACCTTGCGGGCATTCCTGCCGACATAAAATAAAAGAGAAAGGAGCCAAACTTCATTTGTCACAGGAGATGGGCATACACCAGGAATTAGGAATTTGGAACCTTCATAACTCCTACCACCCCTCCCAACTCTACTAATCATATCGAGCCACTCTATCTTCTTCAAAAATCTATGTCCTGAACTCTTGATTATCTTCAAAACAAGGAAGTTCAAGCAAGCTCAAAATGCAGCCTTGTTTCAAAATCTAACCATGACTTCAAAATCTTTGCAGTCCAAAGAAAATGTAGCAACACGTGTTAAAACCACTAAGAAAGGAATACTAATGACCTTGTGCCCAATGTAATATATTTATGAACATCTTATCGATTTGAACCATATTCTACAACTTCTTTAGCCTCAAGCATGGAGACGGATTGATGAGATCAAGATTGTGTTTTAGATGTTTAGCACTCTCGCTTATAACGCTTTTCTTCATAAAACTCAGTCCCACAAATGAGGAGGGATGGAGGGATGTGTTGAGAATCACTAGACAATGTCAATTTTGCTGACTAGTATTCATTTTTTCCTTAAAAGACTCAACAAATAAAAATTATTGTAGATTCTAGTTCATCATACACCGTGAGATACAAAAGATCAGTAGTATAACATGATCATCTCTGCTTACCAACATCGCCAACTACTTTCAGCAATTCTAATTAAAAGAGACTTATAATTGAAACTATGTTAAGAAGTATCAATTTGAAATTATTTGAAAAATGAGGACTAAAATTTCTTATTCAAGCTTCAATCTAGCATGTGACCAAATATTTGATAAAGAGGATTGCACCTAACCAAGATTTTTTTGTTCCAAATCTCAGGTACAAGTCATGGAAACATTGGATACAACCATGATGAACTATGGGTACAACCCATGTAAACCTTAGGTGCAAATCGTAATAAATTTGGAAAAAAACAAAGCTTGGTCACGTGCAATCATTCTTTATCAAATATTTGCTCACATGTTGAACTGGGCTTCAAATAAGATTTTTTTGTCCTCATTTTTCAAATAGTTTCAAATCGATACCCCTTAGCCTAGTTTTCCCATTTATAATCGAATTTCAAATGAAACGGATCATAAGAAGTTTAAGATGAAAAAAAATAGTATTATTGATAATAATCAATATAAAGAATAACTGTAAAATTCATGAAGTAATTCCGTGGAAGCAAATCAAACCTCAGACATGCTCAACAAAATCATCAATTAAAACAGGCAAACCCAAAATCATCAGACAACTAAGACTTGCATGTTACATCTGTTGGTTAAGTCTCCAGATGGCTATTAAAACACAGTTCGAGTTTTAAACTTTAATAACATTTGTTTTCATTTTTAAAGTTTCCTCCCATCGATAATTTCTTATCCATAATACTATCAATCCAAGTGATCCCGGGCAAAACCCAAGTAACATCACGGCGAAACAACAATGGCCATAACAATGTGATTACACATTTCATAATAAAACAACATTATGCATGCTAACCTCAAAGATCGCTTGGTAACACACTAAAAATGTGTACCATGAAGATCAAACATTCATTCTAGTGACTTAAATAACAATACATATTCATAGAAATTAATACCTCTCGGATCATATCTTCAAGGTTTTCATGTACACAACTATCGGTTGGCCAGAATCACGCCAAGTATTCTTTCGTGAGATATTATGTCGTTGATTTTTCTAAGAAGAATCCAATGATTAGTTGCCTTGAATAAATTAAAAAAATAAGATATAGGAACACAATACAATAAAGGCTAAACCTTCTTATTCGAACATCAAATTTATTGGCTCAACAAAAGAAACGATGATAGATCAAACTCATAGAACTTTCCAAAGTGACATAAAGAATGGCATGTTGATTTGTAAAAAGCAGTATAATATATTCTCAGAAAAAGGGTGCCTAATGGACAAAGCATAAAGGGAGATGGCATGCCAATAGAGTCCCAATCTAAATAATTTAAGGAACTACAATAATGGCCTAGCTTCACATCCGTGAATGCTAAGCAAATATGCTCTTAAGCATAAACCGAAAGCGAGACATTCCAATTTGATGTCTACATTGATTTGATGAGATTACTTACTCATGTTCTTCGACCATTTTCACAAGACATACAAAGAACACAAAATCATAGAAGCGTGAAAATTCGCAGAAGTCCACTACCAAAAAAGGCATACAAGATTAGCAAGAATGTCGGGAAAAAATAGCAAATGGAACATCTAATATGCTGGTCACAAAAATAAGAGGATACAATCAACAAAGCAACTGCTAGCAAAACAGGATATGCTTCAATTAACAGTGACAATGCTAATTCAAACACAAAATAAAAAGGAGAGAAAATACTGAACGTGTTCTGTCACGCCCCGAAACCCACCCTATGGGCATGACTGTCAATTCACACCTTCAAGCCTTCAGCCTAAAGGTTTGAAGTGTGAAACGACACTAACCTTCTTTGTAACTGGATTTTTGTCCAATTACCAAACACCTATTCAGAGTAAATGCGCAACTTTCTAAATTCATCAATTCTCCAAATTCAAAATTTCATGCCGACAAAATTACTTCTAAATATCCAAATCTCAATTATGCATGTCATATAAAGCTGTTCAGAATATAACAATATTTGGGATCTCTCAAACCCAACTTTGTACTAATATAAAAACGAATGTTATCATCTAAGTGACTTTCTCAATTAATTTTCAAAACCCAACATTTCACATAAACATGAACTTATTAGTTCAACATGATCCAACATAAAGTTCTAATCAAATCATAATGATGACGAATCCCCAACCTAGCCATCACTCTTCGCGGAAACTAAAAGTACCTGAAAATTTTGTCAAAGAATAAAGGTGAGCTCAAAGCCCAATAAGAAATACTAATACATTTTCATGGATCAAAAAGTTTTCAATCATATAAAATAGAGATATTTCATCAAAATTTTGATTCAAAATAAGTCGAACATTAACAAAATATACTTCAAAACATTCTCACATCCATTTCAAATCAAGCCATATCAAATGTGATCCAAACAATTTCATATTAAATTTCGATTCAACACTTCATATCAAATCCAAAATCAAATACATTTCAAATATATTTTTTTCTCGTCATCAACATCAAACCCGCCTGCACTTACGCGACTTTCAAACGGGTGGCTAGCCGCAAATTGCTTTTAAGGTGACTTTAACCAAACACTACTAAGCATTCAAGAACTCCTAACCAAAACCATTGTATACCGTTCAAATCAATTACATTCCCACCAAGAAAATGTAAAGGTCAACTATATCCCGCTGACAAGTGGCCAAATAGTGTCAACTATTATTCCCGCGCGGATGTACGAATCCAACCGTGAGTCAAATATTTCGTATCTAAAAGTTCAAATTACAAAACATCATATTCCACATTTTCAGGAACAAAACAAATCTCAAAAGAGATCATAAGGCAAAACTACTTTTGACTCCATAGATAATCGATAAATAAAAAGTAAAACTTTTCATAAACCAAAATTATATATACTTCAGCTTAAAAACAATTTTCATCCTCAAATGAAGTAAAACAAACACTTTTCTTTTAAAGATCCGCATTAATACTCCTTATACTCAAACGAAAGTAATCAAAAGCTTTGAAAGAGTTGCTAATCCAAGAATTTCACCTCAATGAAATATTTCTCCTAAAATAATGTTAAAAACTATCATCATTACTTATTTATTCTTAAAACTTTCTTAACTTGATATTCTTAACAATGATATTATTTTAATTTTAATCCATAATAATAAAAGTTAATGGGTTTCTAAATATTTTATAAAATTTGTGATTTATAAAGTTTATTCTATTAACATGATTTTTTGTTCACCTCAAACATATCGACAACCGTTCAAATGATAAACTATTCAATTCAGAGTTTTACAAATTCTTTATAAATCTATATTCCTTTTCTATCTTATTTTAATAATTTATTTATTTTTATGCTCTTAATCCGAATCTAAATCTTTTACTATAAAGAAATAATATTAATAATATTTACAAATTATATTATTACACAATACTCATCTAACCTTTTAATTTAACAATTATCATACTTGACAACAAGTATTATTAATGTATGTTATTTCCTATAATTGCTAAATAATTATTCTAATCATATCTTTATCAAATAAATTCTCAATCCTTAATAAATATTTACTTGCCAAAAATACATATATATTTAAATACTTATCACATATATTTATACAAAATTCATTCTTTCAAATTTATCTATTTGTTATTATTATTTTCTTTCAAAATTATTTAAATACTTTTTTTTCATTCTCATAATTAAAGTAATTCAAGATGACACCACCAATCCTCATTTTATTTTATTTTTAAAGAACTAAAGTGTAATCTAAATTTACTTCTTCGGTGATTGATCTAAACCGAAAGAAAATTAAAGAATCTACATCAAAGAATCTGTAAAATAAATAAAGGAAGATCTTACTCTGTATAAATTTGTTTCAAACCCTGTGATCCGAAAAGCTCAGACGTCCTCTCTAATTCTTCCACCCAAAGAGAAATTCAAAGAAGAATAAAGACTTTTCTTTTCTTACTCCAATTTATACTAGGGTATCTATTAGAAAATTACCTTTTACTCCTATTTCATTAAATTAATTAATTAATTACTAATTGAATATCATTATTATTTTCATAAACGTCTAATTGAATTATCATTATTATTTTCATAACGTCTAATTGAATTATCATTATTATTTTCATAACGTCTAATTGAATTATCATTATTATTTTCATAACGTCTAATTGAATTTGTATAGGTATAAATTAGGAAAAATAATAATGCCAGCCAAAGAGAAATTCAAAGAAGAATAGAAAGAATTTTCTTTTCTTACTCCCATTTATACTTGGGGTATCTATTAGAAAATTACCTTTTTACCCCTCTTTCATTAAATTAATTAATTAATTACTAATTGAATTATCATTATTATTTTCATAACGCTCCAATTGAATTATCATTATTATTTTCATAACGTCTAATTGAATTATCATTATTATTTTCATAATCTTCCAATTGAATTATCATTATTATTTTCATAACGTACGCCATAAAAATCCTCGCATTATTATTTTCCTAATTTATACCTACGCAGACCCCGTTATTATTATTCTCCTAACTTATACCTATACAAATTCCTGTCATTATTATTTTCCGTAACTTATACCTATACAAATTCCTGTCATTATTATTTTCCCTAACTTATACCTATCCAAATTTCTGGGCGTTACATGTTCAAAATACAATTTGTCTCACCATCAAGTCCAGGCGCAACATAAGCCTCCGAAGTTCATCAAAAATTGAGAACCCGCCATTGAAAAGACCCAAGTTCAATAGCGTAAAGATGTTCAACAATGCACCAACTGCCTCAATAATAAAGAATTGAGATTCGTGTTACAGACAAGTAACCCTTCCAAACCGTTTTCTTTCTCTCAACTAACCTAGTTCTTCCAAATAACTAATGATCCCACTCTTCCCAATTAAAATTTACGTAAATTCAATAAGAGATTCATCGACCCGATGGCCGATGCTCAACCATACAAATCGTCGTAAATGCAATAAAATGAGTTATCTACCATACAAAACCAAAAAGAGAAAGAACATGGAATGGAACACAAAAAGAAAAGGCACTCCACGTTACTCCAAATTTTTCCTTGCGCCTCTATTAGCAACCCAAAAGGCTCCAAATCATCGATGCAAGAAAAGAAAATCAAAGAAAAAAAAAAAAAATCTAATATTTCCATAAAACCTCTTCTCCACACATCAGCACACCCAAAAAGAATAAATAATCCACTTCTCTACAAACTAAAATTAAATCACCGTCCATGTAGATCAAATAAACACCATAAACATCCAAGAATTGGAGATCCCAAAAATAAAAATTATCAAGAAAATCATGGAACCCACACAAACACATTAAAAAATTATTTAAAAACACGAAAATTAGAAGCACAACAAGAAAAATAAAGATTACCGCAGCAGCTTCTGTAAATTTGAAAGATATCAAAGCCACAAGGACCGGAGGAATCCATGACAGACGCACCTGGGGAGCTTAGGTTTCGAAGAGATACAAGAGGGAATTGTGGCGACGCTGAAAACTATAGACGAGCTAGAAAACGCAAACAGAGGCAAGATGCTTTCTCTCATCGACGTGCAGCAGAGAGAGGGTAATACAAAGAGAGGGATGAGGTGTTGCCACTGTTTCTAGAGAAATATCATCAATTCGACCTATATGTCTGGCCCCACAATTTTCTCGGTTTTGAGCCGAAAATACTCCAGAGTGATCTCTGATTTTAAACATATAGATCTCACAGAACTACGATGAGTTTCCTTCTTTTTTTTTTTTTTTTTTTACTATTATTATCTGCTGAACCCAATATAAAAGATTTCAAAATATATAAAATATTATATAAATATAAATTTTTAAATTATTTTTCTTTATATTCTTATAGTAAAAAATTTAATGAAGGGTTAAATATCTTTATATTCTTTATATTTTTGTCAGATATAAAAAATATCCCTAAAGCCCTATCCATCTTTCCCTCTATTATTTCTATGACGCCCCAAACCCCGGGGGTCCGTTGACTACCCGTCAACCCCGCTGTATCACCGTGAACGCTCACGACCCGACATTTTTCACAAAAATCTAGCAAGAGTCTCCTGCACTCTAAGCCCGGGTGAACATCCCAAAATATACCCTAATAGTTTTATAACATGTTTAGGTATAAAATAAGTTAAAATTATAATGTCAAATAAACAAATTTTTATTAAAATGGTAAACTATGAATTTTGTCATTTTATAATAGTACTAGAATGACTCAGGGAAGCCTAGAAAATTCTCTAAATCTCAAATGACTAAACTGATCGCACTGCAAATTGCCCTCACAAATCTAGCTACCCTGGGTTTAATTTCAAGTAAATTCGAGACAATCGAATATTTTATGAATTCTGTGGCGACTCGCAGAAGGAACCCCGAAAACTGGATTTGAAAATCAAAACGGTAAATTTGTAAAGAATATTCAATTATGATAAATGAAATCAACCTAACAAAACGATTTATTTCGAGCTAAAACAGTACCAAGAGTTAAAAAGATATGGTCCCACTTTAAAGTAAAAATAAAAATAATAAAAATAAAACAAAAGAGGAAGAAACGTAAGTAGAGAGAGAGAAAAGAGATGTATAAAATTATTTATTTTTCTTCTCTTACTGTTCTCTTCGACATACCTGAATCTGACCGGCCGTGCACTGGTCAAAGAACAAAAAGGCTCCACTCGATCGATGGTTACGTCAGTAGAACCAAAAACACCTTAGATTTCGCCGAGTTTTTAATTAAAATTCGTAAAACTCGCTTTCGATTTTCGCATCTACGCCGCCTATCATAATCATTTCAGAAAGAGACACAACTGATCCACGACGCAGTTAACATGGAAGACTAAAGCTGTGGAAGCCACGTTCACGTATATTTATTTTCACCTAAATAGTAAATAGTTAATAGTAAATAGTAAACAGTAAATAGTTAATAGTAAATAGTAAATATTAAATGGTAAATGGTAAATGGTAAATAGTAAATAGTGAATAATAAATAGTAAATGGTGAATAATTAATAGTTAATAGTAAATAGTAAATACATAAGTGAATAGTTGAATATGTATAAATGAATAGTACAATATTAAATACATAAATGATTAATGAATACAAGTGAATAGTAAATATATATAATGACAGTACTATGAATAGTAAATATAAATGAATAGTACTATTAATATTAAATACGTAACGACACGAATAAACGACATGAATTGGGATTAATAATACTTAATATAGTGAATAAAACTCCACGTAAAATACATTTAGATTACGCTATGATAATGACATACAATACATGCTAAAAATGTACAAATTATAGGGAAATAGTTATATGCATGATAAAGAAATCTGAATACTTGATATGAATACAAGAGTGAAAAGATGAAAATATAGGGAAGTACAATACGACAGTATAAGATGAAAAGCACAGTATATGACTATCATATGAAAAGTATAACAGAAAAACAATATATGAAAATAGTACATGAACAAGCATTACGAATACAAGATATGTAAAGCACAAAGGTACTACAATTTAAAAGGATAGCGAACAAAGATAATACAGAAAGAGAGAAATCGAAAAGGTGATATGAAAAGTATAGCGATATGAGAAGTACAAGATGAAAATATAGGTTATTAAATAATGCATAAAGAGGCATTTAAAAGCACAGTATATGACTATCATATGAAAAGTATAACAGGAAAACAGTATATGAAAATAGTACATGAACAGTACATGAATACAGTATATAGAAATTACAAAGTGTAGCACACGAAAAGGATATGAACAAGTATAGTGCAGAAAGTAGAGAAAATAGAAAGGTATATGAAAAGTATAGTATATGAAAACACATGAAACATATAGAAACATATGATAGTGTATATGATGATAGTAAAAGTATAAGTCTTATACTCCTACAGGAGATAGGAAAGATGAGATAGAAATTCACGTAATATGAAAAATAAAGATATGATATGAAAGTATTGGCTTTAAACCAATACAGAAAAGTACAGAAAGTAGATGAATGCATAAAATATATGATAATAAGAACGCATAAACGATACATGAAGTATACGAATAGGCACAGATGACAAGATATGAAACGTATAAGATAAAAGCATATAATATGAAAGTATACGAGGTACAAGTATGAAAATGAATAATGAAAAGTGTAGCACAAGGCACGCGACGCCCAAAACCGTGGTCCGTCGACCACAACCGCGGAATATAAAGAGGCTCAAGGCATCTGACGCTTACTTGGTACCCGTAGCTTCCTTTGTACGATGTTCTACCAATTACAACTCCATATAATCTCGCCCTGTTAGCCTCCAATATGATCCCAAAGGATAACAACACGATAAAAACTGGCCACTGGGGCCCATAAAACAAACATCCATCAACCGTGTCCCATACAAGAGTTGGGGTAAATGGCTTTATACACCATATCAAATGGGGAGAATTCTAGTACATATAAACCATCAAAGCCTACACCGACTTTCTTCAAAACCCGACTCCTAGACGAGCCGGTCCCTCGCACGCCTCCCTACACTCGTAAATAACGGATCCCACGACTGCAGCTAAAGCCCAAGAGAGGATCGCCTGAAGCGCTTACTCACCACCTAAGCGCAGTCATACTCCCAATTTAAACAAACATTCAAGCAAACGATGATCCTACTTGAACGCCTACACGATCAACTCGCATCCCGAGCCCTCACCGACTCTCACACTCGCCTAAGCCTCGTATGAGAATTCAATATTTTATTAAGGACAACCCGATGTATATATATCAATCGTCGCCTGACGATCGATATATAAATTGTATGTGGACTACCCTCCGATGTATATATATCAACCCGGGGCCGTCCGACTCGCTGATATATTATTTAGTTAGACTACCCTCCGACCATTTTTCATTATTAGACAAACCCTCCGAACCATTTTCTGAGACTTGCCTCACGTGACCAACTCCTATGGTCCTGGATGTCTCGCGCATGGAATGCATGTATGCTAGTTCCAATACAAGCCTAATCACATGCAACATATAATACAAATATATTCACATAAAAAATTAAATCACACAAATATGTTATGTAATTTATCATTTCAAACACCAAAATTCGCCAAATTTCACTGCACATCGTTCAAACACAAAGAATTCGATTCAATTACTTAATCAAACACGTATTTTCCCAAAAATACATTTTGGGAAAGGCACCATTCCTAGGAGCAGTAAAACCCTAAGGTTTCTGTTCTAGTTCTCAAATAATTTAGCCAGTTCGTATAAACCGCGTCTCGCAGCGACTCCAGGCCTCAAATCCATTCAACACACAATCCAAACCACAAAAACAACATTTTCATACCCCTGCGACCGTGGAGGCGATACGGGCTGCTCCATTAGTTTTAAAATTGTATTAATTTGGTCCCATGTTTTGCAGGACCGATCAACTCGCCACAATAGCCTCATCATTTCGAAGCGATTCTAAAATATTAAAATGGGAATAAAGCCACAGTAGGGAGAAAATCACCTCGAGGGTTTGAAGAAACTCACTAAAACCAGATTAAAGCATAGCGCGTTCGTAGATCGTTTTCCTTCTCCTTAGAAGTCGTAGGAGGTCGGATTGTGTCTGGCACCCAGAGAGAAGCGTTCTCTCTCTCTAGCTCTCCCTCAGCATGAGAAAAATTTCTTTGGACCTGAGAATTCTTCTGTTGGTTGGTTTGGCTAAATGAAGAGGATGAAATCTTGTTGGTATTTAGTCCTCTAGCCACTAAAACAATTCTCTAAAATGACGTTTATATCATCTCTTTTCACGGAATTGATATTCGTATTATTGATATCCATTTTCATAAATTGCTTTCTTCATCTGCTTATGGTACATGGTACATGTTATATGTGGCTTTCGTCTTGTCAATCGATTCTGACACCCGAGCCGCGATGCCTCGGCGCGTGCGAATCCATTTGTCTCGAAAATTCACAGAATTTCGTCTTAAAAGCTAGATTTCGTGAGGCGATCCAGCCTGGTGTAATCCGTTTTTGTCACCCGAATCTGAGAATAAGTTCACGGATTTTTAACCGTAATTACAATTTTATGTAATTAAAGAAATCACGATTTTTCCCTTATTCAGAGAATTGGAATTTCAGGTCTTACATTCTCCCCTCGCTTAAAAGGAATTTCGTCACGGGAAATTAATGATCATTACTCATATATACGTATAATGTGCGAAATGCGTATAAACTAATTATTTAAATTGTTAAGCAGCCAAACCACATTACCTTCATCTCTAAACAAGAAGAAGGGATAAGGTGGTCATCGATCCTCGGCTCCCACGTGAACTCCTCCGGCTCAGTAGTGTCTACATAGTACCTTCAGCTTCACGGTCTTCGCGCATTCATGAAACACGATCCATTTATCAACAATGCGCCTTTGGTCACTCTCGAAGGTCAGTCAGGTGTCAACTCTATCTGTCACAGTACTTCGTAGGTTGAATTAAGTCTTAGGAGCATGGAGGCGTGAAGCAGCGCCATGGACACGACATGGGCGATAGCAGCTAGCGTGCCTTAATAGTGCCTACCCTCTCGAGTAGCTCGAAGGGCCCAATGAATCTCGGGATAGCTACGGCTTGCGGAACTGTGCGTGTCCGCAGGCGTCGCGAGAAGGCGTGATCTGACCTCGAACTCTAAGGAGTCGGCGTCGTACATCTTGCATAGCTCTTACGTACGGCTGCGGCGTGAGAGAACATTTGTCGTATCAAGCTTACCTTCTCAGAGGTGTCTCTAATCAAATCAGGACCAGTGATGGAGCTCTCTCCCAACTCGGTCCAACATACGATGATCTACATGGCCTCCTGTAGTGCCTCGTGCGGTGCCATCGTATGCTTTCGCTGGTAAGCTGTGTGTAGATTCTACTGAGACCGTCTCCTCGGCTACCCTTATGATCTGGGACGCATGCTTCATGACATGTCCTCTAATACACCAATATAGTCCTCTCGGGTGACCATGCAATACGAGGTGGAGCCATTATTACTCATCGTCAGCGGGTACCCAGCCTTTTGGGAACTCTTGAAGTGCGCAGTAACCTCGGGTCTCTATCCGACACTATAGATACTGGCACTCCATGTAGTCGGACTATCTCACGAATGTATAACCGGCAGAATCTCTCCAAGGAGAAGGCCATCCGCACGGCTAGAAAATGTCTGCGGGAACAAGTGAGTCGGTCCGCTCCTCCTATACCGTCATGCTTCTGCTGATCCGTGGCAAGTGGGTCCACGAAGTCCATAGTGGCGTTAACCCACTTCCACTCGCGCCCACCTCGATGCATTTGATAGCCTCTTTAATCTTGATGCTGTGCTACACCTTCTTTTATGTGAGACATCGTCGAACAAAGTCCCCCCTACGTGTCTTCATCCCACTCCAATATCGGCAACGAAGATCCTAGTACATCTTCGGTGCCACTGGATGTCTGACAATCGAAGCCGGAGTGAACTCCACAGAATCCTCTGGAAATGGGTATTTGGGGAACCTATAAAGGTCCCCTATATCGAGACTACCATCTGTGAGCAGTCCATTTCATCACGTACACAGGCGTACTACGTCCCTGATGGATTGCCTCTCTGCGATCCACGCCTGGGACTCTAATCTTTCTAATTCATGACGGTGTAGCCATACGCTCCCAAGTACCGAATCGCCGGTATCTGTAGCCCGAGCCCCGACCCACGAGTCTCGAGCATCGCACTCCAGAAACTATCTGCCAGGCTCTCGTGACTTCCGGCTGAGTGCATCGGCTACCACATTTGCCTTACCGGGGTGGTAATGCGAAGTGAAGTCATAATCCTCTAGGAACTCCATCCATCTAATTTGCCTATTGCAAAGGTCACCATTTGCTGAAAATGTGCAGACTTTATGAGTGCGAGTACACCTCAGAACTCCTCACCATATAAGTAGTAGGCAAATCTTGTGAAGACTATGGCCCAGCTAACTCCATGTCGCTGCGTGGGAGTAGTGCTCATGATTCTTCAGCGCGAGAACCATAGCTACTACCTCCGGTGCATTAAAACACATCGTCCAGGCCCTCGAGGTGGCATCCTGATACGCACAGCCTCTGTCCCACGTCAGGAACTATCGAGATGGGAGAGTGAGTAAATCTCTCTTCAACACGGGATGCCTCCTGTATCGGTCATCCTCGACAAACTCTTGGATTAGCCTAGTCACAAGTCTTGCGTCTGGAGAAATCCTCGCCGAATCTCTGTAATGCAGAGTGTCGAAACTCGTATCTCGAAGGCCCGATTTGGCCTTTCCCAACTCATCCATTGCCTGACCCCACGCTAGATTCATTGACATCACGATGCGACACTACGTGTCCACAAATCTCACTTGATGACGAGGAACTCGCACTTGCGAACTTAGCCGTCTGTTGATGGTCTCTGACAAACGCCAAAGCGATCTCAGAAGTGAGTCACTCATGCTCCCATTATTGGGAGTAGATCGAATGTCATCCCGCGAAGACTACGACCGCGGTCAAATAAGTTTGACCACCGCATCATAGAGTCCATGAATCTTGGCTGGCGCCGTCTCGTCAATCGAAAGGGCATCACTAGTAAACTCATAGTGTCCATCACAGCGATCCTAAAGCGTCTTAGGAATATCATGTCTGCATTTCGGTGATGGTAACCGGTCTCGAGAAGGTCTATCTTGGAAGTGGGCTCGCGCTCCTCTCAAGCGATCAAATAAATCGTAATCCTCGTGTGGTACCGATTCTTGTCATAACTTGATTCAATGTGAAGTAATCAATGCACGGTCGAAGGTCTTGTCATGCTTCCTTTACCAATAGGCAGGACGCCCCATGGTGAAGTGTAGTGTGAACCCCTTGTCCAATAGCTCTGTCTTGGGTCGAGGTTCACCCAACTCCATTGTGGTGCCATTCTATGCGGAGTCATGAAATGGGTGAAAATGCCCGGTGTAACTCGATGCAGAAGTCTACCACCACTGTGTGGAGGTAGTCAGGGTAACTTCGATGCGGAAGAAACATCCACATACTTTATACCTCTTGGAGTGAGACGGGTCTGGTCTCTCCTCGTCCTCCCAAGGTAAGGCTACTAGCCAACCCATGTGTATCTGACACCTAGACTCATATCTTTATGCGGGGCAAAATACCATGCTTGTCTCCCTGAAATACCACACGAGTACCGTCTTGTGTGTAGGCGGTAACTCTCCCTGCGCTCCGCGATCGATAATGGCGCGCAAAATTTGTCCCATTGCGATCCATTCCCGGGGATGACGTCGAGACTCGACATATCCATGATCCTCGGGTCCCTTTGTGAGTAGAGTCCCGAGATCTCCATTTCGCAGCCTCGGCATATCATCCACTATTCTGCTTTGGCTCCCTAGGGGAGAACTCCGCGTCTGGCTCCTCACCAGGTCTCGGCCTCTAAGCCCGGCTTCAATCCTGGCTGATGCGTGATGAATGAATCACGAGAAGCACGAGATCAAATAACACTCTTGCCCATGGCGAGATAGCAAAAGCATTACCACTGTATAGGTTGTTTGATCGATGACTCGGCTACGGTGTCGACCGGCGTGAACACGCCCTGAACCCTGAGGTCCTGCTGTGGGCCGTCCTCTGCCTCTACTCAGCCGCCACGGCCTCTTAGGAGCTGCACGTGAAATGTGGGGTGCAGGTGCTTGGCCCCTAAGCAAGTGTTGGCTCATCTGGCACATGCTATCTTTGTAGATATCATATCCTCTCACAGTCACTCTTGGCCCGGGGCTGTGATGTCTGAGAAAACCACAGGATCTCTGTCTCAGACGATCCACGTCTCATGTGTCTGGCTGTGTGATGGAAGCACACCATACATCTGCCTTTATTACTTGACTCTCATACGCCTGCTGACCTGCAACTCTCATATGTCCTTGGCCCGGATGGCCATGACTCTGGATCCTCGCGAACTAGAGGCTCTCTGTCTCTTCCTGGCGGAGGAAGTAGTTGTCCTTCCTCTTACCCACTTGCTACTCGCCTCAGGAGTGTTGGAGCATCCTCCATATCTCTATGGTCGGGGCCGTCCCGACCGGCCAGACTCCCGAGGTCACATGGCGAGGTCCTACAATCCTAGCACGAATGGACAGCCTCAGTCCATTCTCGAGGCCTCTGACCTTGGCCACGTCAGTGGCCACGTGATCATCCGTAGTCACGGCTAACTCGGTGAATCGAGCCACGTGGTCCATCTTGTCATCGCTCCTGCTTCGGCTCTAGGAACTCCCGAGCTTTGGCGTCTCATGATCTCTGGAAAATACTTTGCTCATGAGCGGCTCACGGAACTCGCCCGTATCATAGTCTCTGGGTCTCGAAGCCCTAACCCACGTCTCCGCATGTCGGGCCTCGCCTACATTGGAATGCGGCCCGGCTGACTGCAGTCGTATCGGAGAATGATCTCCATGGCCTCAATCGTTCTCTATCTGCATGAACCAATGAGTGCGCCACCATCGGGTCTCCTCACGATAAATGTCGGTGGGTGATGCGCTCACGAATCTGCGGAGGTTACTAGGACCTCCACGACTATCGGCTGCCGTCTGATAGCGACGTACAACACCCACGGCCTCAATGGCTTCTTTGGTCAAATGCGTGGTGATCGCTATGTCGGTGGTGGTGCACGACCCGGCGCCACGTGGACGTCCTCGGCGTCCTCGCCCTCTACTATCCATCTACACAATCAACAGGGCAGTCAATAAACAATACAGTATCTCCAAGGCATGAACACAGCCCCGAGACACTAATCAAGCACCATAATCAGCGTATATATCAAGTTTCTACATTTATGAAGCAATGTAGAACAATTTATCCACAATTAACATGGCAACAAGAATCATTTAGCTTTCATTTCAGTCTAACTAGTAATGCAGATGCTGATTACTAATAGACTTGACGACCATGAACTAACCCGTTCATTTCCTAAGTGGCGTTAAATTTGTTTCCAACCACTCAATTCATCTACTTCAATAAAATTTTAGACTCTTGTTCATTTCATTATCCAATCCCTAAGGTCGAAATCCTAGCCTTAGCATTCACCCTTTTCCTATCGCATTACACCATGCATATAATTTCGATGCGCGACTTCTAGCGCAATCACCATTCAATAGTAGTTAAATCGATACGGTATCTCTAAGGCATAACCACGGCAGAGACACTAATCATACACATAACTTCGATTATTATCGCCAATCAATTTCGCGTTTTAAAATATTGTTTTTCAACAAATTTTATTTTTGAAAAAATTTTATTTTTTTCGAAATTTTATCAAAATTTATTTGATTTTATTTTATTTTAATTAAATTTAAAAAAAAAAAAAAAATTTCGAAATTTATTTTACAATGAACAGTGTTCATTTAGTGACTGAGAAAATGCAGGTCGGCGGGTGGCGAGACCGCGAGCGGGTGCAGCGTACCAAAACTAGCCCGGTGACCCGGCCAGCCGCGCCCAGCTGCGCGCCTGAGCACCTGCAGCCGTAGCGCCCGCAGCAGCGCCGCGCACCCACGCCGCCGCTCCGCGCCCGCGCCCGCGGCGCCGCGCGGCGCCCCGTGCCCACGCGCCCTGCGCTGCCTCGCGGCGCCTCCTGCCCTTTGTGCTCACGCGAGCCTGCTTCGCTGCGCGTCCGCCGGGCCGCCGCGCCACTCACTGCACCACGCCCGCTGCCGCCATTCATATACGCCCGCAGCCTGCGCGCCACGCCGCTCACTCTACTTCTTGTGTCAGCTAAGCCAGCCACGCCGCCTTGTCTTTGCCAGCGCCAGCGCCAGCGCCTGTTGCCTACTCAAATGGGCAATAGCCTATTTTTAGGTTCTGTACCAAAAAAAAAAAAAAATTTTTCACATATTTTTCAATATTTTTTCATTAATTCCCAAAGAATATGAAAAACCATCAAATCATTAAACTCATTTTTTTTTCATACTTCATACTCAAAAATTATGAGAATTATTAACCTTTCTTAAATTTTCTCCCAATAAATTTATAAAACTATTCTCGTGATTTTCTTCAACTTAGGTAATTATTCTTTCAATTTTCTTTCCAGCGAATTTATATAATAATTAACATATTTTCTACACATCTATGCCAATCACTGCCACACATCATTTCACTACTCACCCAACATGGCAAACACACCATTCAATGCCAAACAACCCAATGATCACATGTTATAAACATCAATCATAGCATCACATAATCACAATCAAAACACATGCGTGGTTCTAATTACCTTCATGCCTTCCAGGTAATCTCATACCTAACCTACATCATGTACCACACCCCGAGGGGTGATGGGGACACTTAACCCGAGTCCCTAGGTATTCGTAGAGGCCTAAGCTCGATACCAAGCCGGTGGACGCCCAAAACCGGGGTCCGCTTGACTACCCGTCAACCCGTAATATAAGTAGAGGGTCGTTACCCACGCCACTCTTAGAAAATTCCGTAGTCTCCTTTGTACGGGGAGCTCTACCCAATTACAAACCTGCATATAACCTTATTCCTGGGCAACAATATAATCCCAAGGGATAACAACATGGATAAAAACGCCACTGGGTCTACAACAACATCCAGAGAACAACCATGTCCCATAGTTTTAAGAGTTATAAAGGCCTTATAAAATTATATCAAAATAAAGAGAATCAGCATACATGGGAAAAACCATCAAAGCCACACCCACTTTCTTCAAAACCTACCCTAGGATGAGTCGTCCCTCGCACGTCCCTGCACTCGTGAAAATAATGGGAATCCCACGACTGTAAGTGAGCCAAAGCCCAAAAGAGAGGATCATTTCTGCTGGCTACTCACCACCTAAGCGCAAGGTAATGTCTGACTAGAAACAAAGATTCACAAATGCATGATCCTACTTGAATGTCTACATGACCTAACCTCAGATCCCTAGTCCTCACCCACTTCACACTCCCGCCTAAGCCTTAGACACACCCCACCCCTTCCAAGGAGTGGGCGTAAACTACCAATTCCACTGAACCCAAACAGTTACTCTAATCCACTAGAAACTCCCGTGAAGCCAAGCCGCATTGTTTGCCAAAACCTCCCATAAAAATTTTCTTCCTAAATCCATATGATTTTATAAAATTTCTAAGAAAGATAACAAATGTGTGATATAGATATGTCCCCAAACCCTGTGATACATCCACCCATAATCTATATCCTAAAAGATGGCAACCAAGATACCAACACATTCTCCTCACACAAAACTACTCTATGTACATACATATTCCATTATACATATTCAAAGCATTTTCTTTCTTACATAATATTCTACTAATGCTGACTTGTACAATGTCAGATTAACCCTATTATGCTCCAGCCGCTCACAGATTTGTATTCTGGAAAATAGTTTTAAAATACAAAAATAGTCAGAGCTTTAGAATTGTTTCTGTTGAGTGTATGCTTTATAAAATGTTTGTTTTTCTCGAAAATATCCTCAAATCAGAAACTCTCTTTTACAAGATATTTCCAGTCATTACTTACTTTAAAGTTTCTAAACTTTCAGACTTGCTTGTTTTTAAAGTTTTACAAAACTTTAATACTTGCTGTTTTTAAAAGTTTATAAATTTTCTCAATTCTCTTGTTGTTTGTTTTACCTTTGCTTGCTTTAAAATTTTCAAAATTTCCTCGCTTTCAAGCTTGCTTTATCCAAGGTTTGAAAAGTTTCTTAAACCTTTCACAAAACTTACTTTAAAAGTTTCTCAAACTTTTTCATAAAAACGGAGCCCTGGCTCAACCGCATTCTTTGAAAATAAAACTGGGAGCCCGGGCTCAACCGCTCGCTTTAAATCCCACGGAGCTGGAGTTTCAACCGGACGTTTTGAAATCTAACGAGCCCAGCTCAACCGCTTGTTTTAAACTCTCCTGAAGCCCAGCGACGGGGAACCAATGGTCGATTTAAAATCAGATATCATGCTTATAAATCATCAAACAATATCATTATCACTCGGAGGCCTATTTTTGCTTATCAGATTCTATGTTACCAAGCCCGGGCGATCGCGTCATGAAGACCGTCCGTGATCACCTTTTTTTTTTTTTTCCGGTGAATATGGTGGAATTGACCGGTCTACCACCACATATAATTTAGTTAGATGCTCATAACTTTATATACTCCCGTGACGCGCCGCCTCCTTTTAATGCATGATGTATGTCCCAAGTTTGCCACCGCAAAACTAAAATGCATGTGTATGAGATCCTAACACCACCGCAAGTACCGAATACCTCCGACCGCCGCTTAGAACTAGTAAGGCCTGCCACAAACATTCTTTCGGCTTGCTTCGCTGTTTGAGCCGCTTTTGAAAAATAGAGCCATAATTTAAAACCATTTGCTTCGCTTGCTTGAAAATGGTTTAATTATTCAAAATCATTTATTTACTGCCGCGTTGTTTGAAAATGGTTTTACACCAAAACCAATGCTTGCTTTTTCAAAAAGGTTAACTCAAACCATTTGCTTGCTTTTAACTCATCATTGGCTTCTGAAAATGGTTTGTATTCAAAACCATGAAATACCAGTAAATTGAATATAATAATAATAATAATACACTAGTATTTGGAAATGAGTTGAGAATAACACTCACCTTTGCTTGCTAACTCGAGCACGCCTACATAACTTTCCCGGGCCAAGGTGATAGCCACACACTGGATGGAGCAGATCACACACGTCAGCACAACTAAGCAATTTGCACACTTTGTGCTACAATCTAATTTTCGAAAATATGAGCCCCAATGCATTCACAAAGATATGACTTGATTCTACTGTTTGATTCCTTCAGATATAGTCTAAAACACCAAAACATTTCTGAAAATTCTGTCCCACCGCTTTGAATAAAATCCTGAAATTTTAACTAAAACTGTCCGAAAAACAGCCACCACTGATCGGGTCCAAAATAGTCCCAGTTTCCAAATTTCCTAGTGCCCTAAACTCAACAAAATTTTGGGACTAACTACTTCTACATTATTCCAATATATACTTTTTTGGGATTTAAATAACACAAGTAGGAAAATCTCCTACCTCTTCAATTTGATGAAAACCAAGATTTGGTGTCCACTGCCGTAGGCTCTCGGGGTCACAGAGTAACTTTACATACCGGTCCGGAAATACTCACCACTAATTAAGGTAGATCCGAGAAAACTAAAAATTCGGGTTTTTCGTATATTTACCTAAATTCCTGAAATCTCGTGTTTTTGGTGTACTCACGCCAGAGCCCTCGTCGCGTAGAGCACTTCGTGTTTATCCCGATGAACTGACTTATCGATTTTTCGCAGAACTGAGAAATAACCAAGAGGAGAAAAAATTTAAAATCCTGCGTCGGACGCCTCTCCGCCTCTCGTCCGTCCTCTTCCATCTCATTTGATGTTTTGATTTTTTTTTTTTAATTTTATGTGGGACCTACATGTCCTTTTTCTTTCTTTCTCTGTCTGCTTCAGCCCTAAACAATTTATTTTGTCCCTGCTTTCACTTTATTTATCCTAATCGAATATTCTTTAAGTATTTGCCATTTTTTGAAATTTTTTCTGAATCCCGCTTCGTGCCACTTAAACTCGTCGCCTAGAAATTCGTAGTAATATTCGACTGCCTCCTTAATTTAACTTAAACTTTTTCTTAGTCACTAGGATTTCGCTGAGACGAACTTAACGGCACAGTCCGTTTCGTCATCCGAGATCTGTGAGAATTTTCTTAGACTTTCCCGAATTATTCTAGCAATTTATTATTGCTAATTTATTATTAAACTCCTTTAATTATACTTCACCCTAACTTTCCTCTTTAATTGCAAATTTGTCCTCAAGCATTTAAATATTGCAAATCCAACTTTTTTGAAATTCCTACTTATGACCCATTCTAACTTAATTATGCTTTTTTACATATCCTTTTCATAATGACAATTGTACTCTTGTTTTAAGTACCACATTCGGTCTAAAATATATAATTTCCTATTTCACCTGTGCTTCATAATGTGACACTTTGGTATTCTATATTGACCCCTACAAAGCCATGTATCAGACACTTCTTCGAGATTTGGTGTTACAAAATCCTCCTCGTGGAACATTTCATTCCTCGAAAATGAATAAACTAAACTCCAAAAGAAAGGAAACGAAATACCTCATGGTGGCCAGCGAGGTACTCGACGGCGCATCTCGAGCCTCCGCCCTAAGTAGCCGCCCTCTCATGATTCTCCACAGTATCTTCTCATGTCAATGCTTTTGACCAGATCGGGTCGTTTTTCAATACATGTGAAGGATATTTCCTAACACACAGATGAATGTGGTCGCACGAACTCGTGTCTCTCGTGGTAATCTCACCGTAGTTACCGCCCTACTGTCATATATTCATAAGGTCTCATATATCTTTCGACTGCTCGCTTCCTGCCCAACACATTTTTCCAAGGTGAGCCTTCGTGCATTTCGTCACCTATCTCGAATTGTGTTCACGACGGGCTAAACCGCATACTCTTTCTCGCCTATCTTCTGTTATTCGTGCCACGGTCAACTTTCATTTGGCGATTCGGTGATTGAAGTTCGTACTACAGTTTTCTTTCACCAAACTCATCCTAGTTATCACTAGGAGTCTCGCATTTCCTGGCCATATATCGCCAAATGGTTATTTCATATCGGTTGATAGCGTTATTATGCGCTTAATTCATCGCTGCCAGTCGAGTATCTCGCAATCTTCTTTCGGTTTCGCAATACAAAGCCAAACATAGCTTCGCTTAACGTCACAGTTCCTTCGATCGCCATTCATCGGCGATAGTAATGTCGGCGGTTTAGCAGCGCTAACGCCGTTGTAATTCAAAGTTGTGCCCTCGGATGCGGTCCTCGCCCGGACAAACTATCGGAATCGAACTCTGCGAAGTCTCACTACCCGCCCCAAATTGGGGCTACTTTTTCAATGAGTTCTCAACATAATTGCAGTGCATTTTCGCCGTAAACGACAACTATTACCATACCATCATGTACGTTTTTCTCGAAGTTCGCGGAGCATCTTCAAAATTCATAGTATCTTTCTTCCTTATTCAATATCGAATAGTGGGAGTAATCGTATCTTCCCCGCGCCTCATGCTCTCGCTCTTCACCACACAAAGTTGCGTACCCCAGTGAAACGAATTGCGATCTTCTTTTCATCTCATTCTACCGCACAATGCTAGTACCCCGCATATTGCACTACTCGATGCATAGCATACAGATGAATTTCATACGTTCAGTTATACTGGGCACACACATTTCGCCCTTTTCATTATCATGCCATCATCTTTCGAGCTGAAACTCGCTTTCTTTCCTTTCAGTCTCTTCCTTAAGTGAATCATTTGTGGATCATGACAGCTCCTCAGAATCTGATCCACTAGGAGTGGTCTGGTCGATGAAACGCAAGTTGGGTCAGTGTTTCTAACTCAACCTCCATCGCTCCCTCTCAGATCCACCAATACTGGAAGGTAAATCTGATTCATGTGAGACAAAGAACTCTCTGGTCTTCCTACCAGCGCTATCGCTACTATTATTGCTTTCTTCCTTCGATGGTACTCAATGAGCTGCAGACGTCTCTGATCAATTGCCATCTTCTTCTTGCTCGTTTATCCTTTCTGGTGAAAATATTGAAGACTTATATCTGTGTTATCTTCATTAGTGAACACCATATAAACAATGATCTCCATATTTAGTGTAAACACTATTATCGCAGCTCTGTCGCGGTAGTGGTGGCCTCTCCCTTACGCTTCTTTAGCCGGCCTGTAGGCATAGCGTACCTGGCTCCCAATACTGCGACAAAACACGTTCAGCGCTCGGTAGCTCGGCACTACTATACCACAAATTCATCTTCCCATTTCGGTGTGCCAGGTCGGGCGTCGGGTCAATCTGGCTTCTTCAACCCCTCAAACTTTCGCCATGCATCTACCGCTAGCCATAGCTAACATCGCCTCGTCGCCTTAGTCGTCGCATCTGGCGGTCCTCGTCAAATCTCTCGTATCTCATTGTCCGGGCGAAAGCCGACGCCGACACATTTTCATGCTTCGACGAATACAGCTTTATTTTCGACCGACGTTTTCGCCGAGACCGCGCACACTGCGAATGCTGCTTTTGTTGCTTAAAATCGGATACTTGCTTCATCTTGGCATATAATTGCCGTCCCTTAGTGCTGCACAGCAATCTCAGCCGACAGCCTCTTCAACTGCTCCGAATACCCAGATATCATCGAGCAAAATTATGACGTAACCTATTCCGCATACCTGCAATACGGCTCATCAAATCCATAAACACGCCGGGGCATTAATCAAATTGGCCGGGCATCACCAAAAAACCTCATAATGCTCCATACGTGATCTTCGACTCGGGCTTTTGTACATCGGCCTCCTATTCTCATTCATGATGTTCCCCTATTCGAGCCTATCTTCGAGCATACTTCGAGATCTCTGAAAGCTGATTTACACGACGATCCTAGAGCAGGATATTTACGCGATGGTGTGTTTATCACTATCTCGCATCTATACATACCCAGAAATTCATCTTTTCACGAAGAGACCGAGCCTCTCATGGGCAGCAGTGCTCGATCGACGAATCTCTACTAACACTCCTTCTAACCGAAAGCCTGCTCTCCTCAACCCGAGCAGCCATCCCCATATGAGCGGTCGGAAATGGCCATCTCCTGCACCACCATCAGAACTCACCTTCCTCTTCGAAGGAAACCCCACATCATTTGGGGCTGAACCCACAATCGAAATCATCCACTAGAATCCTCTTCCTTCTCATCACCACAGGCAGATAACCTCGATACTTGCCAGAAGATTCTACCGCCATGGCTAGAGATCATATCAAGATACCCTTCAGACTTCAAACTTTGCCTTCTAATTTCCTCGGCTTATGGGTTTTTACTTCTTTTTTATAATACGGTCAGGGCTTGATGGATATAGTTTGAGCACCATGCTTGTAACCACGACAAATCTCCTCAGTCATTACATTGCCTCACTCACCCCACCATCTTTCTCGACCACTGCTCGGTAGGTCAACGATCTCCAAATGAGCGGAAACTTCATGGCGACTCCTTCTATCGGCCGGGGTCTTCGTCCGAAGCTGGTCGGGCAAACAGCCGATGCGTCGAACGCCGCGGCTCGTCAACCACGTATATGCATCGGCGACGGGCGATAGTCACAGCATTATTCGCCGCACCGCATCTGCCGGGTCACAAAGATATACCGCCTAGCGGCTCGCTCGTATTCGAGCATCGCTTTCTGTCGCCACACGCCACGCACCGCTAAGTCGTATCGTCTCTTCTCGGTTGGGATATCTTCTTCTCGATTTACTGTGCTACCGGCATCGCAGAGACGCTATCGATAGCTTTCTCGCACCATCGCCGACACTCCCTGATGAAATGGCCTTACTGGCCACAATGGAAACACCCGCATCAATCTCCTACATTCCATGGTCGCTGACATATATGACATACAGAGGAATACTGGGTGCCACCAAGCGAATCGTCTCATCGATCCTCGACCAGAGATAGCTCGCCGACTGCATCCGGCTTCCTCTATAACCTCCTCGCCGCTTCATCGCATCGCCTGAAGCTGTTGGGACGTAGCTCTCGGTGCACTCCTTCATTTCATTTGGCTTCTTTTTTTGGATGATAGTTTAAGCGTATTTGAGCTCAACTCGTGAGTCGGCTGTCTGTCCTCAATTCACGAGGAATCGCAATGAATTAACCGGCAGCGCAATTCGCCAAAACCTTTACCTCTCAGACTCATCGGGTCAATATGTGGAATCACTCCATCTGGCTGAGAAACCCTTCTTTCTCTACATTTCCTCAAACGGACATGTTCTTTGCTTACTTGAAGAACTCCTCACTCAATCCCAGACCAGGAAAGAACCTATCGCGTGGTTTCAATAACGGGTCCCATGATAGCCATCGTGATACCTCACGCTTAACACCAATCTTAGCTTCTGTTTTCCATCAGGACCGAGGGGGAACACACCCTTTCATGTCCGAGAAATTTCATAACTCCACAAATCTTGAGCTTATTTATCTAAGCCTACAACTGCCGGCTCTCGGATCACCACTACCGTCATACGGTCTGGCGCCCAGCCAGACCCTCTACTGGCCCCGTCTTCCATAACCTCTCTAGGTGGCAAGTGGAGGTCATGACCGTCTGTCAAGCATTGCTACTATCCGCGCACCACAGCCACTTGCTCGCCTTACAAACAATCCCGCACTCGGCTCTCGCGCCCCGATGGTCCGGGGCCTCTAACCCATCACGGAGTACCGATTCACAGAGCATGAATGAACCAACTACGCGCCATCTCTCGTGCACCGCAGACGCCTGAACTCACGAACGACTCTCCTAGATCTAATTTATGTCCTCTTCCACATGTCGTCACTCTAGAAAAATCAACTGGCTACTTCAATCACTTTGATATACGTGATTTTCAAATTTAAACATACATGGTCGCTAATACTTATGCTCGATACCACTCGACACACCCCCACCCCCTTCCGCGGGAGTAAGAGCCACTAATCTATCAGAGAAATCCCCACCGCTAATTTAACGACCAGAAACCCCGTGAAGCGGTCGCACGCTTGCCAAACCTCCTATGCAAATTTCTTCCTAAACTTATGATTTTATAAATTTCAAGAAAGATAACAAATGTGACATGTGACATGTCCCAAACTCAGATACATCCAATTTACACTATATCAAAAATATGGCAACCAGCATACCAACACATTCTCACAAAACTACTCTTATGTACATACATATGTTCCATTATACATATTCAAAGTATTTTCATATAATATTCTTACTTCAATAAAGACTTGTACAATGTCGACAAACCCTATTATGTCTAAATACTCACAGACTCAGACTCGGAAAATAGTTTTTAAATACAAAATAAATGGGAGCTAAACGAGTTTCCGAGTGCATGCTATAAAATGCTTTGGTTTTTCCTAAAAACATCTCAAAACCTGTGAAACTCTCTTTACAAGATATTTTTAAGCCTGGCATTTACTTTAAAGTTTCTAAAACTGTGATTTTGTCGCTTTTAAAAAGTTTACAAAACTTTTAATACTTGCTTGCTTTTAAAAGTTTATAAAATTTTTCTCAATCCTCTTGTCATTGCTTTACTCTTGAGCTTGTTTTAAATTCTTTTCTTTCTAAAATTTCCCTCGCTGCTTCATTTATTCTGGGCTTGAAAGTTTCTTAAACCTTTCTTACAAACCTTTTACCTTAAAGTTTCTCAAAACTCTTCATAAAAACGGAGCCCGGGCTCACGCATTCTTTTGAAAATAAAAATGGAGCCTGGCTCAACCGCCGCTTTAAAATCCCACTTCCGAGTTGAGTTTCAACTGACGCTTTGAAATCTAACTGAGCCCGAGCTCAACCGTTTGCTTTAAAACTCTCCTGAAGCCTGGGCGACAGGGAACCAATGGTTGATTTTTCAAAACTGAGTATCATGCTTATAAAACATCAACCATTGGAGGCCTATTTTTGCTTATCAGACTCTAGTGAACACTCGGTTCGGGCGACCGCGGTCGGAAGGACCTCGTGGTCCCGCATCACCTTTTTTTTTTTTTCCAGAATATGGGTGGAATTCTGACTCGGGTCGCCATCACCATACCTGGGTTATGCTCATAACCCAGAGCATACTCCCGACGCAAGTTCGCCTCCTTTAAACGCATGATGTATGTCCCAAGTTCGGGCCACCGTGCAAAACTTAAAATGCATGTATGATCCAACACCACCCGCGGTGCACTTAATACCGACCTGCAGGCTTTTCGTTTAGAACTAGTAAAGTCGTTCTTTCACAAACATTCGCTTGCTTGCTTCGCTTGTTTGCTCTTTGAAAATATTTACTAATTTAAAACTTATTTGGTTACGGCTTGAAAATGGTTTAATTATTCAAAACCATTTACTTACTGCCGCTTGCTCGGAATGGTTTTACAATTTAAAACTAATGTCGCTTTCAAAATGGTTTAACTCAAACCATTTGCTCGCTTTTAACCTATCAAGCTAGTTTTTGAAAATGGTTTGTATTCAAACCATGAAATACCAAAGTGTAAACAGCTTCTATAATAATAATAATAATACTAAGATTCGGGAAAAATTAGCTTTAGAACACTCACCTTTTGCTTGCTAAACTGAAGCACAGCCTCCACAACTTTCCGCCTTTGCTTTTAGCCTACACACTCGATGTATTGATCACACACGGGCCAAGACAAACTAAGCACTCAGACACTCTCATGCTTACAATTAAAATTTTCTTAAAATATGAGCCCAAAATGCCATTCATGTGCATATGACTTGATTCTCTAGAATTAAAGGGACTTCCTTCATATAGTCTAAAACGACCCAAAACATTTCGAAAAATTCTGTCCTGATCAAGCCAATAAAATCGAAATTTTAACCAACCGAATTTCCTACCTTCTTCACCTGATTTAAACCAGATATTGCAAGGTCTATCGCCAGAGCTCTCGGTCGCAGTAACTTTACCTACTAGACCAAAAGCGCCACCACTAGAATGGCGAGATCCGGTGAAAAACTAAAATTTGGTTGCAGACATTTACTCGAATTTCTGAAATCCCTCGTGTTCACTCACCGCTGCACTCTCGTCAGAGAGCACTTCTTCGTGTTTATCCCGATGAACCGACTACGATTTTGTGAATCGAGAAATAAACTAGCAGAGAAAAATTTAAAATCTCCTATGCACGCTCTCTCTCGCCTCTCGTCCGTCCCTCTTCCATCTCATTTGATGCTTGATTTTTTTTTTTTTTTTAATTTTATGGGATCCACATGTCCTTTTTTCTTCTTTCTCTGCTCGTTTGCTCTAAACAATTTATTTCGCGCCCCGCTTCACTTGGCTTATCCTAATCGAATATTCTTAAGAGTTTGCCATTTTCTAATTTCTAAAATCAGCTTTCTGTGTTTCACTTTAAACTGTCGCTAGAAATTCGTAAAATATTCCGACCGTTCTGAATTTAACGAAACTTTCTAGGTCACTAGATTTCGCGAGACGAACTTAATCTGCGCAAACTGCTTGGCTATCCGGAGATCTGCAGAATTTTCGGTGATTTTCCCCGAATTATTCGCAATTTATTATTATTAATTTACTATTTAAACTTCCCTTAATTATACTTTCACCCTCAACTTTCCTTAATTGCAAAATTTGTCCTCAAGCATTTAAATATTGGGTAAATCCAACTAAATTCCTACTACTTCATCTCTAACTTAATTATGTCTACATATCCTTTTGCTAAAATGACAATCGTATCTCGCTTAAGTACCATTCCGGTTCCAAATATATACTCTAATTTCACCTCCAAAATACTACAACGCGACACTCTTGGTGACTTTATACACCCCTACAATTTCTACGTAGATCGACACCTCTCAGACTCAGGTGTTGGCACCTGTATGAGAATTAATATTTTATTAAGGGACAACCTTCCGATGAGGATAGACAACTGGGTCGCCCGACGATTACATATATAATCAGATGCGGGACGCCACCTCCGATGTATATATAACCGGCCCATTCGACGATTGATATATTATTTGCTTAGGACTACCCTCCGACCATTTTTCTATTATTAGACAACCCTCCGAACCATTTTCTAGATTCTTGTCTCATGCATCACCTGGCATTCTAGGATGCTCCTGCAGATACTGAATGCACAGACGCCGCCCAATATTACCTAATCACATGCAAATATATAACACAAATATATTCACATAAAAAATTAAATCACACAAATATGTTATGTAATTTTATCATTTCAAACACCAAAATTAGCTCACTACACGTTCAAACACAAGCAATTCGATTCAATTACTTAACACAGACATTTTCCCCAAATATATTAGTTAATTATTCCTAGGAACAGAAACTTAGGTTTCGCTCTAGTTCTCAAATAATTTATCGATTCATATATAAACCCGCATCTCACGCTATTCCTACCTCAAATCCATTCAACACACAATCCAAACCACAAAAACAACATTTTCATACTCCACATACTACGTGGAGTGCCTACGGCCGCTCCATTTGGTTTTAAAAAAAATCAGATAATTTGGTCCTATGTTTTCGGGACCGATCCAACCGCCCTACCGGCCTAAATCGACCAAACATTCGAAAAACACTAAAAATGGGAATAAACCCAAGTAGTGGCAGTAACTTCACCGAGGGTTTGAAGAAACCTACTAAAACCGGAGTCCACGCTGCGAACTCGCCCGTGATCGCTTTCCTTTCTCACCTCAAGCCCGCCAACGGCTTGACAAGGTAAAACTTAGAAAGAAGTGCCTTCTGAAGCCTCTCAACGCGCTGCCTACGACCCAAAAATTGCTTCTCACGTTGGTTGTTTGTTAAATGAAGAGGATGAAGTACTGTTGAGTATTTCATCCTCTAGCCACTTAAAATAATTCTCTAAAATGACATTTATATCCCTTACCGCACTGGAGCATTCTGCGACTATTTCTACTGGGTCTGGCTACCTATTTCTCTACTCATACCACTTATGGTACATGAGTACATGTTATATGTAGCTTTCTGCCGCATCGAATCGGGCTTACTTCAAGACCGAACCGCGATGCCTAGCAAAAACGTGTCGAATCCGACCGTCTTTAAAATTACAAAATACGTGCTAACTAGATTCGTGGAGACGATTCCAACGGTGTAACTGCTTCGCATCCGGACGAGAGAATAAGTTACGGATTTTTAACCGTATTTACAATTTTGTAATTAAAATTACGATTTTTCCCTTATTCCAGAAATTGGAATTTCACGGGTCTTACAGTGTAGCCACTACATGAAAGGAGACATGATATAGGTATAAAATAAGAAATGATATATGTAATAGTACATAGAATGTAATAATTCGTAGAACTGAAAGATGAAAAATACTAGAAACGGGTAAAAGACATATAAAAGTACAGTACATGAAAAGTATCAGATGAAAGCATACAAAAGTATCGTATATGAAAAGTATAAGAATGTAGATAAAAGTACAGGACAGTATAAGATATGTTATATGAAAGTATACTAGATATGAAAGTATATGATGTTATTATTAATATATGAAACATGAAAAGAAATGAACATGAAAGATAGTAGAACGGAAAAGAATATGTAAAGTATAGAAACAGGAATACAGTAAAAGTATAAATAAAAGATATGCCAAAGACATAAACATAAAAATTTAAAGAGATTGATGGCATGCACAAACATAAATAAGGATAAGTCATAAAAGTTATATGAATATGCAATGAAATGCACATGTATAAACTTCTTGACAGTCATCATTGGTGGTTATTATTGCTTGTTTTTACATTAGTAAGGCTTATGGCGGGTTCAATCAGGTGTAGGTCTAACTTGAGAATCCCTGAGGATAGAGGCTGAGAGCGTTACATCGGCGTGCAGAGCCATCTCGAATGGGTGCTCCGCCATGATCTGTTAAAGTAATCGATTTTATATGTATAGTTTTGTAATAATTGAATTGTAAAGTCTGAGTAAAAGGACTCTAGTTTATGTGTATAGAATATAATGGAATGCCACCATGGTGGTATGTATAATATAAATGTAAAAGAATTTTGTTATTATAAATTGTGCATATGAATGGAGTGTCGGCTACGAGAAAGAAAAGGTTAAAGGAATTTCAGTTAAAAGTGTGACACCTCGCTCGACATCTATGGTGTGGTCGAGGGGCGTCATGAGACTCACAATCCTGAAGCACAACATATAACTTGTGCGATATGATGCGTGTGAAATTAAAACGACCTCTTGGGCCCATACCACAATACTCATCATCAATATAAACCAACTATCTCCTAATGGACAAAGACATTAAAATTTCTCTTAATACGACATATATTAAAATCTAAAATCTAATACATGTATTCAAAATCATCAAAGCCACAACGGCTTTCTTCATAATCAGTCTCTAGAATTGAGTCGATCCTGACGCTCACTTGTGCACGAAAAATATATAATCTCGGCCGGGGTGAGCTAATGCTTTCATTAGTGGAATCGCGCAAATGGGTTCTATACACCTAAGTGCATGTCACGATCTTTCAAAAATATGTGTGACTCAGTAAATGCATTGATCTCTTGAATGTTTACATGATCTTCATGTCACGAGTCTCGCTGACTCAACTACAGCTTTACTAAGCCATGTAGCCAGAAAATGTCGTTTTGAAACAAACTGTTGTTCTTGAAAATATATACTAGAAGTGTCGGTAAAAATATGGGGCCCATCCTACGAGTCGAATTGGTTGGTGAGACTTTTCAGAAGCAGTCGTGGTCATCCAGAAATGATCTGTTGTGTCTACTGTGGTCTGGGATATGTCTGTGAAATTCTTTTATAATAAAATCCATTTTATTTTACAAAAGTAGACTAGAAATTTCAATTTAAAATAAAAACTAATCGTAATTCGATTACGACATTGTAATTACGGTTAAAAATCTGTAATTCTACAGATCTTAGATGAAAAAGCGGTTATCTTGGGTTCAGATAGTCTCATAATCTAGTTAGCCGCGTGAAATTTCGTAATTTTACGAGAAGACGGTCGGAGTCGACAACCTGATTTTGGTATCGGCGTTTAGGTCATAAATAAATCGGTTTTCGATGCGACCAGAAATCCACATATAACATGTGCTAAGTATGCCGTGAGTAGTATGAGTAAACGATGAAAGAAAATGGATGGCCAGAGATGAGTGTCGAATATGAAATCTGGTAAAGAGGGACCTGTAATGGGTATTATGGAAATTGATTTAAGTATTTAAAGACAAAATGGCTAATAGTCCTTCATGTCTCTTACATTGAAGCGAGACCAAAACGTGGGAGGCCATTTTTTTATCGATGTTAGGTTTTGAAAACTTTTTAGAGAGTCTTCTCTCACAAGATCACAGGCGTCAGGCCCAGTTCAGCGTCTGACAGACGAAGGGAAAATGTTACTACTGTGAAAGCGAGCTACGCGTGGACCCCCGGATTTGCGAGAGTTTTGACAAGCGCTCAGTGGGATTTTCTGCCACTACTTGCGTTTTATTAAAGTTTTAAGGGTTTTAACGCGTGTTTCGGTTAGTTTGGTAGTGAGGTCGTTTGATGGGAATCGAACTTGGGACCGGGTGTTAAATTTTTGAGATTTTGTGGAGATGGCGTGGCTGCTAGAAAGTTAGAAATTTGTTTAGGTCAACAATTAAATTTTCTTTAAATGACATGCTTGATGTAGTAAATACGGGGAATGGGTTGTTGATCGGTCTGAACATGGGACCGAATTATGGAGATTTTGGGTTGTCGTTGACAGGTCGAGAGAAACTGTTATTAAGGCTGATTGTGTGGAATTATGCGATAGAATTCTGCTTTGGTGTTTATGAGATAGGAAATTGGTAAGAAATTGGTTCAGGTGGAGCGAGGTTGGACTAGGTGTTTTGCAATTAGACGACCCAACTGTGAGTTCGGGATGACAGTGAATCAAGTCCAGTTGTAATAATTGGATAAATTGTCAGTATGTTTATTAATCTTGAGTTGTTGAAATGAATGGCTTGAGTTGTGGAATTAAATAGGTTAATACATGAACTTAATGTGTTAATATAATGACATAATTATATAAAAAATATAATTGTGTTTGTAGGCCGATGTGATGATTTTAAAATGTTAATGCATAAGCACATGTATTAACGTAGAGAATTAATGATATGTGAATAATTGTGTGTGTAGGTGGAGTGGAGATGAGTTTGATCATTAGTGAAAGTGAGCTAATTTTGATGTGATATATAGGTTGTATAATTACATAACATGTTTGTGATTTAACATGCGAGTATATTCGTGTTTATATATTTGCGTGTGATTAGAGTGGGTGGGCGTTGCGTAGCCATTAAATTATCTTGCTGGAACATCCACAGGAATATAGGAGTTAGTGCATGGGATGAGTCTGAGAAACGAGGTTCGGAGGGTAGTCTAAATATAAATTATCGGAGGTGAAGTCGAGCTAATAATGTATCGGCCCAGTCGGGCGGCCCGAGTTGATATTTATTCGGCGGAGGGTAGTCCTGAAGCAAATAATATATGTCCCGATCGTCGGAGGCGTGATTGATATATATACCTTCGGAGGAGTTGTCATTAATAAAATAATGAATTCTCATACAAGGCTTGAAGCGAGTGTGAGAAATTCGGTGAGGACTCGGGATCGAGTTGAGTCGGGGTAGACATTGGTAGGATCATGCATTTGCTTGAATGTGTGACTCTTGGAACATTGCACTGCACTTAGGTGGTGAGAGGCAGCCCACTTAGGCCAGATCTCTGCGAGCACTTCAGTGTCGTGGGATCCCCCTTTGTTCACAGTGGGAGCGTGCGGGAGACGGTTCATCCTGAGACCATGGATAGAAAGCTAGGGTTGTGGCTTGATGATGTTTACATGTATTAGAATTCTCCCAATTTTTAATATATGTTGTATAAAGTGAAAATATTTGAGCTCTTATGGCTAATGGATATAGTTAGTTTATAGTTGAGCTATGTATATTGAGTATTGTTTTTGGGCCCAGTGGTAGTATTACTCAATATTGATTAGATATATTGCATATATTGGGTATTTGGGACGGTCAAATGCGGAGTTTATCTGAGTTTGTATTTGGGTAGAGCTCCCAGGTACAAAGGGGGCTGCCGGGTTTTAGGCGTGAAAAATGTGGTCACCGTGACATTCCACGAAAGTATTCAAAGTAATTGACGAGGTAGTCAACGGACCCCGAGTTTGGGGTGTCACCAAAATAGCGCCGTTCGCTCCAGCGCACAACCAGGTTCTTGGGTGCATGTATGAAATGCATTATGCCATTTCAGGAAACCCATTCTATCTGATATGTCGATATCGTATTTTTAATCATTAAATTCACAGCGCATGTAATTCAACGCATCAACCGTCCTTGATTTAAAGCTCACTTGGGCAAATCACTTGTCTCATCTCCAAATTACTACACACACGATTATATTCCATATAATTGTGACCTAATGTTAACACATCAAAGCATTCAACTATTAATTTATTTGATCGACCCGACTCCCAAATTTAGCTCATGAAGCAGAATTTACAATATCATCTCAATGACACAACACCATTTATTCCATATAATTGTGTCATTGTGTTGCTTTACATTAAATCATGTCTTAGCCTATATTTTACACATACCAAGCCATTCCATTTCCCATGATTGAAACCATGGCAATATAGACGATTTTGGTCGGTCCCTACGAGCAGATGATTTGCGGTCTAAAGCGAAACATGGGTTCGGGTGGGCGACCCACACATCGATCTCGACTCACTTTTTGAAGCCGATTTCCTTGGCCAATTTCCAGGCCTCACTCACCCAGAAACCTGATTTATTTAATAAATCCTCCTTGCGTGAAACCATAACAGTCCGGCTGTGGCCCTCTGAGTCACGATTTCACAAAATGGGTTGATAATTTCCAAACGATTCGGTCCCAGATTTGGGGCCAAATGAGGCTGCCATTCATGGCCTCGATCAGTAAAACATTAACATAGGCTCTTATGGCTTGAAGTAAAGCCAGTAGGGAGAAGCATACGCCAGGGAGTTTGTCAAAAATTCTACTTAAATCAAATTTTTCGCAGCGAAGCCTCGCGTAGAGCGGCTTCCGGCTCGTCAGAAAGGCTGACGGTCGAATCTCCATAAACCTAGAGAGAAGTCTCTCTCTCTCTCTCTTACTAGAAAAACAAATCTGAACCTACTGCATCCCTCCTCATCTTTCTCACGTTTTTGGCTTCTTTTTGAATGGGAGAGATGACACTATATCTTTATTTTGTTTTAAACAACGGTCCCAAGTATTGTTTATACTTCTTTTCCTAGTTTTGTCATTCGGCCAGTATCTCGGCCGTCGATTTTAAATCGTTTACTCTCTTCGTCACAGCATGGCGTGAGTGTCACGTTATGTGACTTCGTGGCGTCGAAAATCGTTTCACACGACGCGAGCGATCGCCAGCGGTGTAAAATTTATTTGTCTGGGTCCGGACAAATTTTACGTCTTTAGCTAGATTTCCCAGACAATTCCAACGGTGAAATCAGTTTTCATCCAATATCTGAATAATAAATTAGGATTTTTAGCAAAAATTACAATTTCATTATAGAAATTCTGATTTTTGTCGTTTTAAAGTAAATTGGAATTTTACGAGTGCTTACAATTTAACTAAGTCCCTATTTGTTAGACAAAAAAATGATATTTTATTGTTACTGATCCGAAATCATCCGTTTCATCATTTATTTCTCTGAATTTAGTTTTCTTTTTTAAATAAAGTGGTTTCTTCTATACTTATCTAGATTTGTGCTTTATTTTTGCTTTTCGTGTTTTATTAGACTTGGTTATGGGGGGTAACTGTGCCATCAATAGTTGGTTGTTCGTGGGTTTTGGTATTGGCAATTCATAGACATTTTTTTATTATCAAATGTGTAGTCCTTAAGAGTTTATCATTTTTTACTATTAAACCGATGCTATGTATCTTTTAAAGTTTCTAAATCAATAAAATTATCTCTTTTCGAAATATTCAATTATCTAACTGTTTGGAAATATGGATAGGTTTTTAATTTAGTATTTATTTATTTTTGAAACATAGTAATTGGTTTACTTAGTTATTTAGATACTACTAAAATTGATTTTACCCGCTTTCTCATGAGTTTGACAAAGTGTTCTTTTTTTGTTCACGTCTAACTACATTGTGATAACTGTGTATTTGAATCCTGAGATATTATCTGAATTCATTTCAGCCTTTACCATTTAAGTCAAACCTGAGAGAGTATTGTTAGACTTATAATTTGAAATTCAAAAGAGTTATTTTAAATGATAAAACTATAGTTTAATTGATGAACCCAACTTAAGTGATAGTGAATGTAAAGGAAAATTTGGTGATATGAAATTTGAGCGATGGAGTCGGCCTGAACTTTATCACGTATTTTTGAATTTATCTAAATGAGTTTGGCCGTGACTCATGTGGGTTTGAGGTATGGAGTTAGCCCGATTAGTTCGAAATTTTTATTTAATTTTTTTAAATAACTAGCTTAGTAATTGAGATTTCAAAGATTAAATACCATAAATTTGATATTTTGCTACCTCTTTATAGCATAGGGTTAATTATTATAATATATGATTAATATATTAAACTTTGTTGTTTTAACTATTTTATTTTCCAATTTCTAAATGTATATTTTAATATAATTTATATGATAAATTAATATTTAAAAATCTTGTATGAAAAACATTTGTTTGCTTTACCTCATTAATCCTTTTTTTTTGGATAAAAATAAAGTTATACTAGTTTATAAATTAAATTAAATTTAATAACTAAATTATCGATTATATTTTAAATGTTTTATTACTTAAAAGCTAGTGGTAATAATAAAATAATGTATTTTAAAATAATTAACAAAAATTATATACAAATTTATTTCCCTAATATGATTATATCTTTTAGAAAGATGAATTTTCAAACAAATAAGATATTTCATTATTTATGAGGATGATGCATTATTTGGAAAAAAACATTTTTTTAATACAAACATAAGTGAAATTTATGTTGTTAACATTATAAATTAATTAATAGATGATGATAAGTCAACTACCATCGAAAATATATATATTTATAATATATAATCATTTCTAATATGAAATCACATATTATTATTGGATATAATCAATTTTAGTTCTTTAGATACTACTAAAATTGATTTTATCCACTTTCTCATGGATAGTTATTTTTTTTTTTGTTACATCTCTTACATTGTTACATCTCGGGTGTTCATTTAAGTCTTTTACCATTTAAGTCAAACCTTAAAAGTGTATTGTTAGACTTATAATTTAAGTTGAAAGGATTATTTTAGAGCCATAAAACTGTAGTTTAATTGATCAACCCAACTAAATAGTGAATGTAAAGGCTGAGTGATAATTTGGCTTTGATGGGTCAGCCACTTTATCTAGTATTTTAATTTAGCCTGGCGTGTGGGACTTTGGAATAAGATTCAGCTCAGTTGGATCGAATTTTTATTTCAATTTTTAAATAACTAGCTTAGTGATTGAGATTTGCAAGATTTATCCTATAAAATTTGATATTTCGTATCTCTTTTATAGCATAGAGAGGTTAATTATTATAATATACTGATTAATATATTAAACTGTTGTTTTTAACTGACTTTTATTTTCAATTTTCTAAATGTATATTTTAATATAATTATCATGATAATTAATATTTAAAAATCTTGTATGAAAAACATTTGAATTTTTATTTATCTCATTAAATAACTTTTTTTGGATAAAAATAAGAGTTATACTAGTTTATAAATTAAATTAAATTTAACTAACTAAATTATCATTATATTTTAAATAATTTTATTACTTAAACTAGTGTTAATAACAAAATAATGTTATTTTAAAATAATTAACAAAAATTATATACAAATTTATTTCATAATATGATTATATATTTTAGGAAGATGAATTTTCAAACAAATAAGATATTTCATTATTATACGGTTGATCAATTTTTTGAAAAAAACATTTTTTTAATACAAATATAAATGAAATTTATGTTGTTAACATTCTAAATTAATTAATAGATGATGATAAGTCAACTACCATCAAGAATATATATATTTATAATATATAATCATTTATAACATGGAATCACATATTATTTGGATATTGATGATGTTTTTAATAAGGCTGAAGGCAGGCGTGCTTTCAATTAAAGGGGCAGTCCGCGGCCTCCGGATGTCGGGCTCCTACTGCTTTTTGAAGGAAACAAAGAGAGAAAAGCTGAAAGGGATGAGCGAGGGGGGTTGGCGGGAGTTACTCTCCAGATCACTAAGTCGTTCTTTCGGGTAAGAAGATCAACCTGCTTAAGGAATGAAGTTTTGTGCGTACCTTTCACCGATGGGGTGACTTGATATTTATAATGGGTCATTATGATCAATTTCCTAGTTGGATGATGATACGATATTTCTCCCATTGGGTGAGGGATTTTATTTCCTTATCGTAAACCGATTAATAAGGGATAATTGATGGACAATAATAAGGAAATATCCTACTTCCCTAATTGGTGAAGGTTGGGTATTTTCCTTTAGTACGAGTTCTTTGATTATATTACCAGCCTTTTGAAGGGGTGACTTGGGCCCTCGTTTTGGGCCTGTGTTTGAGGATGCCATCGGGCGGGAGCACTAGTCTTGGGCACAACCTTGTCCCTTACTTAAGCGGCGATGTAGGCTCGTTTTTGTCTTTGTCTTGGGTGTTTCGCCGTCCGGTTCTTTGACCTTTAACTAAGCGGCGTAGGCGAGAGGCATGCGTTTCTCGGATCGGATGTGATACCACGTGGCTACTCGGGAAGGGGTTTGATTAGGGCTTTGTCGTGGAGTCGATGTCTTGTGATAATGATGGCTTCCTCGTTTTCGCTGTGTGCCGGTCAGAAAGGTTAATGCCGGTGCAGCATGTAGCTACTAAGGAGCATTATCTGACATTTAAGTGCCGTTATAATAGTTTGGGAGTTGTTATTAATAGTAAAATTAGGAACCGGAAATTGAGGTATTAGTGCAAGGGTAAAGTGGTAAATTCAAAAGGATATAAAAGGTATAATTTGAAGAAGATAGTATGCGAAATGAAAATAATACAAGTTGATATCAAATATTAAAAGATAGGGACAAAAAATTTAATCAAAGTAGAGATGGGCCCATTATACAAATAACAAGAGTTGATGTGCAAATATTAAAGAGATGAGGGGTCAAATATTCAATTAATGAAAAGTTGATATTATAATAATGGGAAAAAGCAGCCAAAATCATATTTTACAGTATAGAAAAGTAGCAAACCCGTAGGAGGAGGAAGAGCCAAGAAGGAAGGAAGAAGGAAGAAGAAGGAGGAGAGAAGAAGATCAGGAGTATGTATGTGAATTAGTGTATTTTGATGTCTTGAGAACTTTGGGTAATGCGTTGAAAATGGAGCTTGGATTCTCTTGTTACAGGGTTTGTGGAGAATCACATTAACCACAAGAGTCTTGAAAGTTTGTGGGAAAACCGAGTGAGGTGAAAATAACCATGGAATCCCTCTCTCTTATTTATGTGGTTTTATAAGGGTGGAGGCCTTAGGTAGAGTTCTTGCATTTCACCTAGGGTTTTGTGGTTTGAAGTTCCAAATCCGCAATTCAAGTGTTGTGAAGTTGGTTTGGATGAACCAAGTGTTGATTTTGATGGTGTTGTAAAGGAGAATGTTAGGTTTTTAAAGGAAGTGCAATCAAAATTTGGTAAAACCACTGTTTTTGTTTTGGTTATAGATTAAGTTATAATCATCCAAAATGAATTGATTCCAATTGGTAAAGAACCATAAGAGATTAAGGGCTACAAATGTATAGAAGGAACCAGAGCAAATTGTAACTCTAAAGGCTCCCAATACGGACTGAAGGTGAGCTCGTGTGGCCACTGATTTTGCTCTGTTTTAAGGGTGCTGGTTTATCAGTGTTTTGGCCATAAATTGGAGGTTTCTCATCCAAATTGAGTGATTCTTGAATTCTGGGTAAAATAGACATCTAGGGGGAATAAGTTAGCTGAAGGAAGTGAATGCAAATTATAAACCAAAGTGCCCATAAGAATTTGTCCAAGTGGAGCTATGTGCAAGATTCTGTTCTGTAAAATTAAAGTCATCTAGATGTAAATACAATAACTTGAAGGTTTTGTTGATCCAAATTGGAGATTCCAATTGGAGAAGAAACATAGAATCATAGCTTCA
Organism: Tetrastigma voinierianum; assembly: GCA_016808115.1. Lineage (NCBI taxonomy): Eukaryota > Viridiplantae > Streptophyta > Magnoliopsida > Vitales > Vitaceae > Tetrastigma > Tetrastigma voinierianum. Next base: position 272,260 of record JAEQBH010003600.1, read on the forward strand.
AATGAGTGAAGAAACCATTTCCAAATTAGCCAAGGTTAGATCCAGAAATCAAAGGATAACAGTAGGTGATTCAGTGAGTTTGGAATCAAAAAACATGCTGTAACTTGTGTTATGTGGTTGAGGAGCCTTAGAAGGAATTTTACATTGAAATTTTAAGAGATGTCATTGGATATATAAAGGACTGATCTGGAGAGTTTCATAAATTTTTGAAGACCTTTTGAATAATTTTGGTATCAAAGTCCATAGAGTATTGTTGGAAAAAGGGTACCAAAATGAGTGGTTTTTTTTGTTAGGGGTTTTTAGTGCTCAAGGGTAAATTGTTAATTTGACTTTATATGAATGTTGTGTGACCTTAAAGTGACTTGCGTGTGAAATACGTTAGGAACATACGCTATACATAGGCGATTAATATGTAATTGTATTCGGGAGTGTGTAGGTTAAAAAGTAAAGCGGGAAAAGTGTGGGGCTGACTGCCCTCGAGTTTTAGCATATGAAGAGGTGAGTGTTCCTAAACTCATTTTCCAAATATAGTGTATAATAAACTGCTTTTACACTTGGTATTTAATGGTTTTTGTTGTAAACCATTTTCAAGAAATAAACAATGAATTTAAGAAGAAAGCAAATGGTTTGATTTAAACCATCTTTGAAAAGCAAGCATTGGTTTTAAATTGTAAAACCATAAATAAGTAAAAGTAAGCAAATGGTTTTGAATGATTAAACCATTTTCAAGCAGAAGTAAACAAGCAAATGGTTTTAAATTGTAAATAAATTTTTTGAAAAACAATAATGACGAAAAGAAAATTTTAGCAAAGCAGGCCTTACCCAGTTTTTAAGCAAACCAGCCGATCCAGAGGTATTAGTACGTCTTGGTGGTGTTAGAATCTAAATGCGTACATTTTAGTTTTGCGGTCGGCAAACTTAGGACATACATCAATGCATTTAAAGGCAGTAAGCACGTCTGAGGAGTATATAAGGTTATGAGCTCTAACTAAATTATGGTGATGCGACCAGGTCAATTCCACCATATTCATGGAAAAAAAAAAAGGTGATCTGGACCAGTCGGCTGCAAACACAGTGCTTAGAGCTTAGTGTTATTTAAGTCTGATGAAATAGGCCTCAGGTGGTTGATATTTTATAAAGCATAATATACAGTTTTGAAAAATCGACCATTGGTTCCGTCGCCAGGGCTTAGGAGAGTTTTAATGACAGTTGGCCGGGCTCCAGTTTATTTCAAAAGCATGCGGTTAGACCAGGCTCCGTGTTTATGAAAAGTTTTGAGAAACTTTTGAAACCAGGACTATGAAAAGTTTGAGCAACTTTTAAAGCAAGAGTTGAAAAAGTTTAGAAACTTTTAAAGTAAGACAAAGCAATAATGAGAGATTTTTGAAAGGTTTATAAACTTTCAAGTAAGCAAAAACAATAAAGGTTTTGAAACTTTTAAAGTAAAATAAAGTAAAGAAAATATTTCTGGAAATATCATGTAAAGCGAGTTCACAGTTTTTAGATCTTTTTCAAGAAAAAGCGAAACATTTTAAAATCATACACTCATGAGCTCGTTTAGCTCATTATTTTGTTTAAAAGCTATTTTTTAAAGATGCAGTCACCAGCTGAACCAGCTGAGGCTTGTAGTAGGATTCTCACGACTTTTGTATCAGATCTTTGTAATTAATAATCTTAGTAAGGAAATACTTTGAATTTGTATAATGGAACATATGTATGTACACTATAACCTGGTTTGTAAGAAATGTGTGGAGCTTGAGGCTCTTTTGAAGAATGTTGTTGGTTGCCATGTTGGAATTAGTAATAAGGTGTGTATACAGGTTTGGGACATGTCTATGTCTGGTTGTTAATAACTCTTAGAAATTTATAAAACCACGAGTTTAGAAAAAAAAATTTGGGGTTTAGCAAGCAATACGAACGGCTTGCTTGGGGAGTTCTAGTCGTTGGGGTAGCGGTGGGATTTACCGTGGAGTGGCGAAACACACCTATAGATAGTAGATTGGGGGTGTGACAAGGTGGTATCGAACATAAGTGGTTATTGGCATCATTGGTTTTGTGTGTCTTTTTCACTGACGACCATGCGTTTTCGATTCAAAGTACATACATATGAGGTGATTGAAGTAAGCAGGTTTATTTTTTTTTATACGGCGCATGTCGAGGCGGGAGGAGATGAGGGTCGTCTAGGAGAAATATTCGAAGTGTCGGCGTCTGAAGTACACAGGAGGGATGAGCATGAGTTGGTTCCCTCACAGCCTCATGAATGTCGACCTCAGCGTGAGTCATTTGGACCGTGGGCGCTGAGGAAGAATTTCGAGTGCCGGGTTGTTTTACGGCTGAGCGGGTGGCGCAGTTATGAATAGTAGCCATAGCGACGCGTCGGCGATCGCGACCTCCTCTCACTAGAGAGGTTGTTGAAGAACACAGGGTCGATAGAGTCTGGTGGGCGCGAAGCCATGTGGCGATGGTGATCATGGTAGCCTGATTTATGGCTAGACAGCGTAAATAAGGTTTAAGTTATGGGCTACCTGAAATGAGCAAAGAGTCTTGTTTTCCAGTTTTACGTGGAAGGCAGGCTAGGATTGGTGGGACCAGTGGAGAGGAGGTATCTGTGGCGTATCGCAGGACGATTTCCATGAGTTCAACGTGGGTTCTTTCCCTCGAAGTCATAAGGATTCGAAAATTTGAGGAGTTCTTCGGGTTAAACGAGAAGAACATGTCGGTGTCAGTTATGAGAGAGGTTCACCGGGCCCAGTTAGATTGGTTCCATATATTGAGCTGATAAACCCGTGAAGTCTGCAGAGTTTTGGCGGGACTGCGACCGCGGATCAGGTGTTTGTCTGCGGTTCCTCATAATGGGTTGGGGACTTGGTTGGCGGCTGCGAGTTGAGCAAAGTCGACGGGCGCTGTATCGAGAGTAGGCGAAAGGAAGAGAGGAGTGCACGGGCACTTCCCGACAGGCTTCTGGACGATCTGTGAAGAGGAACAAGGGTAAATTCTGAGGCCGAGTGCGGTCGAGCTACTGAGTCGGGGAGTCGATGGGGCCCTCAGTTGTTAGCGGTGGCACGAGTCTTCCTCAGTTATGTCATATGTCGGAGGCGACATCATGGGGAGTGTAGAGATTCCAGTACGAGGTGTTTCCATTGGCGGCCGGGAAGGCCATTTTATTGGGAGTGTCCTCGATTGGTGCGAAACATCGGTGCCGGTCTTACTGCAGTACCGAAGTCGCCTTAGTGTCGTCGGGAAGAGGTGTCCCGGCGGAGGCGGCCACGGCCCGCGAGTAGAGGTGGCGTGGTAGAAGTAGAGGCGGTGCAGGGTGCAGACGGAGACTACTTTTCCGGGCGAGGAGTATATCTTTGTGACCAGTGAAGATGCGGATGCAGCTCAGGATGTAGTTCTTTGGTATTATTTCTATCCTTGATCATGATGCTTATACATTAGTGGACCCAGGAGCCACACATTCATTTGCATCCATGCCTTTCTTAGATCGCTTCCAGATAGAGACCCAGCCATTAGAGGGTCGTATGAGGGTTTCCCTGTTGGAGATCAGTTATTCTCAGACGAGTGAGTCGGAGATAGTAGGGTTCGATTGAGGGCAGAGTTCCCGAGGCGGATCTTGGCCCTTAGATATGAGGATTTTGATGTGGTTCTCTGGCATGGATTGGCTATCTCGCCATAGAGCCACATTAGATTGTTATAAAAAGGAAGTAAAGTTGCATAGGCCAGAGAAATTGGAGGTTAAGTTCAGGGGAATATGTAGAAGGTATTATCTTGGGTATGATCTACGCCGTGGCGAGAGAATCTTCAGCGTAAGGGTTGTCGGGGTTATCTAGCTTATGTGGTGGAAAAACGAGGGAAAGGGGGGGACTGCGGTGGATGGACCAGGTTGTTAGAGAGTTCGGATGTAATTCGGATGTGCGGGATTACCTCGAGGAAAGAGAGAGTGGAGTTCACCATTGATTTGATCAGGGGGCGAGCCCATTTATTTCCCTCCTTATAGGATGGCTCTGCCGCAGTTAGAGAGAGCTTAAGGCTCGGTTAGAAGAGGTAAGTAAAGGGATTCATTCGTAGAGCATATCTATGGGGAGCTCCGATTCTCTTCGTGAAAGAAAGATGGGAGTCTGCTTGAGCATGCCTGAATTCTGACGGTGAACAAAGTTACCATCCATGATCGATTATCCACTCCACAGGATCGATGAGTTATTCGATCGATCGAGGGTCAGAGTGTACTTTCAGATAGATTTAGGTCGGGGTATCACATGGAGTTGAGGGTGCGGGAGAGGGTGATATTCCTAAGGCTGCATTCGGGATGCCTTCACAGGACATTATGAGTTTAGTGATCTTAGTTTGAAACTGACTAATGCTCCGTGACGTTTATGGATTTGATGAGCCGTATTCGGTAGTATTTGGATAGGTTCGTCATGGTTTTTATTGATGATATCCTGAATTAATATTCGGGTAGTTCGAGGAGGAACATTGAGCACGAGGATTGTGTTCACGAGACCACTAGGGAAAAAGCGATTTGTATGGTGAAAAGCCCGAAGTGTCGGTTTGGCTTGATAAATTGGCATTCCTAGGTCATGTGATCTCGGTGAGGGGTGAGTGTGGATCGAGAAAATAGAAAAATTTGTGAAGCCAAATTGGAAACCGCGAAAGGTAGCGTAATCGAGAGGTTCAGAAAGCTTCCTTGGTTTAGCGGATATTACAGGAAGTTTGTTGAGGTTCTCCCGAATGCTTGACCCATGGCAGTGACTAGGAAAGATGTCAGTATGATTGGTGGATGCACAGCGAGTTTCGAGGAGTTGAAGGGTGGGTGACTTCGAGCTCCGGAGTTCTATTTGCCAATGGGAGAGATGGGTTTGTGGTTTACGGTGATGCTTCCGTGAGAGGCCTTGGTTGTGTTTGTGCGGGGTGATGGGGTGATTGCATATGCCTCTAGACGGCCCGAGAAGAAGCATGGGGAGAATTACCCACGCTGACTTAGAGCACGACGATCAAGTGTTTGCTACGAAGGAAGAAATATGGAACATTACTTATATGGTGTTCCTTGCGGGATCTTTACAGGATCATAAAGTCTTGATATATTTTCACCGGAAAAGGAGTTAAACACGAGGCAAAGAGAGATGGCTTGAGTTGATTGGGACTAATTTGTGCTTGTGGTACCATCCGGGGAAAGCTAATGTCGTAGCGGATGCCTTGAGTGGCGACCGAGAGAGTTCTTTGTCTCATATGAGATCGAGTTTATCTTCCACTTTGTTGGTGGATCTAAGAGCTTTAGGGGTGATATTGGAAATTTGGGGATTAAGAGACTTTGTTGCCACATTCATGTTGAACCTCTGTAGTGGATCGAAGGATTCAGCGGGCGTTCGCGGGATCACGGATGATTAAGCTTAAGGAAGAGTGAAAAGGAAAGAAAGCGGAGTTTCAAATTAGAGATGATGGCATGGTGAAAGGACGGAGAATGTCGTGCAGGGAAGTATGGCGCTGAAAGAGAACATTATGGAAGGCGCATTCCTTGCGTATGCTATCCCATCCGGTAGTACCAGATATGCGGGACTTTGAAGAACATTCTGCGGGTGGAATGGGATGAAGAAAGAGATTGCAAGTTTAGATCTCCGGATATCTAACTGTCCAGCGAGTGAAGTGACACAGAGGCAGTAGGAAGATATGATTACTCCACATTCCCGGTGTGGAAATGGGAGAAGATCCTTATGGATTTTGTGACGGGGTCTTCCCACGGACTGGCGACACGATCTTATATGGGTGATAATTTGATCGGTTGTGAAGTACTGCTCTGTTTCTACCAGTTAATGTTGAAGTTCTTTGGAAAAGTTAGCGAGTTGTGGATGAGATAGTGAGACTTCATGGGGTTCAGTTTCGATAGTTTCGAGATCGAGACCCCGAGTTCACATCCGAGGTTTGTTTAATTTGCAACTGACTTTTAAAATTTTCGCCTTCATTGACCACGACATTTCATCCTCGGACGGATGGTGATTAGAGAGAGGGGTGTCGGACGAGTTAGAGAGGATTGTCTTAGAACTGTGTGATGGAATTCAAAAGAGTTGGGATACTGGCTTAGCACTAATGGGTTTGCACTGCAACCCAGTAGCTATCAATGACAGGCCATAGACCATGGCTCCATTTGAAGTTGTATGGCGAAATGTGGGACTCCCGATTAATGTTTGGGATGGGTTGGTGAGAGAAGACTAATAGGCCACCAGTTGAAGTGGGATCCTTGGAGAAGTAGAAAGTTGTTCGTGATAACTTGAAGATAGAGATGGCAGAAAGCGTAGTTGACCAGTACGTAGAGACTTGGGTTTAGGATTGGTGACGAAAGTCTTTTGAAGATTTCACCTTGAAGGGCATGTTGAGATTTGGGGAAATGAGGCAAGCTTAGTCAGGGGTATGTGGACCCTTATGGGATTATTAGGCGAGGAGTGGGGCCACGTGGCTTACAAGTTGAAGTTACCCAAGGAATTATCAAGGATTCATGATACGTTCCGTATGTCGATGTTGAGAAATATATCTGAGGATCCTTCCACATGTATTGAGAGAAGCGACCATTGCGATTAAGAGAATTTGACTTATGAGAGAGACAAGTGCAGTTGTAGATGTAGAGAACGGTGTTGAGAAGCAAAGTGATTCCATTGGTTAAAGTCTTATGGAAGAATCATGAGAGGAGGCCGTACTTGGGAGCGGAGGCTCAGATCTTGGCCGTCAGTACCCTCGCTTATTTTCCACGTGAGGTATTTTCCTTTCACCTTTTGGGTTTAGTTATTCATTTCGAGGACGAAATGTTCCTAGGAGAGGGAGGAATTTGTACTTGTCCCCGGTCAGAAAGGTGTCGATTACATATTTGTGAGGCGTGTCCTGAGCACTAAGTGCAAATTATAATAGTTTTTGGGAGTTGTTATTAATGATAAAATTGAACCAGGAAATTGAGAGTATTAGTGCAAGGAGTAAAGTGGTAAATTCAAAAGGATATAAAGGGCATAATTTGAGAAGATAGTATACCAAAAATAGAAAATAATACAAGTTGATATCAGAAATATTAAAGATGGAGGACGAATTTAATCAAAGTAGAGATGGGCCAAGAGTATACAAGCTAACAGAGTTGATGTCACGAATATTAAAGAGATGGTCAAATATTCAATTATTAGAAAAGTTGATATTATAATAATGGGAAAAAGCAAAGCCGAAATCATATTTTGAGGTGCTCGAAGGCTAGCAAACCCGTAGGAGAGGAGAGAGACGAAGGAAGAGGAAGAGAAGGAGAAGAAGGAGGAGGAGGAGAAGAAGATCAAGGTATGTATGTCTTGGAATTAAGTGTATTTTGATGTCTTGAGCTTTGGCATGCATTTCCATGGAACTTAGTTACTCCTTGTTCTGGGTTTTTGTGGAGAGATCACATTAACCCTAGAATTCTTGAAGTTTTTATTGGGGAAAAACCCAAATTGGTGAAAATAACCATGGAATCCCTCTTATTTATGGTTTTATAAGGAGTGGAGGACATAGGTAGGATGCATTTCACTGAGGTTTTGTGGTTTGGGATTCGTCGCCAATTCAAGTGTTGTGAAGTTGGTTGGATGAATTCCATGTTGATTTTGATGAATTGTTGTAAAAGGGAGAATGTTAGGTTTTTAAGAAGTACAGTGAAATTTGGTAAGGCTCCCTGTTTTTGTTTTTGGTTATAGATTAAGTTATAATCGTCAAAATGAATTGATTAAATTAGTAAAATATAAGAGATAGAGTACAAATGTATAGAAGGAACCGAGAAATGAGTGTAACTCTAAGGCTCCCAAATACAGGACTGAAAGGTGAGCTCGTGTAGCTTCGCTGATTTTATCTTTTTGGGCGCCGTTTGTAGTGTTTAGTATGAAAGTGGAGTTTATTTCATTGAGTGAGTGATTCAAAGTGCAGGTAAAATAGACATCCCAGGGGAATAAGTTAGCTGAAGGAAGTGAATGCAAATTATAAACCAAGGTGCCCGTAAAATTTGTCAAAGTGGGCGTAATGCAGGATTAATTACTAACCGAGTGGGTCATCCCAGATGTAAAATCTGATAGCAGGTTTGGTGATCGAATTAGGTGGTCGGTGGAGAAGAAACCTTAGAATCATAGCTTCAAATGAGTGAAAGCCCAGTTTGGAAATTATGGAGTTAAGATCCAATCGAGGATAACAGTAGGTGATTCGATGAGTTTGGAATCAACATCTTTGTAACTTGTGTTATGTGGTTGAGGCGCCCAGAGAAGGAATTTCGTTGAAATTTTTAAGAGATGTAGTTGGATATATAAGGGTACGTCTTGGAGAGTTTAAATATTTTGAAGAGCGACTTTTGAATAATTTTTGTTAATAAAGTCATTAAGTATTGTTGGAAAAAGGGTGCTCAAAATGAGTGGTTTTTGTTAGGGTTTTTAATTGCTTTCGAGGGTAAGTGGTAATTTGACATATGAATGTTGTGTGACCTTAAAGTGACTTTATAACGTGTGAAATGCGGGTGGGATTTGCTCCTGGCTATCTGTAGAGCGAATTAATATGTCGTCGTATTCGGTTGAGTCATGTAGGTTAAAAGAGCTAAAGGCGAGGAAAAGTGTGGGCTGTGCCTCCAGTTTTATGACGAGAGGTGAGTGTTAAAGCTCATTTCCCAAATACTAGTGTATAATAAATTTACTTTTACATTTGGTATTTAATGGTTTTTCATTTACTAAATATTTTCGAAGCAATGATGAATTTAGAAGCGATGGTTTTTGATTTAAACCATCTTTGAAAAGCAAGCATTAGTTTTAATTGTAAAACCGCTAAATAAGTAAGTATGAATGGTTTTGAATAGTTAATGAATTTTAAACAGTAAGCAAGCAAATGGTTTTAAATTGTAAAACACGTTTGAAGACAGTAATGACGAAATTTTGGCAAAACAAGGCCTTATAGTTTTAAGCAAACAAGCTAGGGTCGAGGTATTAGTGCGTGCACGGTGGTGTTGGGATCTCATCGTCGTTTTAGTTTTCGCGGTCGTGACTTAGGACATATCGTGCATTTAAAGGGAGGCAGAGTGGCGCGTACAGGGAGTATATAAGGTTATGAGCTCTAACTAAATTATGGTGATGGCGACCCGGTCAATTCCGCGTATTCATAGGGAAAAAAAAAAAGGTGATGCGGGACCCGGGTCCTTCAATGAAACACGGTCTTGAGACTTAAGTGTTCAGCAGAGTCTAGAGTAGCGAAAATAGGCCCTCAAGTGGATTTGATGTTTTATAAGCATAATATCAGTTTTAAAATCAACCATTGGTTCCCGGTGCCAGGCTTGGGAGGATTTTAAAGCAACGGTTGAGACGGGCTCAGTTTTATTTCAAAACATGCGGTTGAGCCAGGGCTCCCAGTGTTTATGAAAAGTTTTGAGAAACTTTTGAGCAAAGGTTTATGAAGAAGTTTTGAGCAACTTTTAAAGCGAGGATTGAGAAAGTTTAGGAAACTTTAAGAGTAAGATAAAACAAGCAGCGAGATTTTTGAAAGGTTTTATAAACTTTGATGTAATAATAAAGTTTCAAGAAACTTTTAAAAAGTAAAATAAAGTAAAAAGAAAGAAATATTTCTGGAAAATATCATGTAAAAGGAAGTTTTCTGGTTTTTAGATGTTTTCCGAAAAAGCAAAACATTTTCTAAATCATAAACTCTTGTTTCGTTTCATTTCATTATTTTGTTTTAAAAACTATTTTAGAGTAAGCGGGTACAGACCTTTGGGCATAGTAGGATTCTCCGACTTTTGTATCAAGTATTGTAATTAATAATCTCTTTGTAAGGAAATACTTTGAATTTGTATAATGGAGCATATGTATGTACATAATATAGTTTTGTGAAAAATGTGTGGAGCTGAGGCTCTTTTGAAAGAATGTTGTTGGTCGCTATATTTGAATTGTGTAAAATCAGGTATACAGTTTTGGGACATGTCCTATATACAACAAGTATGTCGAAATTTTATAAACCACAAGTTTAGAAAAAAAAAAAAATTTATAGGAGGTTTTAGCAAGCAATACGGTCGCTTCACAGAGTTTCCTAGTCGTTAGAGGTAAATCTACCGGGATTTCTCAGGGAGGGCTTCGCACACCCTCGCGATAGTAGGGTGGGGTGTGACATTCGCTTACCCGAGTCCAATAGTTTGGCTGTGGTGGTTCAACTGGTTGCCCCGGGGGAGCCCTCTTTCCCCTTGGATAAGGGCAAGGGCAAAATTAATAAAATTCGATACCCTAGCGGCTCTGAATATTTGAGCGTTGTCATAAAGAATGCTGAGGTTGTGGGCCCCAGTGGGGTCAAATCTTTGTATGGTGAGATCTTTGTAGCCCGGTATGGGCCCTTATTTGGGATCCAAGTTTGGTGCCCTGACGTGATGACCACCTACGTCGTCTAAGTGCCCAAGATGGTGTGCTTTTTTGAGGTGGCGTTTGAGAATGGCCTCCGCTTCCCTTTGCATCCTTTTTGTAAAAAGGGTTATGCAGCATTTCAATGTCCGCCTTTTCTCGCCTTTCCCCAACTTCTGGGGTGTTTTGGTGGGGTTGTTAGTCGTTTTTAGGGACAGAGGCTTGGGCGTTCCCAACATAGCTCTGCTCTTAGACTTCTTCAACGTAAAGGAGGCCACTGAAGGCTTTCTTTATATCTCCAAGTGCTCCAGTGCTAAGTTGATTATTTCGAACCTTCCATATTCACACAAGTACTAGAAGGAACGTTATTTCAACGTGAGCTCTCCTTCTCTTTGGTTTGTCCTGGTTTTCAAAGGCTGTAGGATATTTCTAATATTACCTTGGTCACGTGGTCTTCAGGTGCTCGGCTCGATCTCAATCCTGAAGAAGACGAGGTGAAGCGGAAGCTGGTCATGTGCGCCCCGCGTGCCTATTCCGAGCTCATCAGGTCGGATATCCCCGGATCATCCGGTGAGAGGCCCTGTCCGTTGAGGAGGCTCTGGCTCTTCTGCTTTAGGGAATCGCTTCTGTACGTCCAAGTGTTTTCGTCGATCTTTTTATTTGTTGTTTCAGTTATGTTAACTGACTTTTTGTTTTTTGGTAGGTGGCTACTTACGCGAAAGGCTTAGCAAGGAGGGTCAGCCAAGGCGGCGAGGTCTTATAAGGCTAAGATTGCTTCCCTGACCTCCGAGAGGGTTGGCCTTTAAGCCAAAATAAGGGACTTGACTGAGGAGCTCGTGAAGCATAGGTCTGACCTGAAGCATGCTTTGGTGGCGAGGGCGCGGGCCAAGGATAAAGAAAAGGAGGCCCGAAAGGATGCAAAGGTCGTTGAAGATGAGATGCGGCTGGCCAGAGAGGAGTTGCAGGTCATTAAGGGTGACCTACGGGCTGAGTATCGCATTGGTCGGGCTCTCCAAGAGGCTTTGGGGAGGGCCGGGAACTATGTGGAACGCTGAATGGAGGAGCTCCTGGGCAGCTTCGCACGGACTCACGAGGTAGGAGGCTCTGGCTAGCCGGAGGGGCGAAGGGATAGCAGAGCTCAAAGACGAGGCTTGCACCCAATGGGCTTCCTGGTGGCTTGCCTTCCAACGTCGGGCTTCCCGAGCTTTCCCCAACCTGGAGTTCAACATCCATCTTTTCGATGAGGAGGTAGAAGAATCTGCTTCCGAGGCTGAGGTTGATGGGGACGCCGAGGTGGTTTCGGGGGCCTCTGCTCGTGCTCCCCTACCTGGTGATCTTCGGGTTCTTCCGGAGGCCAACTCTTCTACCTCGCCCGTTGGGGTTTCGCCTTTTGACTCTTCTACTTTCGCAAGTCGAGGCTCGACTTCAGGCGCTTAGGCCTTTTATTTTAACTTTGCTATATCCTAGCGCAGAGCTATGGATTTTTGTATTGCTTCTAACCTTGGCTTTTCGTCAATACATAAAGATTCACCGATTAATTTTATCGCTCCTTTTATTGTTTTTCCAATTTGAGCGACTTGGTCCCCGGGCTGCGAGGTCTTCCCTCGATCGCTATGCTCGTAACCGAGCTTCGGCCCCTTGAGTTACATGTCTCCTCGCCCTTTGGCCTTCCCGAGCAAAGCATGCCTCGCAATCCGAGCTACCGGGCTCCCGAGCTCATGGCCCGTGGCTCTTTGGCCTTCATGAGCCGTTAAGCCCCAAAACCGAGCTACCGGGCTCCAGCGCCAAGGCCTTCCCCGAGCCGCTAGTTCGAAAATCGATCCACCGGGCTCAGCGCTAAGGCCTTCCCCCGAAATGTTGCTTTGAAAACTGAGCTATTGGGCTCCCGGGTGCTAAGGCCTTCCTGAGTCAAGTACTTCGAAAACTCGAGCTACTCGAGCTCTTGAGCTACATGGCCCGCTGTTTTGGCTTTACCGGAGCGCTTATGCTCTAAAACTGCTATTAGCTCTAAGATCTTTTGAGCAAGCTATGCTCTAAAATCGAAGTTATCAAGGCTTTCGGCTCTAAGCCCCTTTGAGCGCTATGCTTTTAAAAATCAGCTACCGGGTTCGGCTCTAAGACCCTTTCGCCTTCCTCTGGGAAAGCACGTGTGGCTTTAATGCGGATCTATGGAGAGAGAATCGGGATAGATTGCGCACTTTTCCAAGTGTCCGTGCTCCCCTTATAAATAGTCATTCCTCCGTGGTAATACTATGCTTTTCACTCTTCCTTCTCGCGTAGCCTGAGTTCGCGCATAATGAAGCCCTGGTCACACACACGCGATGGGGTCTATCTCGTGATCGTGGGCCACGCTAGTTTCAATGGTCTAACACTCTCAGTGAGAGTCGTTTCTTCCTAGTTCCTCCCTTATGGAAGTTTTGTTGTTCCCTAGCTATGCCATTGATGGAACTGTGGTAGGGAACGTATTCGAAGGGGGTGGTGTGCTTTAAAGAAAAACTTTTAAGTACCGCTTTTTCCATTTTTTTTCTTTCCTCTTTCTTCTTTTCTTTCTCTTTCTCCCTCTCTTTCTCTCTCCCTCTCTCCTTCTCTTTCTCTTTCCTTTTCCCTTTCTTGTGGTTTTTTCCTGGACCGGTGTCAATGATGTGTGAAGAACTAGCTTAACTAACCTGTAATTTTGAGATGCAAAGAAAGGTTTTGTAGTCCTCCGAGGCATTGTAACCCTCCTTGTAATAAAATTCAGACTTGTGTTATGTGACTTTTTAAGAGCAGAGCTCCCTGCTCTCTTTTTCTTTTTCCTTGTGGGATTTTTCCTTTTTGAGGAGCAGAGACTTGTTTGCATTTGGCTCTAGATATTAGGGCGTGTTCTACCGAATGTAATTCTTTGTATTTAACTATGACTTCTTTGAAAATAAAGAACAATCCTTTGTGAATCATTCGTTTTTGGTATCTAGACCTTTCCGAGTCGAGCTCTTGGCTTTATCATTATAACTTATTTTTTGGCCCACCGTAATACTAAATAGGTTAAAAAAGGACATATAAAGTGTTATTCGAAATCAAGACTGCTAGCCCAAGGATACCTCTCATTGAGATTTTGATGATAACAAACCAAGGTTATTAGTTACTAATGGTTAAATTGAGTTGAGTGACAAGTTGAAATTGATCAAGCATCAAATGAAGATAATACAAGCTAAAGATGACAATGACGGCTAATCAATCACTTGGAAATGAAGTTCACTCAAATCAAAGAACCAAGATGACAAGTAACCAAGATTCCAAGCTCAAGTATGAAGTGAAGATTTTGATAGCTTAGGAATCTATGTAAGGGGAATGCATTGGTGCACTTTAGGATATCATTAATCATGCATTATTTTTACAAACTCGGTTTTCAAATCCAAAATTACATATCTTTTTGAAAAACATGGGGTTTAGGCATAAAACTTTAGATTAAATAAATCTAAATGAACAAATTAAAAAAACTGGTCAGAGAATAGTACCGTATATGTGAACAAAGCATCAGACATGAACAATGCCATATATGTGAACAGTACTTCACAACGACTAGTGAATAGTGTGTCATGAATGGGCACTAACAAATAGTGAACAAGAACGCGGTCGCGATCAAAGAACCGCTAGTGAATAAGGTCATGAACAATAAACGGTTAGTGAACAAAGGGATTCTCAAAATCCCACTCTATAAATATGAGTGTGGGGATCATTTGTAAACAACAAACTTGCTCAATCAATCTTTTCTCTTTGTATATTAGCACTAAACTAAGTTTGTGAGTGCATTCATTACATTTGCATATTTTAGAGTGCACCTTGTGTTCATCAAAGCTTGAGTTGTATGGAAAAGATCTTGAAAGCTTGAGAGCAGCCTAAGTGAGAAAGCTTCAAGTGTGTATAGCTTGAAGAAATTGCTAGGAGCCCATTGGAGCCAAATCCAAGTGTAATCAAGCTCGTAATTGGAGTTTGGAACTTCAAGTGTGCATAGCTTTAAGAGGTGCCAATTGCCATAATCCGCGGTAAAGAAAGAAGTCTGGCTGTGTTTTCGACATTAGTGGAACCCTCACTCTGCCAGCGGAAGTGGATCGAGGCAAGGTCAGGCCGAACCACTATAAATTCGGGTTTTGCTTTATCCTTATCTCTTTAATTTATTGTTATTGCATTTAAATTAAAGATTTATTGTTATTGTGCAAAAGTTTTTGAGAAACCACCACCCCCCCTCTCTTTGTTAGGTTGCTTAGTCATATTTAAAATCTTCAATTGCATCAGAGCTAGGCCTCTTATTTTGTTTTTAAGATTTAATCGTCTAAGAGGAAAATGACTAGCACCAAAACTAGCACAAGCCTTTCACGCCTCGAAGTTTTCCCATCAATAAACCACCCCTTTTGCCTGGGTCCATTGTCAATTTTGGAAAACAAAATGACGGTATTTAGAATCTCTTGATTGAAGTATGGAAAACAATCTTATTTGGATACACATTCCCTACAAAAGATGTTGATGGAGGAAAAATAAGAAAAACCCTTGACGAATATAACGAAGAAGAAAGTAGAAAATTTCAATTAAATTCTAGAGTCATTTATATTCTTGTATGTGCTATGGATAGAAATGAGTATAATAGAATTAGTCAATGTAAAACGGCTAAGGAGATTTGGAGAATACTAGAAATTACTCATGAAGGAACTACCCAAGTCAAAGATTCTAAAGTGAGAATTCTTGAAAATGATTATGAAATGTTCAAAATGAAACTTAATGAATCTATTGTTGAGATGTTTACTAGGTTTACAGATGTTGTAAATGGTCTTGAAGGCTACCTCCCAAGTGGAATTCCAAAACGGAAGCTATTGAGGAAGCAAAGAATCTGAAAGAGCTACCTCTTGAGGAACTTATAGGTTCTTTGATGACTTATGAAATGAAGATTGCAAGACAAGATAAAGAAATGCAAGAGGAAAGCAAAAAGAAAAGCATTGCGCTCAAAGCTCAAGAAGAAAAAGTCGTTGAGGAAGCAAAGCCTTAACAACATGGAAGATGATATCGCCCTCATCACAAAGAGAATGCAAAAATTCATGATGAAAAATAAGTTTGGTGGAAAAACTTATAATAAAAGAAGCAACTACAAGAAAGAAGGTCCTTCAAAAGAAGAAAAAGAAAATAGAGAAGGAGCTAAAGAAGTAACTTAAGGCTAAATGTGAAATCGGGTCATATCAAATATGATTGTCCTCTCTACAAATCAAGAAAGAAAAGAGAAGAGCTATGATGGCAACATAGAGTCATGCTAAAGACTCATCCAATGATGAAAGTAGAATGAATTTACAACATGTGCTTCATATGGCTTCAAGATCAAGATAAGGTAAGTTCCGATTCTCATTCGATGTCGATGAAGAAGGTTTTGAATATGATGAATTACTAATAGCTCTCTATAAGTTTGGTGAAAACAACACCTCACTTAAGAAGAAAATTTTCGAGCTTCAAAAAGAACTTGATGAAATCAAAAATTTTTTTTCAAAAGTTGAAGCTTCAAAAATTTCTCTTGAAAAGGTAAATGAGGAACTACTCAAAAGAATGGTATCGGTCAGCTAATAAAAATGCGTTTTGATAAAGCGTTAGGGATACAAAACTTCAAAGAATGAAAAATATTTCAAAAACTACTTTGTCAAAGAATCCACAAGTGAAAGTTCATCAACCATATGCAATTTTTGTGGTAGAGGAGGACACATTAGTAGTAGTTGTCCTCTTAGAAATGGATCCCAAAAGGCATCAACTTCTAAGTCAAAGAAGACTTGGGTTGAAAAATCAAAGGTCACTAACTAATTAAGGACCCAAAGATCAAAAACCCAATCCATCTTTTTGATGGGATCAAAGAACACAGAGAAATGTCTGACAGTGGTTGCTCAAGACATATGACCAGGGATGAGTCAAAGTTTGTCTTCCTTACAAGGAGAAAAGGAGGATACGTGACTTTTGGAGATAATGGGAAAGGTAGAATCATTGGACATGGTTCTATAGGTAACAACTCTTCATCTCTTATTGAAAATGTTTTGCTTGTTGATGGTTTGAAACATAATCTTTTAAGCATTAGTCAACTTTGTGACAAAGGTTTTAAAGTGATTTTTGAATCTTCTCATTGTGGTCATCATGATTCTCAAAATGATAAAATCATCTTCTGCGGCCATAGAAATGAAAATGTTTATACTATTGATATTTCAAAATATGAAGGCCATAATAGATGTTTTTTTAGCATGCATGATGAGAGTTGGTTGTGGCATAGGAGATTGGGACATGTGAACATGAATCTCATTACACAACTCAACAAAAATGAACTTGTTAGAGGCCTTTCCAAAATCTCTTTTGAAAAAGATAAAGTTTGTGAAGCATGCCAAATGGGAAAGCAAATAAAAACATCTTTAAAACAAAATTTTATTTCTACATCACATCTTCTCGAGCTTCTTCATATGGATTTATTTGGACCCTCAAGACTACTAGCTTAGAGGTAAATCATATAATTGTGATTGTGGATGCCTTCTAGATATACAAGGGTCTTAGTTTTGCCTAAAAAAATGATGTCTTCCATGAGTATTCAAACTTTGTAGAAAATTCAAAATGAGAAAGGTTTACCATTTCTTATATAAGGAGGACCATGAAGAGAATTTGGAAAATGTTGAATTTGGAGAGTTTTTGTGATGAGCAAGGAATTGAACATACATTTTCAGCTTCTGTAACTCCCAACAAAAATGGTTGTTGAAAATAAAAAATAGAACCTTGCAAGAAATGGCAAGAACCATTCTTCATGAAAACAATTTGCCAAATTATTTTTTGGGGCCGGCTGTCAATACTTCATGCTATATATTGAATAGTTTTGATTAGGTCCTCTTGACACAAAACCCCATATGAACTTTGGAAAAACAAGAAACCTAACATTAGCTATTTCAAGTTTTTGAAGTAAATGCTTTATGTTGTAAATACTAAGGACAACTTTGGAAAATTTGAGGTAAAAAATCTAATGTTGGGATATTGCCATTCTTCATCTAGTAAAACCTATGAGTTTTCTAACAAAAAAGACAATGGTCGTAGAGGAGTCCGTCCATGTAGTATTTGATGAATCTAACGAGTCTCTCGAAAGAAGAGAAAGTGTTAATGATGATGTAGGTTTGGACTTCTCCATGGGAAGATTGCTGATAAAGTTCATCAACAAGAAGAGGAGATTGATTCAAAGAAGGAAGAATCACCTTTTGCCCATCCTCCACCTCCTCAACTTGAGCAAAGAGAATCTAGTCAAGAACTTCCAAAAGAATGGAAATTTGTCACAAATCATCCACAAGATCAAATTATAGGTAATCCTTCAATTGTGGTAAGGACTAGATCCTCTCTTAGAAATATTTGCAATAACCTTGCTTTTATCTCTCAAATTGAACCCAAGAAGTTAAATGATGTTATAATATATGAGAATTGGGTAATTTCCATGCAAGAAGAACTCAATCAATTTGAAAGAAATGAAGTTTGGGAGTTAGTACCTAGGCCAAATGATCAAAGTGTTATTGGCACAAAAATGGGTGTATAGAAACAAAATGGATGAAAATGGCATAATCATTAGAAATAAATGCATTAGTGGCCCAAGGGTATAATCAACAAGAGTGGAATTGACTATGAAGAGACCTTTTGCCCCGTAGCTAGATTAGAAGCTATAAGAATGTGTTACTTATTTTTGCTTGTCACAAAATTTTCATTTTATATCAAATGGATGTGAAAAGTGTTTTTTTAAATGGTTTCATAAATGAGGAAGTATATGTTGAACAACCTCTCGGGTTTGGAAGTTTTAATTTCCCTAATCATGTTTTTAAACTCAAAAAGGCACTTTATGGCTTGAAACAAGCACCAAGAGCTTGGTATGAAAGGCTAAGCAAATTTCTTATATCTAGTGGTTTCAAAATGGGCAAAATTGATACAAATCTGTTCATTAAGCTAAGAGAAAATGACATTCTTATTGTTCAAATCTATGTTGATGATATAATATTTGGTACTACTAATGTTTCACTTTGTGAAGAATTTGCCAAGTCTATGCATAGTGAATTATAGATGAGCATGATGGGAGAGCTCAACTTCTTAGTCTTCAAATCAAACAACTTAAGGAGGGAACATTCATAAATCAAGCAAAGTACATAAGAGATCTCCTTAAGAAGTTCAATTTGGAAGAAGTAAAGGCCAAAAACACACCTATGGGCTCATCCATCAAGTTAGACATGGACGAAAAAGGTAAGTCCGTTGGACCAAAACTAAATATAGAGGCATGATTGGTTCTTTGTTGTACTTAACGGCTAGTGTAATTCGATATCATGTATAGTGTATGCTTATGTGCTAGATTTCGAAGTATGTCCTAAAGAATCTCATTTGAATGCGTTAAAAGAATATTTAGGTATTTGAAGCACTATTGATATTGGTTATTCGTAATTCAAAATGTATAATTTTGAATTGATATGCTATTCGGATGCTGATTTCGGTGGTTGCAAAATTGATAGAAAAAGCACTAGTGGAACGTGTCATTTTCTAGGTCACTCCCTTGTGTCTTGGCATAGCAAGAAACAAAATTTGGTTGCCTTGTCAACGGCGGAAGCCGAATACATTGCCGCATGGTTAGGATGTGCACAAGTACTTTGGATGAAACAAACACTTAGTGATTTTGGATTGACATATTCTCATGTTCCCATTAAATGTGACAACACAAGTGCCATTAGCATATCAAAGAATCCCATGCAACACTCTAGAACCAAGCATATAGAGATTAGACATCATTTCCTTAGAGATCATGCACAAAAAGGGGATATTACACTTGGTTTTGTTAGAACTGAGGATCAACTTGCGGATATTTTCACAAAGCCCCTAAATGAGAATCATTTTGTCAATATTAGAAGACAATTAGGAGTAATCTCTTTGTGAAAAATTGTTTGAATGACTCAAGTGTCAATATTGCTTGAAAAATGTTGTGCCTTAAACTCTTAACCCTTACTTAATTGTAATTTC
The DNA here is from genome assembly GCA_016808115.1 of Tetrastigma voinierianum. Lineage (NCBI taxonomy): Eukaryota > Viridiplantae > Streptophyta > Magnoliopsida > Vitales > Vitaceae > Tetrastigma > Tetrastigma voinierianum. The sequence continues at coordinate 291,624 of JAEQBH010003600.1, forward strand.
AAAGGGGGGGATACCTTTATGTCTAAAGTCTCTTGCTCCTTTTTGATGTTACCATAGGGGGAGAAAAATATGTATCTAGGAGTTAAATGAGAAATGATATGTATCAAAGAGGAGAAAGATATGCATCAAGTGATATGCATCAAGTGCTAAAAATTAAGTGAGAAATGATATGTATAAAAGGGGAGAAAGATATGCATCAAGTGCTAAAAGAGAATGCCACATTTATATCATTCCTTGATGCTTGTCTTATGCTGAATGTAAAATTGCATGTGTTTGAATTCATAAAATTTATATTATGCAATTATTTTTAGACTATTGGTTTGAGGGGGAGATTTACTCCTCCTAGATAACTAAGGTTTGTCATCATCAAAAAGGGGGAGATTGTTAGCCCAAGGATACCTCTCATTGAGATTTTGATGATAACAAACCAAGGTTAGTTACTAATGGTTAAATTGAGTCAGAAAGGACAGGTTGAAATTGATCACATCAAAATGAAGATAATACAAGCTAAAGATGACAATGATGAAGTTGATCAAGCACTTGGAAATGAAGTTCACTCAAATCAAAGAACTAAGATGACAAGTAACCAAGATTTCAAGCTCAAGTATGAAGTGAAGATTTTGATAGCTTAGGAATCTATGTAAGGTGAATGCATTGGTGCACTTTAGGATATCATCATTAATCATGCATTACTTACAAACTCGGTTTTCAAATCCAAAATTACATATCTTTTGAAAACATGGGTTTAGGCATAAAACTTTAGATTAAATATATCTAAAAATGAACAGTTAAAAAAAAAACTGGTCGTATGAATAGTACCACATATAAACGGTACTGAACAGTGCCCCAAAATCCCGTTCTATAAATAGAGTGTGGGAGATCATTTGTAAAACAACAAACTTGCTCTCAATCATCTTTTCTCTTGTATATTAGTTCTCAAACTAAGTTTGTGAGTGCATTCATTACATTTGCATATTTTAGAGTGCACCTTTGTGTTCATCAAAGCTTGAGTTGTATTTGAAAGATCTTGAAAGCTTGAGAGTCTCTGTGCTCTAAGTGAGAAAGCTTCAAGTGTGCATAGCTTGAAGAAATTGCTAGGAGCCCATTGGAGCAAAAATCCAAGTGTAATCAAGCTCGGGATTGGAGCTTGGAACTTCAAGTGTGCATAGCTTGAAGAGGTGCCAATTGGAGCCATAATCCAAGTGTAATGAAAGAAGCTCGGGTTAGAGCTTGACACTAGTGGAACCCTCACCGGTTGAAGGGAAGTGGACGTAGGCAAGGTTGTGCCGAACCACTATGAATTCGAGTTTTGCTTTCTCTATCCTTATCTCTTTAATTTATTGTTATTGCATTTAAATTAAAGATTTATTGTTATTGTGTGAAAAAGTTTTTGAGAAAACCAATTCACCCCCCTCTTGGTTAGGTTGCTTAGTCATATTGAATCTTCAAAGACGTTGGATTCTTTATTATAGACTACGCTCCGAGGTCTTATTGGTAGAATCGTTTGAGATGTTGCTGCCCATGAGTGGAAGGGCTTTTCCTTCCGCTCGCAGTTCATAGTTGCCGCTCTGATTATGCGGGATACGATATAGGACCCTTCCCACCGGGTCTCGCTTCCCATGTGCGGGTCTTTCCTTGTCATGTGCTTTTAACCTGTGTCGCCCAATTTGTAACTCCCTTCGGCTTGACCCTTTGGTCATATCTCATTGTCTTCGTGATAGTCTTCCACACGCTTCAGAACCGGCCATGCTTTTCTTCTAGAGATCCAGGCCAGCGGTTGACCTCTTCGCTGTGTTCTATGGCCGCGTAGTTCAACTTCGTAATTTAGTCCGACCTCGACTGGATCTACTGCTTCGGTGCCAAAGGCCAGAGCGAACGGGGTTTCTTGAGTTGCTGACCTGCGCGTAGTTCTGTATGCCCATAATACCTTGGGGAGGTAATCTACCCATTTTCCTTTAAGATCTTCTAATTTAGTCTTTCATGCCTGGAGTCCTTATAAGACCTCCGCTTGCCCATTGACCGTGGATGAGTCGATGAGAGTAGTTCTGATTCCGAGCTCGCGCAAATCACCGAACTTAGGATTGTCGAACCTGCTTCCATTATCTTATCACGAGGGACCTGGGATCCCAAACCCGCATATTATAACGCAAGACTAAGCTGCGCACCTTCCGTTCCGCGATTGTTACTATGGCTCCTGGCCGACCCATTTGCAGGCAAAATAGTCCACGACTCATACGATAAATTTACTAATCGCCCTTCCAATGGGTGGGTCCAATATGTCTAGCCCATACTGCTGAAAAGGCTAGGGACTTGTGACTGATGTCAGTTGCTCAAATGGGAGATGAGATATCTTGGCATGCTCCTAACAACTTTGCATTTTCTAACCAGTTATGTCGCGCCTTTTAATATTGTGGGCCAGTAGTACCCCTGCCTCAAGGTTTTCCCTGCTAAGGTCCGAGCTCCGATGTGGTTGCCACAGATGCCTTCATGCACTTCCCTGAGTATGTAATCTACGCCCCTACGCACTCCGCTTAAGAATGGGTGCTGAGAAGCCCGCTTATAAGGGTCCCTCGATGGACGGTGAATCTTGTCGACCTTCCACTGAGTTTGGATGCCTCATTCGGGTCACTTGGCAAACGCCTCCACCAAGTAATCCTGCATGGGGTCCATCCAAATTCGTTTGACATCACAGGAAATTCTCCGTCATTAATGCTTATCGAGGGTTCCGAGGTGCCTCAATGTGCATCACCGCCAGGTCTTCTTGTGAGGCTGTTGTCTGTTTTGCTAAGGCATCAACTCGGGAATTCTCTGCTCTTGGTACATGCTTGACCTGAACTCATATGAACTTTTAAGAAATTCTCTCACCTTCTTGAGATATAGGATCATCTTCTTCCCTCTGGCTTCGTAGGAGTCTTCTATCTGTTTTACCACCAATTGGGAGTCGCTGCTCACTTCCACCGATCCACCCAATGGAGTGGGCAAGGTTAAGTCCACCAAGGACAAAATTTCATACTCAAGCCTCGTTATCGAGGCTCGAAGTCGACCCGAGGGCGATCCACATCTATCCGGGGCTGAGAAGTCAAGACCGCGACCGCACCGCCTCGATATCAGGGCCCCGTCCCACCCGATAATCTCCGCACTGGGAGGCCTGGTGTCACCGGTTGCTTCCGTGACGCCGCTAGGTAAATCTGCCGATGAAGTCCGCAAGATCCGCCCTTTTATCGTTGTCCTTGGTTTGTACTGGAGGTTTAACTCACTCAAAATTTATAGCCCATTTTATTAAATTCCTTCCTATGGTTTCTTGTTTATAAAGATTTGCTTTACCTGATATTCTATTGAACTGGACAAGATGAGCTTGGAAGTAAGGTCGAAGCTTTCAGATGTAGTTACCATCATGAGGATCGCCTTTCTCCATTTTTGGATACCTCTCGCTCCTTAGAGCCCTGCAATGCTAACAGTAGACCGGCCGTTGTACTGCTATGTTCTCCACCAAAGACTAGTCGAAGTCTTAAACCGTAGAGAGTTATATTCCTCCTCTGAAGGGCTTACTAGAACGACGAGTGGGGGGAGGGGGGAGGGGGAGCTCAGGTAGGTTTTGAGTGCCGTGAATGCCTCATAGCAGTGTGCATCCCACTGGAAGGCCTTTTTCAGAATCTAAAAGAAAGGTTGACATTCGGTCGCCGGCCTTAGATACGGCTTGCTTAGCGCGCAACTATTCTCCCTCGTTTTGAATGTCTTAATGTTTGAAGGAGGCAAAGATATCAAGCATGACCTTTATCTTATCCGGTTTGCTTTATTCCCCGGTCAAGGACTATAAAACCTACTTCCCACGAGACTCCGAAAGCGCATTTGGTTTGGTTTAACTTCATATTGTAGCTTTTGAGGACTTGGAACACCTCGGCTAAATGGGTTATGTGGAGCTTGGATTTTACCGATTTTACCAACATGTCATCTATATATACTTCCATAGATGATCCAATTTGTTTCTGGAACATCTTGTTCACCAACCTTTAGTAAGTGGCTCTTGCGTTCTTCAAATTCGTAAGCATCACTGACACAAAGAGGTTCCCCGAGACTAGTAAAAAATGGAGGTCTTCTGGTTGTTGTGGTCCATACCGACCGGGTTAATGCAGAAGGCGGCCCATGAAGCTAAGGAGTTCATGGCCGGCCGTGGCGTCCACTATGAGATCAATCCGGTAGGGAAACGATCCTTCGGGCAGCCCCGTTGATGTTTCAGAAATCGACAAAGTCGCCACTGCCGCTTGCTTTTTTGATGAGAACAACGTTGGCCAACCATTCCGGGTACTCTACTTCTCTAATTGCCTTTTCTGGAGGAGCCACCCTTCATTAATCGCCTTCGTCTTTATTCAGCAAAACTCCTTCTTTGCTCGACCGCTTAAAGGAGGGATTGACGCTCAAATTTCAGGTAATCATCATGGTCGCACCCCATCCATGTCTTCCCTCGTTTCCAGTGAAATACCTCCATGTTCGTCAGAAATGGATGAGAGGCTTTTGATGTCGTCCGCTACGACCCTATGTAGACGAGGTGGTACTTTGGGCCGGTCGCTAAGTCAGATAAAGCGAATTCTTCCTCGAGGAGCAAGTCAAGCTTAATTCTTCGTCGCATGTCGAGCTCGTCCATATAGATGTTGTCGACCTTATTTTGTTTCATTGATGCTGACTAACATTCCCTGGCTATGCGCTGGTTTCCTCAAACCATTCTTACTATATTTGAAATTGGAAATTTGATAACCATGTGATAAAGCAGTGAGGAACGACCCTATGGCATTAAGGAGGCCTTCCGCAGCATATTGTAGGCCGATGGGGCATCTACTATGATAGAGAACCCCTGTTATTGCAGAATGCATGGGGTTCAAAGTGAGCACTAGTTGTGTGTATCTAGAGTGTAAGATCTTTCTCCAAAGAATCCATGTACGCAAGTGCTAACCGGCTCTGTACCTCTCCCTTCCAATACCATTTTATCAGTGCCGAAGGAGAAGATGATATCACCAGCTCTATTGTCGATACAAGGGACCCTGTGTGGATTGTCCTTATTAGCCAATACACTCTCATCAATAGCAAATCATCATGGGGATGCAAGACAGCCTTTTTCATGTCGAGTCCGAGAAGGTGACAGTATCCACCAAGGGAGTTTCGAGATGGCGGCACTTCTAGGTTCCTCTGACCACACCGTGTGGGCCTTCGGCCGAGCTGACTCGCTCGTAAATCCTCCTGAGATCTGCTAAGGATCTCTCCCGCGGGTAGCCAGCCGAGGTGGCCACGATGGCAGGTGTCACCGCTACCGTCCCACCTTCCCGATCCACGTGAGCGCGAGATGCCCACGCCGATTAGCTATTCACCCCTTTTCTTAGCCGGATGCGCCGCCTGCTCGATGTCCATGACCCTATGGAACTCTACGCGATTTGGTATCGCTTCTGTCGCTGGGTCTGACTTCATTTGGGATGGCCATTTTAGGAATCTTTCAAGGTCAGACTCTACAGAGGACTGGGTGGACACTGAGGTCGCTGTGGGGTGAACCGCCGAGGTGTATACCGTTGTCGGTGTACTGTGCTCGAGGCGGTCCTATGGTTCTAGGTGGTCTCGACGCCTCAGCCTCCCCGGGGGACCGCCTCCCGTTTTCTTTGCCCCCGGGATCCGTCCCTGCCCGCCCTGCCTCCGGCTTCCTTCCCGTTTGTCGCCCCTGCTCTTTTCCTTTTGAGTGGAAGAGCTATTTTGTTTGGTAAGAGGGCTTTTTCGCCGTAGATATACTTCTCTGTTTTGGTAAGGACCTTGGCCATGCTCGCTTGAGGGTTCTTTGAGATAAAGAACATGAGGTCTTCGATCGCACTTCGCTTTGGGCATTTAAAGTGGTAATGGCGAATTTTTCGTTTGGGATATCCTACATTTAACGATTTTGTATTGAATCTTCGGACATATGATCTCAAAGCCCCGCAGTTTTTCTTATGGTCAGAAGGTGATAACTTTGGCTTCTGTACATCCTTGTTCGGCTAAAGTGGGAGACGACCATATGGAAAGCTCATGGAATTACGAGACGGAAGACGACAGAGTTTGTTAAACCACAAGCCGGGCCTTAGTGTGATAGCGGCGCTCGCACTACTCAGTCCCGTATCCGTAAGTGCGCCCATCTTGTTCTTATATGTATTGAGGTGATCTACGGGGTCTTTCGTTCCATCGAACGTTTCAATTTGTGGCATTCGAACCCACCGAAGAGGGAAGCGCAAAGACCCCTGGCTAGAACTGGGATTCGCTATTGCACTGTGGCATCTATAGAGATGGGAGCTCGGCCCTTTTCTACTTCCTTCATGTGGTTGAGCTCTTACTGGATGTCCCTAAACCTTTGCTCCCACGACCGCCTCCCTCTCGTCTCCCGCGATAAAGGATGGCCCATAGCCTCACCGTTCCCGCCCCGCCTCCTCACGCGATCCTCTCCGGGGTCAGTAAGGGTCATGCCCCCCGGCGTGACTAGTTTCTCCTTTCTCTATCTCGTCTCGATGAGGGCTGAGGCGTTGTTCTCTCGAGTAATGAGTTTTGGCCTTTCGCCCTCGTTGCTTCCTCCTATGGGCGCGCATTTGTCTCTGTGAGCCGCTTCCAACCTCCCGCCAAGCGTTGGTCGTGATACTTCCGAGCGCCCACCTCATCCGTGTTGACTGCACAATGAGGCTCGCCGGAGGCCTACCGTCCACGCCGCCTGGCTGGTCTTGTATCCTTAGAGGATTGGCGCGTGGTTCTGCCAGGTTCAGTTGATACCATCACTACTACAGACGTTTTATTTAGGAAGGAATTGCTGCTCTACAAACGACTTAAACTGATGATGCTTTTTTTCAACCTGAACTAGGTCGAGCAAAGGTTCTGATTGGCCGGGCCTATCACGACTCGATGTCGGGCCTCTCCGCAAAACAAGAAACTAAAAGGATTGGCGGCCTCCCGCTGTTCTTCCTCCCATGCCTGCCGCTTCTTTCCGTGGAAGAGATCAAATCGCTAGTGGAATGAAGTTTTGTGCGTACTTTTCACCGATGGGGTGACCTGGTATTTATAATGGGTCATCATGATCAATTTCCTAGTTTGATGATGATACAGATGTAGACCCTCAATTTTGTCCCTCAGCAGTTGCATTTATCCTTTGTGTCACACTCACCCATCGTTCTCATATAACACCATTAAAGGCCCTTTAGGCTTAGTCTGCCTTCGAGCCTCTCGGCAGGCTTGTATATGGTCCATTGAGTGCATGTGTCTACTTTAGAGTGTCATCGTGGCTTTTTTTTTTTTAGTTATTGACATCGTGTCATAGGAAGCAAGTGGGCCCCCCCAAGGGTTTAGCCCAATCGGAGTTTATTGGAGTATGTCAAATTCGGAGCACTTGGGCTTGTTTCAATCATATCTCCCTCGTTCGAACTCAGAATTTAGTGCCGTTTCTTTTTTTGGATTCCTTACTCATTGAGAAAGTAACTGAAAAAAATTGAGAATTTTTAGTAACCGGATCAGCCAGCTCAATTGATTTCAATTGAAGTTCATTACTAGAGCAGGTTCGAATTCGGAGCACTAAGGCTTGTTTTGTTCATATCTCCCTCACCCAAATTTAGAATCAAGCACCGTTTTTTTTCATGGACTCCTTATTCTTCAAGGAATATTTCTCAAAATTTCAGATTTTTTATCAATCAGATCTACCAGTTGGGAACTGTACAACCGTGCATCTGAAGAAGCCAGACAAGGGCGCCAATTTTATTTTTGGTGCCCAAATCCTATATGGATCGGGCCCATAAGCCTCAGATCAGTCCTAGGCATGGGTTGGATCTAGTTTTGGACCATATCATGGGTTGCTTGCAACCCACCTTGGGTCCACTTGGATACTTGATGGTTAAGCAAAGAGTAAATGTACAACTATGGACCTCGGGGAATAGAGGAGGTTTATGAAGTCAAAGTTAGAGACCGAAAGGAGTTCTCGGATTGAAGGTGTGCCAAAATGGATTGGGATCAGAGATAAAGGGAGAGAGAAATAGAAGAAAAACGGAGAGGATCAAAAAGGAAGGGAGGAAGAAGAGAGAAAAAAGGAAAAGGAGGAAATGAGAGCTGTCTAACCGAGGGGCGTGGTCTCTCTTGTTTTGAAGAGGAGTTTCGACGGATTTGAAGGAGTGGATGCCAGGTTTTGGAAGTGAAAGAAAGAAGAAAAAGGGGGAATAGCCGTGAATATTACAGGTACGACATTTATATGCTTCTCCCATTTCTTTTTTGCTTTTCTTTGCCTTTGTTGTTTGCGGATCAGTTAGGTCACCAGGTACCGGCTTGTGTAGCTCACCATTCGAAGCTCCGGGATTTTGCATCCGTTTATTTTGTTGACTTCACCTTGAGGAAGGTTCCGACAAATTTTGAGATCCTTCTCAAATCGGGATGAACTGGTTGGGGAAACCGCATCATCCGCCATCGAATTCGCCACGGAACAGCGCTTGGGTCTTTGGCGCTGCTTGTGTCGGCTCCCGCCTCATTCAAGTTAGTTTTCTACTTGATTTGTTTTTTTGGATTCTTGACTCTTATAGGAAGGTTTTGAAAAATTTTGAGAGTCTCTCTCAACCGGGGTTGAATCGGGTCAGGGAAACCAGACAACCGGGCTTCATATCGGGTTTAGTTTTCCTGAATGGAAGGTTTGGGTACTTTGTTTTATTTGCTTCTTGCTTCTTAGTCATTCTGCTCAATTGTGCACCGTTTGTATTTTTGGTTTTGCTCAGAAGGAATGTTCTCAAAATTTTAATTGTTCTCGCAATCGATCAATCGGTCAGGGGAACCGGATCGCCCATAGTTTTTTCTGGTTTTGTGCGGTAGTCCGATTTCAGCTTTAATTGAAGCTCGTAATCTTGTGAGTCCTACTTATTCGCCTCCGCATCGTTGTAGGCCATGTTTAGGTCTGAAATATGGTTTAGTTTAGGTTAATGTGGTTCAATTTTGACTTACAACTGCAATTCCATGCGGTCCAAGGGTGATTAGTTAAACAATTACCAATCTAGTGTTTTGTTGAGCCCGCTTTCTTCTGATGAATAAATATGGTTGCACAAGAGCAGTAGCATCACGAGTGGTTGAGTTGCCATGTATGGTTTCTCTGTCTTCTTTCTTTTGATATTTAATTTTGAGAAATATTAATATACTCAAAATGTGCAACTAACCTCTTACAAATAAGCTGGCAGGACCATAGGTACTACGCCATTTGCCCTTTGCTGAGTGTTTTACATGCTGTATACCAATTAGGTCAGGTTCGATCCAAGTTGTGTGTTTAGCCTAGGAGATTATCTGGATATGTGACCCATATGCTCCCATATACCCAATTCACCAAGAGAGCACTAAGCCGCCTGAGGGTGCTACCTCATATGAGGTACCTTCCCAATAGGTAACCTGATCCCCGAACCTAAAAATCTAATTTTCGCAGACCGCTTCCATACTCGGAGTCATAGGGCTTTTGTTCTTACTTGGTTTTCTCCTCTTTATAAAATAACAACAAAAGTAAGTGGCGACTCTAAAGAAAAATCGTTCCTCCTCCGGGACATTTTCTAAAATTCAAAATCAACAACCCTCATTTTCTTTTTCATTTAAAAGCGAGTCGCGCGCCAAAGGGATTCTGGTAGGGTCCACAACAGATTTACAATCTCTCCTAATTGAATGATGATACGATATTTCTCCTATCAAGAGATTTTCTTTCCTTATCGTGAAATCGATCAATAAGTGGATACTGATGGACAATACTAGGAAATATCCTACTCCCCTAATCGTGGAGGTTGAGTATTTTCTTTAGTACGCAGTTCTTTGATTATATTATCGCCTGATGGGTGACTTGGGCCCTCGTTTGGGCCTCGTGTTTGATAGGATGCCATCAAGGGCCAAGACCTATGACCGGGCTTCTGTTTCTAATCCCTTCTAAGTCTCTGGGACGTGTGGGCTCGTGTGTTGGGCCTGCGCGCCCATTATTTTAAACCCGATCAAATGTAATGAGGATGACGATAAAGATTAGAGACATAAGATTTAATTTGATACTTTATAGTTGTTTTTCTCATATATGTTATTAAGTTGTTATTTTATTATTTTGGTATTATTTAGCTAGCTAGTTTGGTACTTTGATTATAATAAAGAAGTATAGCATTATTTATTTATTTAAGTTTGTTTACTATTATTATATTATTTAGACTCAATAATTTTATATATTAATATTATTATATATTTGTATATTTTTTTATTTAAAGAATAATGAATTTATAAAATTAATTTTTTTTAGTATTTTTTAAGGTTTTGAACCACTTTAGCCTATTTTGGGTTGGGTTGGGTTAATTGAAAACTAGTCTGAATATAAATGGGTCATATTAGCCTAAGTTTTAGCCCATAACTCGAATAAGCTAACTCAAAATAGGTTGGACTAACCCATTTACCAACTCTAAATGAATATTTGTACTTGTTTTGTCACCTAGATTATGAAATAATTTCAACATTTTTTTTAATTTATTGATTAATTTAATTTAATTGGAGATTAATATTGAGTTTTAAATTTTGGATGTTCGATGTTGATTGATGGTTCCAAAATCATGCTACTTATATTAGTCAATGGTTTTAATTTGAAAAGATTGTTATTATTATTACACTTTTTTTTTAAATTTATTTAGTAATTTTTTATACTTACATTCTTCATCAAGTTTGAAGATATTGGTAGAATTTTATATTAAAACGATAAAATTCAATATATTATTTTTCTGTAACAGTTAGCATGTTTAATTTAATTGTTTGTTAGTCACTCAACGTTCCTAAATATTTGCTTAAAAAAATGTTTTTTGAAAACAATTTTAAAAAACACAAACAACTTCATTTTTATGTTTTCTAAAAATTATTATTATTATTTGAATTTAATGTTTTTTATGTTTTTCTTAAAAAAAAAACTGAGAATCAAACGTGTTTCACTGATTTTCTCGTCTCTGTTGTTTTAAAATGAAAAATAGTTTTCAATCAAAATTTAATATTTTTGTTTTTCTTTCACCAATTCATCACGTATGAGGTTCAAACATCAGTAATATTAATACTTGTCTTGTCCATACATCTTATATTATACTTAGTTATTAAGAAAAATCAATATACAAAGATTAAAATTATTTTTAAATTTAGTGATCTTATAAAATTTTTCAAAGAAAATTAAATATAATTAATATTAACTAGTATTTCAAAATTATTTAAATTTTATATTGATATATTAAAATAAATAAAATAAAGAAGTAATTTATTACTTTAATTTTATTTTTTATTCTTTACTTTATCTCTCTATTTGTTTTCTCTGAACCAAACATAATCTTTAACCCATGAAAGATATATTAGTAATATAATTTGTTTGTAGATTCTGTTGAGTTTTGGATGAAAATAATATTTAAAAAACAAATATATATACAAAAAAAGCAAATCCAGAAAAGGTTGTTGGATTTATGCTCCAGAAGCAATCTAGACCGTTGATCAAGAGCCTTAATTAATAATGGGCCATAGGATCCCCAAGTTAGCCTATTAGATTTATTACAGCCCATTTAACTGATTATTAAGATACAAGATGGAGCCCATTTTATTGGGCCCAAGGTGTTATAAAGCCCAAGGTGTTATAAAAACCTAATGGGGTTAGGTTAGCGTTTATAAATACACCGCCTCAGCCTCCGTGTTTTAAGAAGTTTATTAGCCTGTGCCTATGAAAACACTCGAGAGAAACAAAACCAAAGGCTTCAGAGTGTTTTTCGTATCTAGTTTCTTTTGTGATCGGTGCACCACGCGTATCCGTCACGAGAATAGCTTTATTATCTCCGCGATTCTACATTTTCACACTACTACAAGTTAGTAATGGGTGATGAAAATATATTTCATCATACATCACATTTAATCGCGATTCCCTGCTTCCGCTTATATGATTCCTTCAATTGGTATCGTGAGCAATCGTTGCTGAATCGGTGTGTGATAGATTGAATCCATAATTTTATTTCTCTAAGTATATATGATGTATATTAGATATATGGCACCTAGATTCTATTATTATGTTATTTATAATTTTTGTATTATGAATGAATGATTTGGTTTTGGCCTTAATCCATGATAGATTTTTCTTGTATATTTTTTTTTTGGGATGTAACAAGGAGGCTAATCATAAGATTAGGTTTCCTCCTTGATTTATTTATTTATTTATTTTCCCGCAATTTTTTATATGTAAATTCGATTTATTATAAAAACAAATGTGTAAAAGGGGCGCTGCGCTTGTCGAATGGGCTGGTTTTTGGTAGTGTGGTTTCTGCATTGCCTCACTCGTAAATTCTCGTGGCAACCGAGTTTGTGTGGCGGGGCTCATGGGCGCTTTTGTGCGTTCTGATTCAATAGGGGACATGTTGTGGTTTTGCGTTTTTTAGGCCAAAAACCCCGAAAGCCACTCTAACTTGGCCCACACCCCATGGACTACAAGACCTCGAAGAAAAGAAATAAGTACATGCTAGATATCAGTTACTTGGCCCTATTGGGCTTGTAATTTTCTTTCTAGGAAACCATGGATTATGGCCTATTAATTATTCTATATTTATAATTAAGGTTAAAATTATATGGATATAACATGATATAAGCACACATGCCATTTAGAATGTGGTGCCATATAATTGTATCATTTGATTACATACATGTGCATAATAATATTTGTTTTATCTAGATAATATTATTATGGAAAACCCTAATTAATTAATAATAAAAATATTGAACGGGTGAAGGTTAAAATTAATTTAATTAATTTGAAACCTCGTTGGCTCCATTAAGGGTCCAATAATAAATGGTTATGTGATACCCCAACCATAAGCATGGTTGATTTTATTGGATTGGGATCTAAAATACTAAAATTTTAATAAGATTGTACGCCCAACGCCGACAATACTTTCGGGACATTAAAGATAATTTTGAAATTAAAATTAATGGTTATTACATTCAATTTTAATAATATTAATAACCCTCCGAACGAGGCTCTGTCAATGTTATTAAAGGCCCAAAAAGAATATTGAAACAGTGAGTAAATTATAATAAATAGAATTTATTATAAGAACGGTTATTTATAAGGGGGCCATAATTTATTATATAGAACTGCTATTTATAATAAATATAATTTATTATATGAACGGTTATTTATAATAAATATAATTTATTATATGAACAGTTATTCGAATTACACGTTTATAACGGTTTTTGAACTTGTATTCTTGGCCCTCTTACCATGTTCAAAGTTTAGTTTATTACAAATGTCTGCCCAACGAAGTATTTGTAATGAAACTAAATTATCAAGCAGTAAATAAACATTAATAATAAGTAGTTTAAGGGATCTACATATTTGTATGTTTGTTGTGTGATTACGTTAATATATGTGTTTTTTTTAAATTTCAGAAAATGACATCATTTAATCCTCTAGCTACAATTTTGAGTCAAAACCATTGATGGAAATAACTACGACTCTCATGAAACCAAATTTTTCATCGTCCTTGGATTTTGAGAGAATAAAATTCATTACAACAACTCCTAAACCTCAGAGCCCACCGCTAATGCTTCAGAGGAAACTACAGCTAATTGCAGATTGGCAACGGCAAATACGACAAATACGATATTCTTGTCACAAGGTAACATCTCAAGGAAGCAATTAATGATCCGAGAGTGTATTGCAACAATCAGACTTCAGATGGGATGTTTGCAAAGTAAGAAGATCGCTAGGACAAGCAAACATGGTAAAGTACTAATGAACACCAGACTAGAGGAAATGTGCGGGACCATTGTTCAAAAGTGATGGGCACACAAGATCATGAGGTGACGGGGGCTAAGCCGATCAAGAGTATTTAAGATCAATTTGATCCTAGAATTTACTCCAATAGCTTTGGTCACCAAATTGAATTACAATATGAACAAACCGAAGCTTACTCCTATTGAACTTATGCACGAGCTTCTGAGAGGCCAAAGGTCTCGTGGAAGGTAGCGTTTATCATGCTTGAAAGTTCTTCAAACCTAGGTAAACTTGGCATGAAAGAAGAACAAAGCAGAGTGGAAATGTGTCTCAAATTTTTCTAAACCAATCGCAATGAAGAATAAATGCAAGTGCTTTCAAGTGCTTACTTAAAGGTCACTGAAGAAGGATTGCCCAAAACTAGGTATGGGTAGTATAATGCTATGAGGCTTGTTTAGTGGAGAATTGCTAAATGATAAATGGATCATTGATTCAGGAGCCACTAACCATGCTCGTTACTCTTTGCGCTGGTTCAAACAAAGTGTTCTACCTCGCAAAGGACAAAGAAGCTTTAAGTTGGGAACGGGAATGTCTCTGTAATGGCAAAGATTAGTGAGTTATGTTTCTAATAATAAGACTTTATGTTTATCGACCGTTTATTTGTTCCGATTTAAGAGGAATTTGTTTCATAGGTCAAAGTAGTCAACATGGCTTCATCGAGCTAAGTGCTTTACTCTCGCTCAATAAAGAGTAATAACGCTTATTTGTTTCGATTATTGATAAATGGTTTATATTTTTTAACTCCTATGTCCCATAGTATTAATGCTATTGAAAATACCGTGATTTAGCAATTTCCTTTATCTAAGAAAAGGAAGGTTTCAAATGAAACCTATACGTGGCATTTACGATCGGTCATATTAATTTAGTAGAATTCATGGTTTGGTTAAAAGTGAATTTTTAAATTCCTTGATCTTTGAACCTATACCAAGATGTGAATCAAGGCTTAGACGGCAGAATGACAAAGAGGCCCTTCAAGGCCAAAGGAAATCGTACACTATACAACTGGAATTGGTACACACCGATGTATGTGGACCAATGAGCTGCTCAAGCCCGAGGCGTGGTATGAGTATTTCATCGATGACGATGACTACCAAGATATGGCTATGTTTACCTAATGCGCCATGTTCAAGCTTTTGATAAATTTCGAGGAGAGCAAGGCTGAGGCGTAAAAGCACCAAGGCCCATATCGCGCCTTGGCCCGACCGAGGCGATGAATACTTGTCCGAGAGTTCAAGTCTACTTGGCTCAAGAGGGATAATATCTCACCATCATCTCCCGGGAACGCCCACAAATGTGAGCCTCAAAGAGAAATAGAACCTTAGATAAGTGGCGAGGTTGATAGCTCGGGCGACCATCATTACCTGAATTTGCTTCGGGATATGCTCTGAAACAAATACAGACATACTAAATTTAGTTCCATCTAAATCCGCTTCAAAGACACTCCACAGAATTATGAGCGCGTAAGCCCACTTGAACCATATTAGGATTTGGGGTGCTCCAAAGACACGCCTGGTACAAACAACAAAGTTGAATATCGACATAAATGTGTATAAAAGTTTATTGGCTACCCTAAGGAACGAGGGGAATGATCGTATAATCCAAAGGAAAAGAAGGTGATAGTGGAGTACTCATGCCACTTTCTTAGAAGAGGATTATATGAACAATTTTAAACCTAAGGCGTTGTTCTTGAAGAGCTTGACTCGGGCCGAGGATCCACCACAAACTCCCATTTTTCCACCCCTCAAGCTCTATCGATGTTCAAAGAGGGAAATGTACAAATGAAATTCAAAGTGAACAAACACAGAAACAGCTCAGACCAAATTCAAGAAACTCAAGAACAAGAACATAATGAAGAGATTGGTAATCCACCGGAATCCAGAAACTTGGATCCTTCTCAGAGCATATACAACAACCAATGCAAAGAACTCGTAGCTGAGACCGACACGTAAACCCGCAAGGTATGCCTTGTTAGGAGAGACTTATCAAGTCGCTTTTGGATAATCCCCGATGACTCCACCTCTACCACATACCGAAGAGGCATTGGATGATGCTGATGTGCAAGAGTGGAAAAGTAATGGACCGTGAGATGGAATCTAAGGGTTCTAACTCCTTGGTCTCTTATAAGCACCCAAAGGTAAAACCAATTTGGTGTAAGTGATCTACAAGAGAAAGAGAGGGACCAGATGGAAGGTTGAAACCTTCAAAGCTAGATTAGTGTAAGGTTACACCCAAAAAGAGGTATAGATTATGATGAAACTTTTCACAAGAGTCATGCCAAATCGGTCCCATTCTCTTAGTCAGAAGAGCCTCGATTACGAGATTTGGCAAATGGATGTCAAAACAGCTTTTCTAAATGGAGAGCTGGAAGAAGATATCTATATGCAGCAACCGAAAGGGTTCATAGCCTTAGGTCAAGAACACATGGTTTGCAAGTTGCATAGGTCTATTCTAGGGCTACAAGATCCAGCCATGGAACACAAAGTTTGACTGCTATCAAATTATATGGATTTGAGAAAAGTCCTGATGAACCATGTGTATAAGAAAATTCAAGGAATAGTGGTAGTCTTTTTGAATACGATGATATTTCGTTAATTGGAAATAAAGGTGAAAGTGTTATCGACGAAAGGGTTACCCAAAATGCAAAGATATGAAGGACTCATGGTTAACTATATTCTAGGAATCAAACTTTACGAGACCGAAGAATGAAGGTGTTAGCTTTTTATCCCAAGCCTCCTACATTGATAAAATAGTGACCAAGTTTGGCATGGAAAATTCCAAAAGGGACTTCTACCCTTCGATTACGGAATTCATCTTTCATGATAATTACCAAAAAACTCGAAGAGAAAGAACTCATGAGTAAAAACCTTATGCTTCTACGTTATAGTCTCATGTATGCTATGCTAAGTGTACCAGCCGTATATCTCGCTATGCAAAGGAGTAGTAAGCCTGGCACTAATCGATCCCGAGTAGAACACTCGGGATGCGAAATGATACATATACTAAGTATTTAAAGGAACGAGGGATTATATGTTGGTGTATTCTAGTGGGAGTCTTAAAACACTTGGGTTATAATGACTCAGATTTCCATGATATTGACTCAAGTAAATCAACATCGATATGTGTTTACCCTAAACGGGGTTGTTGGAGAAACGTGTGTTTGAGAAACATGTAAATTGTATGGGTCTTAGAGGGTCCCTAGAGCTTACTTTAGAGTGAGTGGGAGTTGGTTATTTGTGCTCAGGAAGCGAGAGCCGAGTTGTAATTTCATTTTCTGATATAATAATATGAAGTTTTTTGCACATTATATTTTACGCATAAGGTCCAGATTAATTATGTAGTATATGATCATATGGATACGTCCATTGAAGACATGATCACAGGTTCTCATAATTAATGAAGTGTCTCACAGTTATTAAATAAAGTTGGGCACTTTATTTAGACTGCAATATTTTATGAAATGATCAGTCTTGGTTATTATAAAATATTGGAATGAATGTGGTCATTCTGAGAGGATCGGAAGAGACTAATCAAGGATAAATTTTACGTGAAAGGAATTCAAAATCTCGACGATATTAGATATGTTATTTTTCTTAATCCCCGGTATATTATAAATAGATAATTAAGTTACTATGGTTCTTTGAGTTATCAATAAGTGAAAGAGGCTTATTTTAAGCGACCAATATCTTGATAATTTGGGGATTATGGTATTTTGATTATCAGTATTTATGAAGAAATACAAATGGGTGCGTGGCTCATATCCTCTTGACATGTTTCGGTACTCGGATATTGAAAGTCACTGGCCAGTGCATGGGATCCGTTAGAGAAACTGATAAGTCAAGAGAATAAAATAATTAGTTGATTTACAGAAAAAAAAATTATCAATTAATTATTGATATTTTACAAAGGAAAATACATTTGATATAAAACATTATTAATTTTGGAATTCACATACGGGTTTTTTAGTGGGTAGCCACGGATAAGATTACGGTCGAGACTTGCTTCTAGCAGTGGGAGAGGTGTTAGTTTATGCTCCCGGCAATCCTAGGCGGATTGTTCAAGAAACGCTTAATTAATAATGGGCCATAGGATCCCAAGCAGCTCATTAGATGACATGCTTGAATTTAGCGATTATTAAGATACAAAGATGGAGCCCATTTTTATTGGGCCCGAGTGTTATAAAGCGAGGTGTTATAAAACCCTAATGGGGTTAGGGTTAGCAGTCTATAAATACACTGCTTCCTAGCCTCCAGGTTTTAAGAAAGTTTATTAGCCTCCAGGTTTATGAAAACACCTTGAGAGAGAAAGCAGCAGAAGGTTTAGTGTTCCAGTCTAGTTTCTTTTGTGATCGGGTGCGCCCACACGCAGATCTGTCACGTAGAGAATAGCTTGGAAGGTCGTGGATTAGAAGAGATTTTACGCACTGCTACGGGTTAGTAATGGGTGATAAAATATATCTATCGCCATTGTATTTAGCGTGCGATTCACGGCATTTGTATGATTCCTTCAAGGTAACTTTCCTTTGTTCTCGTCTTCTTGGCATTGAATATAAGCGGTGAAGAAATCGGTTTGCGCGTAAGGAAATAATGCGCTTGCTAAATCCTTCAATTTCCTTTCGAGGATTCATCGTAGTTGGATTTTGGAGCGAATGCCATATGCGGCCGAATCAAGCGAGATCACGGAAAAAGAAAGTAAAGGATTCAACATTATCGTAAAACGATCAGCCTCTATAAGAATACCCTCCTCTTAAGTCGATCAAGTGCCAGTGTAGCATCCCTCGTAGAGCTTCAGTTTTTGCATTGATATGGCCATGGAATCCAACACCACCGGAACAAAAAACCCATCTAGCCTCCCGATCAAAGTGCCTCTGGAAGTGCCTCTGTGAACCTTTAGAGTATCTGAGGGCTTCTCTGGAAGGATTATTCAAGATTAGGGATGTTAGTGAAGACAAGCAGTAAGTAGAAAAGACACAGTGATCAAGGCCTACGAGATTGATGAAAGAAGATATGAGAGGAAAGTAAATATGGTCTTGAGGAAGTGAGATGAAACGCCGAAAAACTAGGAGTGTGGGCTGTATCTTGAAGTACGGAGAATACGCTCATGGGTTGAGTTTTATTTATTCCTGTTTTGAGCTTTGGCATTGCGAGCACGTGGAGAGGAAGGCTTGAAAATATAAAACTTTGTTATTATAACACTCATTGGGTTCACCTCATCTTGTTTCCATTCTTTGTGCGATCTTTCATCATAATGTAACCTTATTTTCCTCTAAAGGAAAAAAATTTATGATGCCTTTGTTATTTTACTGTAAATATCTATTGTTTGTCATTGAACCTTGCATTCGTTTAGAGCATTGAGATCCTCTTCCCTGCTTTGTTGGTGGAAGGGCACGGGAAGAAAGAAGCAGCTCAGGAAGCACCTGAAAACCATTAACCTGGGCGAAAGTATATATTTAAAAAATAGTAGAAGCTTTCTGCTTAGCCCTACTGCCGTAGTAGTAATAAGCAAAGACACTGAAGAAAGGAACAACTTATAAGATACGAGATGAAGTAGAAGAAAAACTACGAATACCAGGGTACACAGGAAGGACCTCCATGGACAAATGGGCAAAGTGAGAGTCTGTTTGTAATGAATAAAGCGAAGCCATGAATTATTGGAACAAGATTAAAAAGAAGTAAATTATAGGTTGACATTTTAAGTTTAGACATTTTCAATATCAGAAAACGTACATGTGAGACTCTTCTCTTTGGTATTTTCAAATTTGTGATAAAACCTCCTGTGAAGAACACCGTACCCTGTGACTGAGCTCACAGCGATGTCAGGGCTGTGGATCCTGCAGGTTGCTGCTGGTGTAAATTTTTAGGCCTGCACGATAAATAAGTCTCTATTACAAACCACTTACCAATATCACATACAATACTCTGTCTAAAATATTTTAAATTGTAATCATCATTAGCTTTTATGTTTGCCAAACTCAAGGTTCTAGATAATACAGTGCAGATAAAGAAATCAATCTTGGTGAGGAAACCCTGTTTATGCTGTGGTATATTTTGTGTGCATACATTGAAGTAGCAGAAGGAGTTTGATCCTGGCAATGTCAGATAGTAAGAGAGAGGCGACATAAAGTCGGTCGATAATCTTACAGTAATACAAGAGATTATGTTGCTTGATTAAGCATGGGGAGATCTTATCGTGAGGAGCATTTGCGTGTAATACATAAAGTTGGTTTTTCATTCTTCGTCGGAAAAGAAAATGGGGAGTGAAAAGGCGCAATTCCCCGAGAGCACGACTCATAGCATTACGGTCGACCACTGTTATAGAAAGTGGGAAACATTGACAATGCCACGAGGAACAGAGTTTGCGCGTTCTCGGCATAAGACGATCAAATGTAGCAAGATGTCGTATAAATGACATGAGCGGACCTCTGAACTGCAACACTGCCGTCCGGCGAGGCTCTTATGGGAGTAAAAATATTGCAATAATATGTCTTAAGTAAAGCAATGAGTATATTAATAAAAATGTATTATAATTTGACTCTATAATGGGCTGTGTGTTACTGTAGTACCAGGCTTATGCCTCATACCACCATACTGTGAACATGCAGACCGAAGTATCTGAAGATGAAGTCGCGAGAATGGCATAACACGAATAATACTAAATGTCACGATGGATGCTTGCGAGATAGACTCATTTATCATAATGTATATTCTGGCAATAAAACTTCGCGGTTAAAAGGCATAAAGCAATAATTTCTTCTATACTAATGGGGATTATTCACTTTTCACCAAATCTTGTACAATATATATTGCACAGGATTGGTTATAAAATCGAATACAACTCAGTTTGAATCAAAGATTCTAATTCCTATAAAATTAATCTATAAACGGGATGTATCTGCAGGCTGCAATCAGAGTAATATTAAATAAAAATAAATTCATAACCTAAGCAACAATTCGTTGGAAGAATGATTTAAATAATAACAGTTGGTAGGAAGAAAGGTTCTTATATTCTGTATAACGTCGGCATTATAATCTCTGACATTATTGCCGCGATCTTGTTTTATGACTCTGGGTTCTGGGAAGATCGGCCGTTCGAGGCTGCGACCGCGGCGTGAAACATCGCTGATCGGAAAATCCGGCGAGTGGTATTTGCGTCTGGCGCTATTTTCAGTGGCTTTCAATCATGGCCGTGACCCCATATATAGGTATCAAAAAGCTGCTCTTTTACGCAGAATAGATCCATACCGCTATCACCAAAGGGTACCGCATCTATCAAACGGCGACGTAATAGGTATACTGTTCAACACTCGCAACTTTATTATGTATGTTCCGGCTTTCATATTACAAGCAAAATGTAACATGCATTTGCTTTACGATGAAAAACAAACGAACCGCAGTAAATAGAAGAACCGTACCAAATCGCCGACCGCGAACACTTGCTTGCTTTGCTTGGGTTCGTTGCGTACTTTCGGAATCTGAATTAAGCGAATGGAAGTGCTGAAATTCTATGCGATAAATCCTGCTGCGACTATCTTTCTAAAGCTGCCATTAAATTACAAAATCTGCAATAAAACGACCAATGACGAGCATAAAGCGCTACGCAATTATAGCATTCGCGAAATTTATCTTTGTCAGAAAGTACTATGAAAAGAAATATAAATTATATCATTTTGATTGCCTTACCGAGGAATACCGAGAAAATTAATATAATAAAAAAATCGATTAAAAATTAATACAACATTTTACATTTTCCGTCAGCTTTTTCCTTTTCACTTTTGCTCAAACATGATATAAAACGGTTTAAGAATTGCCGACCACCGCTGGTTTGTATGAGTGAAATGGGTTGGGGTCTCTCCTAACTTAACTAGTGGTCGAGATCGGGCCATGGGTATGTAAGCGTGTTGTATGGTAGAGGATTTACCACTCCTATAGTTCCCTCTCAGCTCGTAAAGGGGATTAGTCTCGTATGGTATGACTTAAACAATTTATGGAACAGAAGTTCCTAAGTGACGTACGAGGAGAAGTCATCATATTCCATAGCATTTGGGCTTACGAATCACCATACTTATAGAAGAATTTGGCATTGATCAGATCGAAAATCTTGCTAGAAAGATGATAGATATGTACAATATCTCATAAATGCTCCCAAATGCCGTAGCAAATCCATAAGTCCTGTATGAAAAAATAATCTCTTTCTTATAGCATAGCCATAAAATATAGGTGAAAATAAAACACAACACTTCTCAAAAGTACGACACACCCAGCATAGGGATGACAATTTCACGCCCGGATCAATGATGGAATTAGATGCTTGATATCGAATGGAAGTATGGGCGAACATTTTAGAGCCCCAATTAAATATTCGGATATTCGGGTTCAAAATTTTCGGTATCGGGGGATGGGGGCGGTCAGAAGTATCTCGCCATCATCCATCCCTGATATGAATACAGATAAAGTATATAATATAGTTTATTATATTAAAAGACATTTCTATCATTATTGTCTTGTGTTTCTAATAAGTTGTTTAATAGTTGGCATGCTGAATCATACATAATGGACTTGGTTAAAATCAATCTCTTTCATGAGTCTATTAAAAAGAAATTTGTCGATTCACATTTACCCGATCTTCGCTTTAATCCCCTAAAGGTAAAAATGCTTTATTTTAACCTTTAATTTGACACTTCTTTTTCTTCACTCGTTCCATGCCACCCCCTTCTTCTTTCACTTTTATCCCATGATTTTCTAAAAACACCATTTCAAAATTAATAGTATTGGGACCCGATCCTCTAATGGATGTGGGGAAGGGGATAAAAAAGATAAATCCAATGGGGATGAGGATAGAAATAATAAATAGGGATGGGGGTGGGGAATCTAAAATCCAACCCATTGTCATCCCTACACCCTTCCATGAGGGGGATATCTATCTTATTTCAGGTATGCACTTCTCTCATTCTCTTGTGCACTCCAACCTTGCGGCATTCCTACGGATATAAAATAAAAAGAGAGAAAGGGGCCAAACTTCATTTGTCCCAAAAGATGGGCATACACCAGGAATTAGGAATCTGGAACCTTCATAACTCCTACTGCCCCTCCCAACTCTACTAATCATATCGAGCCACTCTATCTTCATCAAAAATCTATGTCCTGAACTCTCGATTATCTTCAAAACAAGGAAGTTCAAGCATGCTCAAAATGTAGCCCTGTTTTAGAACCTAACCATGACTTCAAAATCTTTGCAGTCCAATGAAAATGTAGCAACACATGTTAAAACCACTAAGAAAGGAATACTAATGATTCCAGGTCTAACAGAAATATATTTATGAGCATCTTACTGGTTTTGAACCATATTCTACAACTTCTTTAGCCTCCAGAATGGAGACAAATTGATGAGATCAAGATTGTGTTTAAGATGTTTAGTACCTTCGCTATACACGCTTTTCTCTTCATACGCCCCATCCCACAAAATGAGTGAGGGATGAGGAACAAGGAGAAGCACTGTGATAATGTCAATTTCAAGGACTAGTATTCATATTTTTTCCCTTAAAAGATTCAAATACACCTAAAAACACATCTAAACAAACCCTACCACAAATAAACAATTATTGTAGATTCTGTCTGTCATACACCAAGAAATACAAAAGACCAGTGGTAAGTAACAAAGATCATCTATTTTTACCAATATCGCACAACTACTTGGAGCAATTCTAATTAAAGAGAATTTATAATGGAACTAACGATTTGAATTATTTGAAAACGAGACTGCACCCATTCAGCTTCCCAATATAAGATGCGTGACCAAATATTTGGATAAAGAGGACTCGCAGACGAACCAAAATTTTTTTGTTCCAAATCTTCGGGGTACAAGTCATGGAAAATTCGATACAACTATGATGTACGACAACCATGTAAACCTTAGGTGCAAATCGCTGAACAAAACAAAGTCGTGCGCCTCACGCAATATCTTTATCAACATTTTCACATGTCGAACTGGTCATAAATAGCATTTTATCCTCGTTTTCAATTAGTTTCAAATCGATAATTTCAGCATAGTTTTCCATATATAATTGAATTAAATGAAACGGATCAAAAGTAGTTTGATGAAAAATAGTATTATTGATAATAATCAAAGAAATAATAAAAATTCATGAAAGCAATTCGAAGCAAATCAAACCCGCCGCATGTGCTCAACAAAATCATCAATAAAAACAGGCCAAGCACCTCCAATAGAATCATAATTAACCAGCATTAGAGAGACAGATAACACTTGCATGTCACATCTTAAAGATGCCAAAAATTTAATCCTCACAACTCTTCCTATCATAAATCTGAAGGTGTCAACTATCTGTTGGTTAAGTCCCCAGACAGTTGTTAAAACACAGTCCGAGTTTTAAACTTTAATAACATTTGTTTTCATTTTGAAAGTTTCCACTACTGATAATTTCTTATCTATAATACTATCAATCTAAGTGATCCCCGTTGGTAAAAAACCCAACATCAATCACTAAACAACAAATAATTACAACAATGTGATTATACATTTCATAATAAAACAACATAATGCATGCCAAACTCTCAAGGATTACAATAAATACACTAAATGTGTACCATGGAAGATCAAATATTCATGCTAGTGACTTAAGTAACAATACATATTCAAAGAAATTAATACCTTCTGGATCATACCCTTCAAGGATTTCATGTACACAACGGCTGAAAGCTAGAACTTGCTGCCATCTTCAGAGATATTATGTCGTTGATTTTTCTAAGAAGAATCCAATGATTAGTTGCCTTAAATAAATTAAAAAAATAAGATACATGAACACACACAATAAAGGCTAAACCTTCTTATTCGAACATCAAATTTATAGGCTCAACAAAAGAAACGATGATAGATCAAACTCATAGAACTTTCCAAAGTGACATAAAGAATGGCATTTTGATATGTAAAAAGCAATATAATATATTCTTAGAAAACGAGTGCCTAATTGGATGCCTCAAAGCATAAAGTGGAGACGGATATGCCATTCGAGTCCCTATCTAAATAATTAAGAAATTGTCTACTCTTATTAAGGCCCTTCTTTTCAGAATGGAGTTGGCGCTTATGCAGGAAAGATGCCTTTTGAAATATTTTAATTAGAGCTAAGTATAGGAGGATCATGAGGTTGTTGTACCAAATGGTGAGGGCTATTACTTGGTTGAGTTTGGAAAGAGCTGAAAGGTATGGGATCCGTGGCTAGAAAAAATGGCCTTTGAGGAGGGTAATGGGAGCAGGGTGTTTGAAGGATAAGTGGTGGGGTCAATGGCTTTGTGTGATGCTTCCCCAACTGCTTGTTGTTGCTGTCACAAAGACGCTGTGATTAAAAGAGATGTGAAGTTTGACGGTGGGAGTGAGATGTTGGAATCCTCATTTTTTGAGACCCTTCAATGATCGAGAATTGGAGGAAGTAAAAAATTTTCTTACTTTCCTTAGCCGAACAAAAGTGCAACCAAGCTTGGAGGATAAGGTGAGGTGGGTGGAAGAAAAAAAAAGCGCTTTTCTCTGTCAAATCCATGTTTAAAATTGGATTCTGATTCCCATTGTTATTTCGTAAACATCATTTGGCAGCCCAAGATATAGTCCAGTAATATTTTCTCGGGAGGCAGCAATGGGAAAGGTCTCAACTTTTGACTAGATTCAAGAGGAAGACCCTTGGCTAATAGATGCTTTCTGCAAAGGAAAAGTTAAGAAACAATAAAACCATATTTCGCTTTCACTCCGTGGTGTAAAAATACAGTTTTGCGGGACATCTTCTTCTATTTTTTTGGTGTCCATTGGGTCCTTCCTAGTTCCGTCTTACAAACTTTGGAAGGATGGAGGTGGTGGTCTTTTGTAGGCAAAAAGAAAGGCGTGAGGGCTGGGCCTTTATGTCTTTTTTAGACTATATGGAAAGCAAGAAACAAAATTGCTTTTGAAGATGGGATGTTGTCTATCCAGAAGTTAGAGTCCTCTTTTTTGTATTTCCTTTAGGCTGAGACTACATTATGCATTAAAGAGGGCACCACAATGCTTATTGAGTTCATTGAGTGGCTAGGATCTAAGTACTTTCGCGTTTTAGGTTTTTCCTTGCTGTGTGTTTTGGACTGCTCACTGGGGTAGCCTCCGGGGTGTTTTTTTGTGCTTTGTTAGGGCTGGTTTTTTTCTGGCTTTCTCTGGTGTTCCTGTGGGGTCATGGTTTGTTTCCTTGTACTCTCTTTGGAGTTGCCACTTGGTGGCTCTCCTCAATATATTCTTCTTCCATATCAAAAAAAGGGAAGAAAAAGAGAAAGAAAGAAAGTTTGCTCTATGAAAGTAGGCTTCTTATGAAGGCAATCTATGCATTTGGTGGTTGTTTCAGGTTAGCAAAGAGATATCCTGCTAAACGTTGTGACACTCCAGCTGAGCCCAAGTGCTAAGAGGGGGTTTGGTTTCGTTCTCTCTTTGTCAGGTACCTTTTAATGCATATTTGTTATATATTGTGTGTACCTTGGTGTGGCCATTCTAAGGATCAGGAGCATATTCTCTTTTCTTACAATGTAGCATAGAAAGAAAACTTTGTAAGTAGAATGCTTCTAAAGGCTTTAGTTGGGGACTGGGATGTGAGTAATTTCCGGTCCGAAGGAGCCTCTTTCGACAACAATATTCCTTGCTCTACGGCTGCTACTCCATCAGATTGATACCTTTATTTTCCTCCTAATATTTAAAGTGTTTTCAAATAAAAATCAATCTTGCAAAGTTGTAACATAAATTAAAGTATTTTCCTAAGTTACAACTCTAGCTTGGGTGTTGGCTATTTTAAGAAGTCCTAAGTCAGAACTTACTGTGATTGCCCGTAACCTGCATAACCCCTCTCTCGAGGTGGGATGGGCAACTAAGAGTGCATAGGGTCAGATATGATACTTGGCTCAATTAGGAGTTAGGATTTGTATTTCCTTTAGCACAAAACCCCTCAGTGACATAAGGCCTTTGACTGTGATTCCGTTTCAGTAAACCAACCGAGTTTCAATCTTCCAAGAGTTCAGAGTTATAATATCCAATATAAACTATATCAGTCCAATTATGAGCTAATACTGGGGTCCCTTGTTCTAATATAGTTTTGTAATATCTGAAGCAATTCACTGTTCAGCTCCTTAATTATTTAGATAGGGACTGAATGGCATGCCATCTCCCTTTATGCTTTGGGCTGTCCATTAGGCACCCTTTTTCTGAGAATATATTATACTGCTTTTTACAAATCAAAATGCCATTCTTTATGTCACTTTGGAAAGTTCTATGAGTTTGATCTATCATTGTTTCTTTTGTTGAGCCTATAAATTTGATGTTCCAATCAAAAGGTTTAGCCTTTATTGTATTGTGTTCCTGTATCTTGTTTTTTTTTAAATTTATTTAAGGCAACCAATCATTGGGTTCTTCTTAGAAAAATCAACGACAAAGTATCTCTGAAGATACTTGGCGTCAAGTTCTAGCCTTCAACTGTTGTGTACATGAAAACCTTGAAGGGTATGATCAAGAAGGTACTAATTTCTATGAATATGTA
Organism: Tetrastigma voinierianum; assembly: GCA_016808115.1. Classification (NCBI taxonomy): domain Eukaryota; kingdom Viridiplantae; phylum Streptophyta; class Magnoliopsida; order Vitales; family Vitaceae; genus Tetrastigma; species Tetrastigma voinierianum. The sequence continues at coordinate 318,983 of JAEQBH010003600.1, forward strand.
TTGTTACTTAAGTCACTAGCATGAATATTTGATCTTCCATTGTACACATTTTAGTGTATTTATTGTAATGGAAAATAGTTTTCAAAAACATGAATGAAATAGTTCCTACATTTTGTTTTTGCTCTTAGTTCATTATGTGTAAGACATAAATAATATCTCTTCCCCTTTTGACTCCCTAGTAAATCCTAAAAATTTTCCAAAAAAAAAAAAAAAATCGATAGATGTAGCAATGAATGAATATATGTGAGTGATAAGATAACTTACCTTTTGGTCTCTCTCTATATGCCTCGTCTTCGTCTTCCTGGGGAAGTCCTTGCCCAAAAGGAAATAATCTCTTCATTTCCTTCCAAGGATCCCCCTATCACTTCATCATAGTTGGAAGGAAGCCCCAAAAATGCCATATTCCTCATGCCTACCAAGCGGGTCTGGCTAAACTACATAAAGACACTAAGAAAACCACACAAAAACCCTCTCTATTAAAAGACATTTCGATTTCTTGTCTTGTGTTTCTTTATAAATTGTTAATAGTTAGCATGCTGAATCCTTACACATAATGGACTGGTTTAGATCAATCTAACTTGAATTATTAAAAAAGAAATTTGTCGATTCAAAGTTTACGATCTTTAGTTTCTAGTCCCACAAGGTAAAAACAAGTGGGATTTTAACCTTCTTATTTTGGCCTTCTTTTTCTTTCACTTTTATCCCAAGATTTTCTAAAATAATTCATTTCACAAATTGGAATAGGGTATTTGGGTAGAGGGTATGGGTATCGGATCCTCCAATAAATGTGAGGAAGGGGATAAAAAATGTAAATCTGATGGGGATGAGAATAGAAATAATAAATGGGGATGGGGAATCTAAAATCTGACCGATTGTCATCCCTACGCCCTGCCACGGAGGGATATCTATCTTATTTCAGGTATGCACTTCTCTCATTCTCTTGTGCACTCCAACCTTGCGGCATTCCTACGGATATAAAATAAAAAGAGAGAACGGGGCCAAACTTCATTTGTCCCAGGAGATGGGCATACACCAGGAATTAGGAATTTGGAACCTTCATGGCTCTGCGCCCTCAACTCACTAATCATGTTGAGCCTCTATCTTCTTCAAAAATCTATGTCCTGAACTCTCGATTATCTTCAAAACAAGGAAGTTCAAGTAGCACTCAAAATGCAATACGTTTAGAACTAACCATGACTTCAAAATCTTTGCAGTCAAGAAAATGTAGCAACATGTTAAAATCACACTAAGAAAGGAATACTAATGATTCGGGTCGAAACCATTTATGAACATCTTGTTGGTTTTGAACCATATTCTGGCTTCTTTAGCCTCGAATGGAGGCAGTTGATGAGATCAAGATTGTGTTTCCAGATGTTTAGTACTCTGTATGTAATGCTTTTCTCTTCATACGTATCCCTGAAAATGAGGAGGGATGAGGAATGTGTTAGGAAGCACTAGGCGATGTCGATTTCAAGGACTAGTATTAATATTTTTTCCTTAAAAGACTTCAACCACAAAAAACACATTCGACAAACCACAAATAAATTATTGTAGATTCCTAGTTCATCATACACCGGGAATCTAAAGACCCAGGTTATGTAAATAGCATCATCTGTTTTTACCAATATCAGTGCCAACTACTTTGAGCAATTCTAATTAAAAGAGAATTTATAATTTGGAAACTATGCTAAGGAGTATCAATTTGAAATTATTTGAAAAATGAGGACCAAAATTTCTAATTTGGAGCCCAATCTAACATGCGACCAAATATTTGATAAAGGAATTTAACTAACGAGATTTTTGTTTCCAAATCTCGGGTACAAGTCATGGAAACATTGGATACAACCATGATGAACTATGGGTACAACCCATGTAAACCTTAGGTGCAAATCATAATAAATTTGGAACAAAACCAAGCTTGGTCACGTGCAATCATCTTTATCAAATATTTGCTCCCTCGACGAATAGAGCTTGAATAAGATTTTGTCCTCATTTTCAAATAATTTCAAATCGATACCCTTGAGCATAGTTTTCCCATTACATAATTGAATTTCCAAATGAAGCGGATCATAAAGTTTAAGATGAAAAAAAATAGTAGTATTGATAATAATCATAAAGAAATAACTGAAAAATTCCATGAAAGTAATTCGAGAAGCAAATCAAACTGTACACATGCTCTGACAAAATCATCGATTAAAACGAGCTGACTGAAATCATCAGACGGTAAGACTTGCATATTTACATCTGTTGGTTAAGTCTCAGTTATTATTAAAACACAGTTTGAGTTTTAAACTTTAATAACATTTGTTTTCATTTTTAAAGTTTCCACTCATCGATAATTTCTTATCCATAATACTATCAATCCAAGTGATCCCCGCAGAAAAACCCAACATCAATTACGAAACAATAAATACCATAACAATGTGATTACACATTTCATAATAAAAACTTATTATTGTACATACCCAACCTCAAGGATTACAATAAATACACTAAAATGTACCATGGAAGATCAAATATTCATTCTAGTAACTTAAATAACAATACATATGCATAGAAATTAATACCTTACGGATCTGTGAGGTTTTCATGTACTGGCAATTTAAGGCTAGAACTTGCATGAGTATCTTCGAGAGATATTATGTCGTTGATTTTTTTCTAAGAAGAATCAATGATGGTTATGCAGTAAATTAAAAAAATAAGATAAAAAAGGAGACACAATACAATAAAGGCTAAACCTTCTGATTCGAACATCAAATTTATAAACCGACAAAGCTTGATGATAGATCAACTCATAGAACTTTCCAAAGTGACATAAAGAATGGCATGTTGATTTGTAAAAAGCAGTATAATATATTCTCAGAAAAAGGGTGCCTAATGGACAGCCCAAAGCATAAAGGGAGATGGCATGCCATTAGAGTCCCAATCTAAATAATTAAGGAACAGCTTGATAATATGGCCACTATTTGAGGCGACAATAATTGAAATGGGAAATGTTAGCTAGGCCCTACATGTGTGCATGCTAAGCAAATATATGTTCTAAGCATAAACTGAAAGCGAGACATTCCAATTTGATGTCTACATTGATTTGATGAGATTACTTACTCATGTTCTTTTGACCATTTCCGGCTAGAACACAAAATCATAGAAGCGTGAAAATTCAGAGAAGTCCACCTACCAAAAAAAGGCATACAAGATTAGCAAGAATGCTGGGAAAAAAAAACAGCAAATGGAACATCTAATATGCTGGTCACAAAAATAAGAGGATACAATCATCAAGCAGCGCTAACAAAAGCAAGGATACGCTTGGTGCGTGTGATGCTTTCGTTCAAACCTGATAAAGCGAGAGAAAATGTTTGTCTGGCACGTCGAAGCCCAGTATGATGATGCAAGGTTGGGACCGTGATGGGTGATATAGGGGTTATATATGATGAAATTACGATTTAGAATGAAGGATTTTAGGTTTGGAACGGTTTGAGTTTGGTTTGATGCAAAACAACCTTGTTTTGAGCTAATTTGAGGTTTTCGGGTTTTTCTAAGGTAGGCTAGGGCTATGGATGAATTTGGGTTCTCCAAGGTCAGGGATGATGGTTTTTATTGTTCCAAGAGTGAAACAAAGTAAATGGAAAGTTTAGAAAAGATGAGAGGGGTGAGGAAGTATAGTTTCCACAAGAGTGGTTACTTAGGGTTAATTGCTTGATCCACACTAGAGAGATGATGGAGTGAAGGCGCCCTGATGTTATGGACGGGTTGATTGATAAAGCGAGACAATTTTCCTCGCCACCAAGAATCCACCTAGGTATGAAGCCACGAACTCGCCCCCGAGGGAATCCACGAGATAAGAGAACAAGAGAGAACTGCTTAAAAGAAATCTGAAAATGTTATTAAGCAGGCTGATTTTCAAGACTACATTAGGGGTATATATGGCCCACATGCTTTCTAAATCAAAAGCTTCTACTAATTAGGAAAAGGAAACTTTCTAAAATACAAAAGCAACTCTAAAAGAAACTTTCTAAAATAAATAAAGCAAACTTCCTAAAATAAATAAAGCAAACTTTCTAAAATAAATAAAGCAAACTTTCTAAAATAAATAAAACAAATCTTCCTAAAAGGGATAAAATAAAATCTTGGAGCAAATCTTTCTAAAATCAATATAGTGACTTCACATCGAGGGTTGTCAGTACAGTCACGTTTTTGCCTTCCCGAGAGCCCCGAATGAGGTCAAAGGTTTTCACATGTATTCAATGCGTCTTGACCTCCCCCGATCGATTAAACTTCCAATAATAGGGCTGAATTCCCAATGTTCGGTGTATTTATAGAAGCTCCTGCATCAATCCCCCACAGTTGGGAAAAAAGACTTGCCCTCAAGTCTTCACCGTGATAAGCCCTCAAGTCCTTGACATTGAACATTGGAGAAATTTCATATTCGTCACGGCAAGCTACTGACCTTAGGCATTCTCCGATTTTCTACATAATCTTGAAAGGGCCGTACCTTTGGCTTGAGCTTTCAAACTCTGGTGAAACCTATCCTTGCGAAGGTGTACGAAACCAATTCTGACTACTCAAACTCAACATACTTCACGGCGTCTGTTGCTTGTTCATGTTTGGCATTATTCTTCTCAATCTTCAGCGAACTTCTTAAATGCAGCTTCTTGATCTCTTTGGCTCTAACCCCGGCATCTCCACTAAATTGTTGAATAATTCGGATGGGGTGCTAATTCCATGGGTGTCGGTTGTAGTCCATAGACTACCTCAAATGGGCTTTCCCAGTTCTATGCATGGACTGTGTAAAAATGAGCTTCGATTTAGGGTAGAATCAAATCCCATTGTTTTACGTTCTTTCCTACATAGCTCCTACCCAGCAAATTTCCCAGCTTACATTAGTAACCGGTTTGACCATCGAGTTTGGAGGTGATAAGAGTCTTGAATATAAAAGAGTCCCAAGTTTCCTCCAGATTTCTCCAAAGTGACTAAGAAACTTAAGTCTCGATCTGAAACCGTAGTCTTGGGAATACCATGTAGACGCCCTGATCTCTTTGAGTATAGTCGGCAATATGCAAGCATCATTAGACTTGTTGCATGGTCTGAAGTGAGCCATCTTTGAAAACACATCAGCGACCACGAATCGAATCTTTGTTTCTTTGTGGTCTAGGTAATCCCAAAACAAAATCAAGCTTACACCATCCCATGGCATATTTGGAATTGGCAATGGTGTATATAATGATCATATTGTTTCCATGAGTTTAGCCATCATGCCTGACACACTTCTTGACAAATGTAGCAATGTCTTTCTCTAGCTTGAGTGAAAAGAAATTTTCCTTCACTAGAAATTTGGGTTTTGCTTCACCAAGTCTCTCTGTGTTCCACCCGTCACGACTCATCGAGAATACTCAATCTCGAGGAGCAGATGGGATGCATAGAGTGTTTCCTTTAAAGAAAAGCGAATCCATCCGTACAAAATCCTTGAAAGGCTTGTCGGTGCACGCTTCCAAATTTCACCAAAATCGACCCATCCTCCTCGTATAGTTCTTTCAACACGCCGAATCCGACTACTTGGACTTGCATAGGAAGTCATTAGGGCATGTCTCTACTCGAGGCATTGCAACAACGTTATGAACACCAGCATGTGATTGTGAAGTTATGCGGCATGAAATTCCACCCACATGTTGCATGTCTTCGATTCAACTTGTCTTTGGTGGTTGATGAATTTTAGTGCTTCATGATGCGAGAAAGCCTGCCAAATGGCTTGTAAGCGAGTATTGACTCGATGAAATAAAACTCACATAGATAGCATAGAACTCCTTTGTCATAGGTGGAGTACTTCTTTTGCTTCATTTAACTTCTCACTAAAGCGATGGGTCTTCCTTCTTGACTAAGGGCGGCCTGATCCTAGCGAGATGCATCACACTCGCCAGACTTTGTTGAAATCGGGTAAAACGAACATGGGGCTTGAGTTACTTTTCTTTAATAATCATTCGAAGCTTTCTTCGGCAACACTAGTCCACTTGAATTTGTCTCCCTTTAAGCATTTAGTTATAGGAGCCATTATAGAGCTAAATCCACGAATAAATCTCCTATAAAAAGAGACTAGCCCATGAAAACTTCTCACATCATGGATCGAGCTAGGAGTTGGCCAATTCGTAATCACCTCTATCTTTGCCGGTCCGTCGATTCCATCTTTAGTAACCCACGTAACCAAGAAATATGAGATAATAGGCATAGAAGTCACACTTCTTCAAGTTGACAAATGTCGTTGCTCCTGTAGAATAGAGAACAATTGCCTCGAAAGATGCTCCCGAGTGCTCCATCGAGTTTTTCTTTATGGTCAATATCATCCAAAGTATACCCACCACAAAATTTCCAATGCATGGCGCAGGATATGATTCATAAACCTCATAAAGTGCTAGGGGCATTGGATAGTCAAATGGCATCACCATCCCTCATAAAGTCCATCTCGAGTTTTAAAGGCGTCTTCCATTCATCTCCTTCCCTAAATGCAATTTGATGGTATCCACTCCTCAAATCAATCTTGAAAAGATGGAGCCGCACCATAGAGTTGATCGATGAATCCTTGAGTCTTGGAATGGAAATCGGTATTCAATAGTAATCTTGTTGGCATCTGTGTAGCACACATCCTCGAGATCCATCCTTCTTTACAGTGCTTGCGGGGCGAGGCAGCATAAGGGCTCTTACTCTCTCGAATAAGCCCTTTGTTGAGCAACTCATCAACTTGCCTTGTAAAGCTCTTCATGTTCTTTAGGACTCATCTATGAGGCGTAGGTTTATTAGGTAACCAGGGCACAATTTACGAGTTACATTTGATGTTGAATATCTCGTAGGGGCGACCCATTATGGAATCTCCTTAGGTAAACAAGTGCGAGTGGCTCTACTTCTTTAGGATCTCCTTCTCACTTCGGTTTCTTCAATACTTGACAAAGCCATCGCATCTGAACCTGACTTTGATTTCTTTCTCCATCTCGGATTTTGGCCAGCCAAAGAATTACGCTCTGCTGGTTTGGAGGTACAGACGGTGTCGGTTTGGCGGTCTGAATGAATTTGTGCCCATCCTTGCGGAATGTGTAAGTGTTCTTGAAGCCGTCATAAATGATCTGCTGTCATATTGCCATGGCCTCCCCAGTAGCAGAAGTAGCCAAGCGTCCTTAGAACGACATCACACCGTACCTCATCCGGTAGTGCTTTCCAATTGTAAAGAACCGAGGCACCTATGCTTTACCTTGATATCACTTTGCCCTCTTGAAGCCGGCTAAGTTTATAGGGTTTGGATGTGGATCCATCTTCCAGAAGTCTTGGCTTTTGCACTTTTTCTATCTAGGAAACCTGATTCTCGGAAGCTCCGCTTCTATCAATAACCAAACGGATTTTGTCCTTAGATGTGCACCTTGTATGAAGACATTAGACATGACCAATTCTCCTCAACCCCAGAAGCGCCCACATCTTGAGACTCCTTTGAACAACTAAGGAAGTCCCGGTAGTCGGGCCCTGGTAGTTCATCCTTATCTTCATGGTCGGATTCGATTGCCTCTTCGGCGTCTTCTTCCTCGGCTTCACCATTCTTCCATGAGGGCAACCACTTTCGTCGAGTTTGGACGTTCAGGAAGCTGTTACTTCGATCTGACATTAAAAACTTAACGCCAAACGGGAGTGAATCTTAACATGGCTTATGCACTTCTGCTTTATGAGTTGGTGGTTTTGGCGCTCTCCTTGCGGGTTATGAAGTCGATTATAGTCAAATCTTTATTAATCAGTTTGTAGTAAAACCCCATATGTTTAGAGTATAAACTTTAAGACAAACATCATCTTGAAGAATGTTATATGACTGCGAATTGACGGTTTTAAATTTGGAACCTCAGGCAAGGCGAGATGGCGGGGCTCCATCATCACGCTCTTAAAGCTCTGATCTCCTTTGATCATCTAGTTTTCGACTCAGCCGAATCACTCATCTACCAGATGAGATCACCAACACTTGAAATTACAATTTTGAAGATATCTTGGCGATATTGAAGGAAGATCTTGGTTTTGGATCTTCTTGTCACCGAGGTGCAATCTTCTTTGCATCAGCCTACCGGCGTTGTCTTTGGTACCCACCAAAAGAAGCATTATTAGCATCTTGATAATATAACTTCTTTTGCGCTGGAGAGGGATATGTCTTCAAAGACCGTTGACGATGTCATGATCCGAAAGTCATGACATCTGTTAACGCTTCGAGTAAGAATCTCAAACTTTGGATTAGAATAGAGCTTTCTGTCATTATTGCGTTTCTCATAGTAATCATATTAACATGACATGATCATAGTGCTACTCATGATATATTCTCTTGAATGCATCTTTCATTTCTTGTACAATTAATTAGAACTTGGCTGGCGGCCGCAGTTCCTCGTCAAAACTTTCATCTACCGCGCCTTCCATGAAGGTCTTTATCATATAGGATCATCATTGATAGCCATGGTTTGTAGGCGAACCACGATTCAAGATCCAACAATGCGTTTTTGCAATGGGGATTAAAGAACCACTTAGACATGATTAGGACTCTTGTCTCGGAACGAGAATACCCTTTGGCTTATGATCGGTATCATCAGTCACTGACTCTGATACCACTTTGATGCAAGGTTGGGACCGTGATGGGTGATCTAGGGGTTATATATGATGAAATTACGATTTAGAATGAAGGATTTTAGGTTTGGAACGGTTTGAGTTTGGTTTGATTAAAACTGACCTTGTTTTGAGCTAATTTGAGGTTTCGGGTTTTTCTAGGTAAATTTAGGGCTATGGATGAATTTGGGTTCTCCAAGGTCAGGGATGATGGTTTTATTGTTCGGTAAACAAAGTAAATGGAAAGTTTAGAGAAAGATGAGAGGGTGAGGAGGCCAGAGTTTCCACAAGAGTGGTTGCCTAGGGTTAATGCAACGATCCACACACTAGAGATGATGGGTAGGGCGCCCACGATAACTATGGGCGGGTTGATTGATAAAAATGGAGACAGACTTCGCCACAAGAATCCACCTAGAGTGAGAAGCCCTGAACTCGCTGAGGGAATCCACCCGAGATAAGAGAACAAGAGAACTCTTAAGAAATACGAAAGTATTAAACTTGAATGATTTTCAAAGACTACATTAGGGTATATATAGCCCCCATACTTTCTAAATCAAAAGAAACTACCTTTAATTAGGAAAATAAACTTTCTAAAATACAAAAAGCAACTCCTAAAAAGAAAACTTTCTAAAATAAATAAAGCAAACTTCTAAAATAAATAAGCAAACTTTCTAAAATAAATAAACAAATCTTATAGGGATAAAATAAAATCTTGGAGCAAATCTTTCTAAAATCAATATGGCGACTTCCACGTAGGGGGTTTGTAGTCGATCACGTTTTTTGCCTTCAGGAATTTAAATGAGGTCCAAAAAAGGAGTTTTCACATGTATTCAATGCGTCTTGACCTCCCCAATCCAATTCTTCAATAATAAGGGCTGAATTCCCAATGTTCGGTGTATTTATAGAAGCTCCTGCATCACACAACATAAGCCTCCGAAGTTCATCAAAAATTGAGAATTTTTGCCATTGAAAGACCATGCAGTCACAATAAGCGAGAAAGATGTTCAATAATCTGATGCTTATTGATAAAGAATTGAGATTCAGTGCTCGGATCACAAGTAACCCTTCGAACCAAAGCTTTTCTCTCAACCAACCTAGTTCTTCCAAATAACTAATGATAAAGCTCTTCCCACGGAAAATTTCTGAAATTCAATAAAGATTCATGAATTAGATAAGAACGATTCTCTGAGCCTGCAATGACAATGCGATAAAAATGAGTTATTCACTTCATACAAAACCAAAAGAAAAGAACATGTAGAAACAATAAAAGAAAAGGCCTCCACGTTACTTCCAAAATTTTCCCGTTTTTCAGTTATATTAGCACCCAAAATGCCCCAAATCATTCGCATGCGAGAAAAGAAAAAAATCGAGAAAAAATCTTAATATTTCCATAAAACCTCTTTACTCCACGCATCAAAGCACACCCAAAAAGAATAAAATAATCCACTTCTACGAAATTAGAAGCCTGAGAAATAAAGATTACCCTTGTTAGCAGCTTACGTAGGGTGAAGATCTCGAAGCCGCAAGAAGCCGAGGAGGAATCCATGACGGGGCATAATCGGGAGCTAGGGACGAGAAGAGATCTGAGAGAGGGAATTGGGGCGACCGTTGGAAGCTCACAGAGCAATTTGGAAACGCAGCTTGGCCAGTCTTTCTCATCGGTGTGTATCAGACCTTGTGGGGAGAGAGGGTAATACAAAGAGAGGGATGAGGTGTTGCCACTCTTTCTAGAGAAATATCGGGCCGAATCGGACATCTGTTTTTTTTTGTTTTTTTATCTAGGTATAACTTTGCTTTTATAATTTAGATAATTTGTTTTTTTATATTTTTATATAACTTTTTTTAATTCTAATGAGCTCTCTCTTCATTTTTTTTACTATTATTATCTGCTTGAACCCATATAGGTTAAATATATAAAAATATAAATTTTAAATATTTTTCTTTATATTCTTTATAGTAAAAAATTTAATGAGGGTTAAATTTCTTTATATTCTTTATATTTTTTTTGTTGTATGGCAAAAAAAATTTCTCCGAAAGCTCTATCCATCTTTCCCTCTATTATTTTTTTTAATTCCTTATTTGTTAGATAAAAAAAATGATTTTTTTATCATTATTGATCCGAAATCATCATTTTCACCATTCCTTCTCTGAATTTGGGGTTTTTTTTTTAAATAAAATTGTTTCTTCTTTACTTATCTAGATCACATCTTTATTTTCTTTTTCATGTTTCTCCAGCCCAGATTTGATGCAAGAGGTTTTATTCGAGCTTTGTTATGGTGGGTAGTGCCTGTCGTCTGAGTTGGTTGTTCATGGGTTTTCGTATTGGCAATTCATAGACATTTTTTTATTATCAAATATGTAGTCCTTAAGAGTCGATTATTTTTTTCTTCATTAATTTAATCTTTAGTAATATCTTCTAAAGTTTTAACACTTTTGATTATATGTTATCCAGTTATTACTAATCTAAATCAATAAAATTATGTTTTTTCGAAATATTCAATTATCTAACTGTTTGGAAATATGGATAGGCTTTTAATTTAGTATTTATTTGTTTATTTTGAAACATAGTAGTGGTTTACTTAGTTCTTTAGATATTGCTAAAATTGATTTTACCCACTTTCTCATGTAAAGGTTTGACAAAATGTTTTTTTTTTTTTTGTTACATCTTTTACATAGTAGTACTCTATTATGTATTTGAATCCGATTATCTTGGGTGTTCATTTCAGCCTTTTTACCATTTAAGTCAAACCTCAGTATGTTAGACTATAATTTAGGTGAAAAGTGTTACTAAAAGCGAAGTAAAAACGTAATTTAATTGATGAACTCAACTTAAGTAGTGAATGTAAAACTGGTGATATGGGCTGAGCCCAATGGGTCAACCTACTTTATCTCGTATTTTTTGAATTTGGCCCGACCCGTTTTGACCCGTGACTTATGTGGGTTTGACATGAGTTAGCCCGATTGGCTCGAAATTTTTATTTAAATTTTTTAAATAACTAGCTTAGTGATTGAGATTTTCAAATATTAATATAGAAAATTTCATATTTTGACTATCTATTTTATAGCATAAGCTAATTATTATAATATATGATTAATATATTAAACTTTATTGTTTAACTATTTATTTTCGAATTTCTAAATATATATTTTTAATATAATTTATATGATAATTTAATATTTAAAAAATCTTGTTTGAAAAGCATTTGAATTTTGATTTATCTCGTTAATCCTTTTTTTTTGGATAAAAATAAAGTTATACTAGTTTATAAATTAAATTATATTTAATAACTAAATTATCAGTATATTTTAAATAATTTTATTTAAACTAGTGTTAATAACAAAATAATGTTATTTTTAAAATAATTAACAAAAATTATATACAAATTTATTTCCTAATATGATTATATCTTTTAGAAAGATGATTTTCAAACAAATAAAATGTTTCATTATTATAGGTTGATTCATTTTAGAAAATTTTTTTATTTCAAACATAAATAAAATCTATGTTGTTAATATTATAAATTAATTAATAGATGATGATAGGCTATTACCGTCGATGATATATATATATATTAGATTTCTAATGTGAAATCAGATGTTATTAGTGGATATAATGAGAATGAATATGAAGATTAGAGAAATAAAAGATTGCATTTAATACTTTGTAGTTGTTTTTTTCATATATGTTATTAAGTTGTTAATTTATTATTTTGGTACTATTTAGTTAGCTAGTTTGGTATTTTGATTATGACAGTGTTAACATTATTTATTTATTTAAGTTTGTTTACTATTATTATATTGTTTATGTGACGCCCCAAAAACCAGGGGTGTGTGCCGTCGGCCGCGGAATACTCGTGAATGTCGAATTGACCGATATTTTCGAAAATCAGTGAGAGGGCTCTGCGAATACAAAACTTGTATAAACACTGCATATCACTGTCGAAACAATCAATATATGCAATATATATCAAATATGGCCACTTGGGCCCATAACGATACTCAATATACATCTTGAGCTATGAATCAGTATATATACCAATGGTTACAAGAGTTAATATGTTTTACTCTCCATACAGCATATATTAAAATGAAAAGCATTCTAATACATGTATACATCGAAGCCACAACCCGACTTCTTCAAAAATGGCATCGAATGAGCGGTCGCCGCCGCTCACTGTCACGCGTGAAAGGGGGATCCCATGACGGGGTGACTAAAGCTCGGTGGGAGAGTCATACTAAGTGAACCTCGCGGCTAAGTGCGGTGCAATGTTCCGATTTAAGCGAAACTTGTCCGGCGAATCGTGATCCTCTTGAATGCACGCTGACCAGCTCGGATCAGGAGTCCTCCGCAGGCTCTCTCCACGCTCGCCTAAGCCTCGTATGAGAATGTGGTTTTAATGGAGTGGAGCCAAGCCTTAAAGTGTATATATATCGATTGGGCATCCGACGATTGATATATATTATTTGTTGTGGACTACTCCAGATGAATAAATATCAAGCGGAGCCGCTCAGAGCTTGGTGATATATTATTTAGTTTGAATTTATCCTCGAGTCATTTAATATTTTTAGGCTACTCCAGGAACCATTTTTATAGATTCATGTCATGCACTAACTCTAAAGTCTAGGATGTTAGGTGCATATGGAATAAATGTGTGCAATCCATGGCAAGTCTAATTAGCGTGTAAATATATAAACATGCATATATTTACAAAACAATAAATCGCACAATCATATCATAAATTAATTAATTCACCTTTGTAAAAATTAGCTCGGCTTGGGCTAATGATCGCTATCTGATAATTTAATTTAAATCACTTTCGACCAACATATTTTCACAAAAATATATATTTTTGAAATACTATTCCACGGAATGATGAAACCTCGTTACTATTCCGGAAAATCACCAAAACACTGTTCACTTAGTGAACCCGCAATCCACGGCCATTAAGAGCTGGCATGCAAACGAAGCGTTTACTTAACATGAATTAAGCAGTAACACGGCGACCATGAGGCGACTCACGGTGCACCGTAACCCGAAACGCTTGCATCCCGGTCGATCCTATATTTTGGGATTGATGTTGACCCATTGGGCCTCGATCCATTCAACACATGTTTAACACGAGAACACACAAATTCATACCCACATCCGCCCATGGGCGATCACGGGCCCACTCATTCATTCTCAAAATTTTCTATTAATTCGATCCGTGTTTGGGACCGATCAAAGCCTTTTAATGGCATCTATCAGCAACGTTTTGAAAGAGTACTAAAAATGGGAATAAAGCGAGTAGGGAGAAAATCACTACTCGAGGAGTTTGAAGAACTAAGATCACCCAGGAGTCACCCAGCGTACTTTGTCCGCGTAGAGCATTTCTCATAACTGTACGAAGACCGCCTTGACGATCGGATGCTAAAATTTGATACAGAAATCTCTCTCTCAACTCTCTCATCAATGGGTCCACTGGATCTCAAAATCAAGCCTCACGTTTCTCCTTTTGATTTAATGGGAAAGACATATACTTTATTTCGTCCTGTGACTTAATCGAACTAAAATGACCCTTATGTCCGCTTTTTTCACCGGTTGATGATGGCTAATACCGGCACGTCAGTTTTAAATAATTTCTCTGCTCATACCACTTATGGTACATGAGTAGGTGTTATATCATGAGCTTTCGTTCTGTGAAAATCGATTCTGACACGGCCGCGTCTTGCCAGCGTGCCAACTCAGCATCTCCAGAAAATTCACGAATTTGCGTGTTAACGTAGATTTCGCAAGGCGATTAGCGGTACAATCGTTTCGTCATCTGAGATCTAGAGAATTAATTACAGTTTTTACTTAGTAATTACAATTTTATGTCGAAATTACGATTTTGCACTTATTATAAATTTAAAATTTAAGATGCTACAGGTTTAGACTCGATCATTTTTATATTAATTATTATTATATATTTGTATATTATTTATTTTTATTTAAGAATAATGAATTTATAAATTATTTTGTTAGCGTTTTTAAGGTTTGGCTAGTTTTAACTGTTTGACCTTCCAACATGTATGAGGTAGAATTGAGTGAAAGCTATCGTAGAATAAAAATATGCAGGATTAGACTAAGTTTTATCCATAGTCGAATAGACTAGAAATGGATTGGATTGATCAGTTTATTAACTCTAAGTGAATCTTTGTACCTGTTTTGTCATTCAGATTATGAAAGAATTTATTATTTTGGTATTGATTAATTTGTTTAATCGGATATTAACAACGTAATGAGTTTGGAATTTTGATGTTCCGATGTCGATTGATGGTTCCAAAAAAATCATTCTAATTTATATTAGTCAATGGTTTTTAATTTGAAAGATTGTTATTATTAATACTTTTTTAAATTTATTTAGTACCTCCGTTCCAGAAAAGTGTCAATATCTTTTAGTTTGTCTATAAAAGTGTCTAGTTCTGAAAATCAAGGCATATTAATTTTTCCCAAGTCCACCCTCAGTAATGCAGTCAATGGATGTTTTGTCCCAATGTTATATATTTAATAATACTTTACGTATTTCCAATGCATTAGTAAAGAGGCACCTATATTATACCAATGCATGCACCGTTATAAACTTTGTTTAAAATCAGACTTTTCACATACTACTGCAAGAGACATGGACAAAAGAGAAGAAATCATGGATTCTAAACCTTTGGTTGATTCCATGCAAATACGTAGAAAAGAAGGCTGACAAATTTGCATTTTACTTGAAAAATTTTAAATTGCATTTTAGTGGGAAAAAATTTAATTGAATTTTTTTTTGGCGCATTATGAATTCACATTTGAATATACAACTGTTTAAAAAAAAATCAGCTGTTTAAAATTTTAAATGAAGAGATTAATATGGAGTGAAAGTTACGAAGAGAATTATGAGTACCAATAGCCCATTTGACAAATTGTATAAAAGGGTAAAACTGTCCATTTACACTAGAATTTAATAAAATTAATGAAAATCAATGAATTTCTATGTAAACTATGTAAATGATATTGGACACTTTTAGGCAATTAGTAATTTTTTATACTTACATTCTTCATCAAGTTTGAAATATTGGTAGAATTTTATATTAAACGAAAAGTCGTTTATCACATTATATATATTTTTTCTTAATTTTGAATGTATAATGGTTTTTTAACAATATATTATTTTTACACATAACGATTAGCATGTTTAATTTAATTGTTTGTTACAGTACTCAACGTTCTAAATATTTGCTTAAAAACATGCATTTTTGTTTCATTCATGTTTTTGTGATTTAAAGAAACACAAACAACTTCATTCTATGTTTTAAGAAAATTATTATTATTATTTGAATTTAATATTTTTTATGTTTTTCTTAAAAAAAACTGAGAATCAAACAAAATATAGTTTTCAATCCAAAAATTCTTATATTTTTGTTTTTCATTCACCAATTCATCACGTATAAGACATAAATACCGAGAAGAAATAATTAGTAATAGTGAATATTTTACTTTATCCTCATGGTCCTTTGTATCATATTTGATTATTAAGAAAATAAAAATGTTAGCAAAAATTATTTTCTTAAATTTAGTTATCTTATAAAATTTTAAAAGAAATTAAATATAAATAATATTAGCTAGTATTTCAAAATTATTTAAATTTTTATATTGGCCATAATAAATAAATAAATAAAAATTTATTACTTTAATTTTATTTTTTATTCTTTACTTTTTCACTCTATTTGTTTTCTCTGAACCAAACATAATCTTTAACTCATGAAAGATATATTAGTAATACAATTTGTTGATTGGGTCATCTTTTTAGTTTGGATGAAAATAATATTTTTGAAAAAACAAAAAACAAAAAAAGCAAATCCAGAAAAGGTAACTTTCCTTTTGTTCTCTCTCGTCTTCCTGGCATTGAATATAACTGGGGAAGATCGGTTGCCCATAAGGAAATAATCTGCTTGCTAAATCCTTCAATTTCCTTTCAAGGATTCATCATAGTTGGATTTTGGAAACCCAAAAATGCCATATTCGAAGCAAGATCAACAGAGATCACCCAGAAAAAGGAAAGTAAAGGATTCAACATTCTATCTATGGAACCAATGGCCTATAGAATACCCTCTCTTTGCGAGTCGAAACCAACAACATCCTCGTAGCTTCAGTTTTTTTGCATTGATATGGCCATGGAATCCAACACCAGGAACAAAAAACCAATCAACCTCCCGATCAAAGTGCCTCTGGAAGTGCCTCTGTGAACCTTTAGAGTATCTGAGGGCTTCTCTGGAAGGATTATTCAAGATTAGGGATGTTAGTGAAGACAAGGCAGAAGTAGAAGTAGAAGAAGACATGGTGATCCAAAACTCACGAATTGGTGAAGGATGAGGGGAAGGTGGAGAATGAGTGACGAGTGAGATGGAACCATTGAAAGAAGCTAGGAGCAGTGGACTGTATCTTGATGCAGGAGAGATGCACATTGTCTGAGTCACAGTACTTAGATCTCGAGATGAGAATGAATCAAAGAGAACAACAAGGAGGGAATGAAATTGGCACTTCTGGTTTACGGCAACCAAGGCTTCTTCGTCTTAGGATAAACGGCAATGGAAAGTTAGTAATTTGAATTGGGAAAGTTAGATTGAAAATCCATTTCTTTTTCCTTTTTAACTATGTTTATCTGACCTTTTGATTGATTTTATTTATTCCTCTGTTTGAAGCTTTAGCATTTCCACGAGAACTTCTGGTGGAGAGAGGCGAAATGTAAGAATTTTGTTATTGTAACTCAATTTGGTTTCTATCATCTGTTTCCATTCTTTGTGCCGTCTTCATCATAATGTAACATTGACACTTCTAAGGAAAAAGTTATGATGCAGCATTGTTTTTTGCTAATGAATTTAATGGTTGTTTAATTGATTGAACCTTGCATTTGGATTTAGAATATTGAATCCTCTTGCACTGTTGGTGGAAGGGCACGGAAGAAGAAGCAGCTCAAGGCCACTTGCCAAAGGCCGTTCAACTGAAGCAGAGAGGTTAATATCATTTTAAAATGAATTGGAAACTTCTGCTTGTTTACTTTTGCTTAGGCAATTTAATTTCAACTGCTGACAAAGGGGACCTTGAAGAAGGAACAACTTATGAAGAAGATACAAAATTGGTGGGGAGGAGGAGAGCTACGGATACGATTGCAAAGGACTCTGTAATTCAGTAGAGGATGAACCCAGGTGAGTGTCATTCTATAATGAATTTTTGTGGAGCTATATTGTTGGAACAGGAGTTAAAAAATAAAATAAAATTTATAGATGACATTTTGGATTTAGACATTTCAATGCTCTAGAAAACATTTACATGTGGGGCTCTTCATTGGAATTTCAGTGCTTGATAAAACCTCCTGTGAAAAGAGCCATCTGATTGACTTGAAACTTCATAGTGATATCCGGGCAGTGGAGCGTGCTCGGTTTGCTCACTAAGTATGTTTTTTTTTGGGCCTACTTTGATAAATAAGAATTTTCTATTTCATTACTTGTTCTCCACATATTTCATTACTTCCTATTTCAAGATGACTTTCAATTGTGATCATATTTAGCTTTTGCATATTTGCTTTCAGGCAGGGTTTCTAGATAATGATGTAAAAAAGTATCTCTCTTGGTTGAGGAATTTTTTTGTTATTTTCTTATTGGCCTATTTTGTGTGCCGTGATAGGTAGGCTGAGAAGGAGTTTGATCCAAGCAATATAAGATGGAAAGAGAGAGACAAAGGTACACATGTTTCTTTAGTTAAATATGATTTATTAAGTTGTATGTTTTCCCGATTAAAGTGCAGCCCAAACGAGGAGATCTTATGGTGAGCAGCTTGCATTAATACATGGTTGCGGCTTTTTCATTGGCCGGTTGGAAGAAAGGAAGAAATCGGGAGATTGAGAAAGTCAGCGATTCCTAAGGCCTGACCCGGCGTACTATTTTGATCGACCTTTTGTTCCTAGAAGGTCGGGAGAAGCGACCAGCAGTGCCGCGAGACTGGCGTTTTGCATTCCTCAACATAAAACGATCAAATGTTACAAGATGTCATGCAATGACACGAAGCGGACTCCCTCAGGCTACAACACCCTTGATAAATGACGCAGGAGGCGGATGCTTTTTAAGTATTTATAAGAATAAAGTATTACAATAATATGATGTAAAGTAAAAACAAATAAAATTATATTATTAAAAATAATAATAAATTATAGTTTGACTTATAGTGGACTGTGATATTTTTTTGTGGTACCTAACATGTTTCTTTTTTCCTTTTTTGTGGTACCTCCCCGACCAGTCGCCTCAAGAGGGTGTCTTAGAATGGCATGCTTTTGAATAATACTCCATATCACTAATATGCTAATCTAAAAAGGAATGTCAAACCATGATTAAAAAAGACATAAAAACAATGGATTATTTCATACTTGATAAATGCGCCTATTATGTACTACCTCGGAATTGAATATATAAAATCGAGATACAACTTGGGACCCGGATCAGAGTTTCCAGTTCTCTCAAAAGTTAATCTATAGACTATAGAGATGCTTGGCATGCACTTGACACACGATCGATGAGTGATATTCGAGAATAAAAGAATAAATTCATAACCTAAGAAACAATTCATTGGAAGAAATGGTTAATTAATAGCAAAGTTAATTAACAATTCATAACCTGTATAACCAATGGTATTTATAATCCATACAACAACTTATTGCCATTATCTTATTTTATAGACTACAGTTCCTAGGAAGATGAAAGCCATCTGAGGCCTGACCACAGTTGATCTGACATCCTTCGTCAATCCTGATGGCCAAAGTCATTTGCAATCGAAATTTAGACATTTCCAATCTCTATTTCAATCATGGCTTGTTGAAACTATATATAGAAAATATCAAAACACTTCTTTCTTTTACTTAGCAAATAGATCCATACCCTTCCTTCCTCCAAGAGTTTCCACGTCTATAAGACCACAAACATTAATACAGAGTATACCTATTCCAGCACTAACGTTATATTTATGTTCCACTTCCCTTGGCCTAAACAAAATGTAACTTCACATTTGGCACACAATGAAAAAACAAATGAACCATGTCGTCGAAAGAGGCCACCTTAATCCCTTAGTAGCACATGGAGACTTTGAGGAACTTAATAGACTCTGTTTTACTATTTCCGTAGGTCGGCGCGGCTCCTCTCTTGTCTGCTTTGCTGGTAATGAACCTTTGCTTTGTAGCTTAGGGTTCGATTTGTCGTCTTTCAAGTCTATGGAGTCGCGAAGCGAGATCGGCATTTCTGAGTTCGTAATACGATGGAGTCCTCTGCGACTTTCTCTTGGTACGCGGGTAGAGTTTCAATCACATGATAGAAACAAACCCAAATGACCGGGCATAGGAATTTTACTTCACATGATTTAATTTATTGAGCTTATATGTTTTCAGGAGAAGTACTATGAAAATAAATATAGTTTTCTCATTTGATTGCCTTACCAAAAATACCAAGAAAATTAAATATAATAAAAAATCAATTAAAAATTGGCTCTGTTTTCAGTCGAAGCTTTCTTCCTTTTCACTTTTCCTCAAACATGATATAACGGTTTAAAGAATTTATGAAACCACCATCGAACATGTAGGTGATATGGGTTGGGGTCTCTCCTAACTTAACTAGTGATCTCGAGTTCGAGCCCTAGGTATGCAGTCGTGTTATGTGGTAGAGTTTTACAACTCCTATGGTTCCCTCTTAGCTCGTAAAGGGATTAGTCTCAGTGTGGTATGATTTAAACTATTTATGGAACCAGAGTTCCTAAATTGACATACAGGGAGAGTCATCATGACTACTTTCAGTGATACTGAATCGCATACTTAGGAAGGGTGGCATTTTATCGGATTAGAGCAATCTATGAAGATGATGATATGTGCGATGTCTCGAAATGCGATGTCGCGACAAATCATGATCACGTATGAAAAATAGGCTATAGCAACGCATATCCATAAAATATGGGAAAATAAAAACACGGTTCTAACATTTCTCAAGGCCCGGCCACACCCTTACAGGGATGTGATTTCCTTTGGATCAATGATAATCCAGATGCTGATCCCGAATAGAGGAGGTATGGAGAACATTTTAAAAACCCCTAATTAAATATTGAGATATTGGGTTCAAAAATTTTCGGATTCGGGGATGAGGACGGGTTTGAGCATCTCTGCAGTCACGATATAGATACCCCGATTAAATATATAATATATATTTATTTATATCAAAAGACATTTTTGATTAAGTTGTCTTGTGTTTAATAAGTTGTTTAATAGTTGGCATGCTGAATCAACATACATAATGGACTGGTTAGATCAATCTCTTTCATGTATTATTAAGAAATTTATCGATTCACATTCTGCAGATCTTCAGGTTTCTAGTCCCCTAAGGTAAAAACAGTATTTAACCTTTAATTTTGACACTTCTTTTCTTTCACTCTATCCCATGTGCCACCCCTTAACCTTTCCTTTTTATCCCATGATTTTCTAAAACAATTCATTTCACAAATTGGAATAGGGTATTTGGGACCCGATCCTCCAATGGATGTGGGGAAGGGGATAAAAAAGATAAATCCGATGGGGATGAGGATAGAAATAATAAATAGGGATGGGGATGGGGAATCTAAAATCCGACCCATTATCATCCTAAGCCGCTTCCATGGGGAAGTTTTTCTATCTTGGCCCCGGTATGCACTTCTCTCACATTCTCCGTGCACACTCCCGACCTTAAGCATTCTACGGATAGCAAATAAAAGAGAGAAAGGGGCCCAAACTTCATTTGTCGGGAGATGAACATACAGGAATTAGGAATTTGGAACCTTGAAACTCCTACCGCCCGCTCCCGGCTCACTAATCCTTATCAGGCCCTCTATCTTCTTCAAAAATCTATGTCTACAAACTCTTGATTATCTTCAAAACAAGGAAGTTCAAGCATGCTCAAAATGCGTACTGTTTGAGAACCTAACCATGACTTGAAATCGCTGCGGTCAGAAAATGCAATACGTATTAAAACCACTAAAGAAGGAATCTTAATGATTCCGGGTCTAACAGAAATATATTTATGAACATCTTATTGGTTTTGAACCATATTCTACAACTTCTTTAGCCTCAGGAATGGTGACCAGTTGATGGTCAAATTGTGTTTAAGAGGTTTAGTACCTGCAGCATATAATACTTTTACTCGCCATCGGCCCATCCCTTGAAAATGAGGAGGGATGAGGGATGTGTTGAGAAGCACTAGACAATGTCAATTTCAAGGACTAGTATTCATTATTTTTTGCCAAAAACTCAACACACCTAAACACATTCAATAAACCCCTTCCCCAAAATAAACAATTATTGTGAGTTCTAGTTCATCGAGCACCGGTGGAATCTAAAAGACCGGGTATGTAAATAGCATCATCTGCATTTTTACCAATATGGTGCCAACACTTTGATAGTCTATTTAAAGGAATTTATAATGGGAAACTAATAATTTGAAATTATTTGAAAACGAGGACAAATTTTTTAATTGAAGCCCGATACAGTATGTAGTAAATATTTGATAAAGAGGATTGCACGAAACCAAGATTGTTTTGTTCCAAATCTCGGGTACAAGTCATGGAAACATTGGATACAACCATGATGTACCATGGGTACAACCCATGTAAACCTTAGGTGCAAATCGTAATAAATTTGGAACAAAAAAAAGCTTGGTCACGTGCAGTCATCTTTATCAGATATTTGCTCACATGTTGGCCGGGCTTCAAATAGATTTTTTTGTCCTCATTTTCAAATAGTTTCAAATTGATACCCTTAGCATGGATTTCCCGTTTATAATTGGATTTCAAATGTAGCGGATGTGAAGTTTGGTCTGAAAAATAAGCATTATTGATAATAATCATAAAGAAATAGTAAGCAATTCCATGAAAGTAATTCGAGAGCCAAATCAAACCTGTACATGCTCGACAAAATCATCAAATTAAAAAAGGCCAAGCACGCAATAGAATCATAATTAACCCCGGCATTAGAGGCAGCTAATACTTGCGTGTTATCTAAAGATGCCAAATTTTAATCCTCCACGACCTCTTACGTATCATAAGCACAGATGTGTCGACTATCTGTTGGTTCAAGTCCCCGGGCAGTTGTTAAAACCACGATTCGAGTTTTAAACTTTAATAACATTTTTTTCAATTTTAAAAGTTTCCCACTCATTCATAATTTCTTATCCATAATCTTTGTCAATCCAGCGATCCCATGAGAAAAGCCAACGCTCAGTCACTAGACAACAAATAACATAACAATGTGATTACATTTCATAATAAAACAACATTATGCATGCGACCTCAAGAATTCCAATAAATACACTAAAATGTGTACCATGGAAGATCAAATATTCATGCTAGTGACTAAGTAACAATACATATTCAAAGAAGTGTACATACGGATCCTTGCCCTTCGAGTTTTCATGTACACAACGAGAATTTGAAGGCTGTTTGCCTTGATATCTTCAGGAGATATTATGTCATTGATTTTTTTCTAGAAGAATCCGATGATTAGGCGCCTTAAAAAATTAAAAAATAAGATCTGAACCCAATACAATAAAGGCTAAACCTTGATTCGGACATCAAATTTATAGGCTCGACAAACAAGCGATGATAGATCAAACTCGTAGAACTTTGAAAGTGACATAAGAATGGCATTTTGATTTGTAAGCAGTATAATGTATTCTCGAAAAAGGGTGCCTAATGGACGGCCAAGCATAAAGGGAGATGGCATGTAATTTGAGTTCCTATCCTAAATAATTAAGTATCGACCTTATTAAAGGCCCTTCTTTGTAAATGGAGTTGGTGCTTTATGTAGGAAAAAGATGCCTTTTGAAATATTTTAATTAGAGTTAAGTATGGGGAGGATCAAGGAGGTTGCTATACCAAAATGGTGAGGCTGGATTCTGAGTGAGTTTGGAAACTTAGAAAGTTGCTGGGATGCGAGTAGGTGGAAAAAGACCAGGAGGTAATGGGACGGGTGCTTTTTGGAAGATAAATTAGTGTAAATTGATGGCATTAATGTGATACTTCTTTCCCGATCAGTTTGTTATTATTTATACAAAGGCGTTTGTGATTAAAAAGAGATGTGGGCGAATGATCATGTTTTGAGACCCTTCAATGATTGAGAATTGGAGGAAGCCGTGTTCTTTCCTTAGCGGGACAAAAGTGCAACGAGCTTGGAGGATAAGGTGAGGTGGGTGGAAAAAAAAAAAGCTTTCTGTGAATCCATGTTTTAAGTTTTGGATTGCCACTTCTATTCATTATTTCCCTATAAACATCATTTGGCGGCCCGAAGATATAGTCAGATACTTGCTGCTTGGGAGCGACATGGAGTAGATCTCGACTCTTGACCAGTTCGGATGAAGGAAGACCCTTGGCTAATAGATGCTTTACTGTCTCGAAAAGGAAAAGAAGAAACAATAGACCATCTTTTTAGCCCCATTTTGTGAATTATACTCTGAGGTTTTTATGGGACATCTTCTTCTCTTCTTTTGGTGTCCATTGGGTCCTTCCTAGTTCTGTCTTACAAACATTGGAAGGATGGAGGTGGTGGTCTTTAGCGAGTAGCGAGGAAAGGATGTGTGGAGGCTGGGCACTTTATGTCTTTTAGATATATGGAAAGCAAGAAACAAAATTGCTTTTGAAGATGAGATGTTGTCTATCCAGAAGTTAAAGTCCTCTTTTTTGTATTTCCTTTAGGCTGAGACTACATTATGCATTAAAGAGGGCACTACAATGGTTATTGAGTTCATTAAGTGGCTAGGATCTAAGTGATTTTGGCGTTTTTGTGGTTTTTCCTTTTTGCTAGGTGTATTTTGGGGACTGTTCACTTTTGGGTAGCCTCCCTTTTGGGCCTTTTGTGCTGTTAGGGTGGTTTTTAAACTTTCTCACGGGTGTTCTGTGGGGTCATGGTTTGTTTCCTTGTACTCTCTTTAGTCGCCACTTTAGTAGCTCTCCTCTGAACTATATTCTTGTACTTTCGTCAAAAAAAAGGGAAGAAAAAGAGAAAAGAAACTAAAGTTTGTTTCAAGAAAGTAGGGGCTTTTATGAAGGCAATCTATGCACTTGTGTTGTTTGTGTTAGCAGTAGACATCCTTATTAGAACGTTGTGATGATCGGTTGAGCTCCAAGTAAGAAGAGGGGGCTTGTTTTCTGTTCTCTCTTTTGTTGGGTAGTAACACAATGCATATTTGTTATATATTGTGTGTACCTTGGTGTGGCCTTTCTAAGGACTGTAAGCATATTCTCTTTTTCTTACAACATAAAAAGAAAGAAAAATCCTTTGTAAGTAGAATGCTTCTAAAGGCTTAAAGTTAGGACTGGATGTAGTACTTCTGGTCTGAAAGAGCTCTCTCTTTGTGGACAACAATATTCCTTGTTCTATGGCCACGCACGATCAGATTGATACCTTTATTTTCCTCCTATCATTTAAAGTGTTTTCAAATTAAAAAATCAATCTTGCAGAGTTGTAACATAAATTAAAGTATTTTCCTCCTAAGTTACAACTCAGTAGTTTGATGTTGGCTCTTTTAAGAAGTCCTAAGTTATAACTTACGGTATTGTTTAGGTAACCCACACAACTCTTTCTGAGGTGGGATGGGATAACTATGAGTAGATAGGGGTTGTGATATGATACTTGGCTCAATTAGGAGTTAGGATTTGCATTTCCTTAGCACAAACCCCTAGGACATAAGGCCTTTGACCAGATATGTTCAGGCAAACCAATCGAGTTTGAATCTTCCTGAGTTTGTGTTATAATATCCAATATAAACCATATTGGGTCCAATTATGAGCTACGATTTTGGGTCTCCTTGTTCTAACCATAGTTTTGTAATATACAGAAGCAATTCACTGTTTGGTTCCTTAAATATTTAGATAGGGATTTCGAATGGCATACCATCTCCTTTACGCTTTGGGTATCCATTAGACACCACCCCGAGAATATATTATCTTTGCTTTACAAATCAAAATGCCATTCTTTATGTCACTTTGGAAAGTTCTATGAGTTTGATCTATCATTGTTTCTTTTGTTGAGCCTATAAATTTGATGTTCGAGTCAAAAGGTTTAGCCTTTATTGTATTGTGTTCTTGTATCTTGTTTTTTTAATTTATTTAAGGCAACCAATCATTGGATTCTTCTTAGAAAAATCAGCGTATAATATCTACGAAGATACTTGTGACAAGTTCTAACCGACCGTTGTGTACATGAAAAACTTGAAGGTTATGATCCAGAAGGTATTAATTTCTATGAATATGTATTGTTACTTAAGTCACTAGCATGAATATTTGATCTTCCATTGTACACATTTTAGTGTATTAATTGTAATGGAAAATAGTTTACAAAAACATGAATGAAATAGTTCCTACATTTTTGTTTTTCTTTCACCAATTCATTATGTGTAAGACATAAATAATATCTCTTCCCCTTTTGTCTCCCAAGTAAATCCTGAAAATTTTCCAAAAAATAAAAATAAAAATCGATAGATATAGCAATGAATCAATATATGTGAGTGAAAAGGTAACTTACCTTTGGTCTCTCTATATGCCTTTCGTCTTCGTCTTCACAGGGAAGTCCTTTGCCCCGAAATAATCTCTTCATTTCTTTCCAAGGATCACTCCTATCATTTCATCATAGTTGGAAGGAAGGCTTGAAAATGCACTTACTTGCCTACCAAGCAAGAGTCGGCACAAGCACACTAAGACCTAAGAAAACCCTAAAAAACCCTCTATAAAAAGACATTTCCGGTTGTTGTCTTGTGTTTCTAATAAATTGTTGATAGTTGGCATCTTTGAATCATACACATAATGGACTAGTTTATATCCAATCTCTTTCATGAATTGACTAAAAGAAATTTGTCAAATTCAAATTTTACGATCTTTAGTTTCTAGTCCCTGAGTAAAAACAAATTAGGATTTAACCTTTTATTTTGATGCTTCTTTTTCTTTCACTCTTTATCCAGTATACCACCCTTCTTTCCTTTTTATCCCATGATTTTCTAAAATAATTCATTTCTAGTTGGAGACCGAATTATTTGGGTAGAGGGTATGGGTATCGGATCTCCAATAAATGTGAGGAAGGGGATAAAAAATGTACATCAGATGGGGATGAGAATATAAATAATAAATATGGATGGGGAATCTAAATCGACCCACGTTGTCATCCATCTGCCTTCCATGGAGGGGATATCTATCTTATTTCAGGTATGCACTTCTCTCATTCTCACGTGCACTCCAACCTTGCGGCATTCCTATGGATATAAAATAAAAAGAGAAAAAGGGGCCAAACTTCATTTGTCCCAGGAGATGGGCACACACCAGGAATTAGGAATTTGGAACCTTCTTAACTCCTACCGCCCCTCCCAACTCTACTAATCATATCGAGCCGCTCTATCTTCTTCAAAAATCTATGTCCTAAACTCTTGATTATCTTCAAAACAAGGAAGTTCAAGCAAACTCAAAATGCAGCCCAGTTTCAGAATCTAACCATGACTTCAAAATCTTTGCAGTCCAAAGAAAATGTAGCAACACATGTTAAAACCACTAAGAAAGGAATACTAATGATTCCAGGTCTAACAGAAATATATTTATGAACATCTTATTGGTTTTGAACCATATTCTACAACTTCTTTAGCCTCCAGAATGGAGACAGATTGATGAGATCAAGATTGTGTTTCAGATGTTTAGTACCTCTGCTTATGTAACGCTTTTCTCTTCATCTGACCCATCCTGAAATGAGGAGGGATGAGGGATGTGTGAGAAGCCACAGGCGTGTCGGTTTCGAGACTAGTATTCATTTTTTTTCCTTAAAAGACTCAAACACACCTAAAAACATTCAACAAACCCTTCCCTGAATAAAAAATTATTGTAGATTCTAGTTCATCATACACGGGGAGAAGCAAAGACCGGGGGTATGTAAATAGCATCATCTTGTTTTTGCGATATCGATTGCCCGACTACTTTGAGCAATTCTAATTAAAAGAGAATTTATAATTTGGAAACTATGCTAAGAAGTATCAATTTGAAATTATTTGAAAAATGAGGACCAAAATTTCTTATTTGAAGCCCAATCTAGCATGTGACCAAATATTTGATAAAGAGGATTGCACCTAACCAAGATTTTTTTGTTCCAAATCTGGTACAAGAGTCAGCTGGAAACATTGGATACAACCATGATAGTATAGGTACAACCCATGTAAACCTTAGATATAAATTGTAATAAATTTGGAACAAAACAAAAGCAGTCACGTCTAATCATTCTTTATCAAATATTTGCTCACATATTGGTAGGCATCAAATAAGATTTTGTCCTCATTTTTCAAATAGTTCAAATCGATACCCACTCCAGCATAGTTTTGACCGAATTACAAATGAAGCGGATCATAAGAAGTTTAAGGATGAAAAAAAATAGTATTATTGATAGTAATCATAAAGAAATAACCAGAAAATTCCATGAGAAAGTAATTCGGGGGTAAATCAAACTGTACATGTGCTTTCAGCAAAATCATCAATTAAAACGAGGCTGACCCAGAAATCATCGAGCAAATTTATGACTTGCATGTTACATCTATTGGTTAAGTCTCCAGATGGTTGTTAAAACACAGTTCGAGTTTTAAACTTTAATAACATTTGTTTTCATTATTAAAGTTTCCACTCATCGATAATTTCTTATCCATAATACTATCAATCCAAGTGATCCCTTAAAAAAACCCAGCAACATCAATTCACGAAGCAACCAAATACCATATGATGTGATTACACATTTCATAATAAAAACAACATTATGCATACCAACCTCAAGGATTCCAATAAATACACTAAAATGTGTACCATGGAAGATCAAATATTCATGCTAGTGACTTAAGTAACAATACATATTCTAAAAAATTAATACATGAATCATACCCTTCAAGGTTTTCATGTACACAGCAGTGAAGCTAGAACTTGCCTTGAAAGTATCTTGGAGATATTATGCTGATTTTTCACAAGAAGAATCCGATGATTAATTGCCTTAAATAAACTAAAAAATAAAATCTAGGAACACAATACAATAAAGGCTAAACCTTGATTGAACAATAAATTTATAGGCTCGACAAAAGCGATGATAAGATCAAACTCTTAGAACTTTCCAAAGTGACATAAACATGTTGATTTGTAAAAGCGGTATAATATATTCTCGAGAAAAAGGGTGCCCATGGATAGCGAAAAACGCATAAAGGAGATGACATGCCATTTGAGTCCCAATCCAAATAATTAAGAACCCAGCTTGATAATGGCCTGCGGGAGGCGACAATAATTGAAATGGGAAATGTAGGCTAGGCCACATGTGTGCATGCTAAGCAAATATATGTTCTAAGCATAAACTGAAAGCAAGACATTCCAATTTGATGTCTACATTGATTTGATGAGATTACTTACTCATGTTCTTTTGACCATTTTCATGGCACATAAAGAACACAAAATCATAGAAGCGTGAAAATTGAGGAGAAGTCACCTACAAAAAAAAGAGTATACAAGATTAGCAAGAATCTTGGGAAGAGAAAAGCATGACAAAGGAGCATCTAATATCTTTGGTCACAAAAATAAGAGGGATGATACAATCAACAAAGCAAGCTGCTAGCAAAACAGGATACGCTTGATTAACGATGACAATGCTCATTCAAACACAAAATAAAAGGAGAGAAAATCTTTTGCGTGTTCAAAATCTGGTTGTCTCACCATCAAGTCAGTATGACATAAGCCTCGAAGTTCACCAAATTGAGAACACGCCGTGTATGAGCCGTAAGTTCAATAAGCGGAAAGGTGTTGTAATCCTGATCAACTTCTGTCTCAATAATAAGAATTGAGATTCGAGGTAAGCTCGGATGCAAGTAGCCCTTCCCAAGCCAGAAGCTTTTCTCGACTTGACTGATTCTTTCCAAATAACTAATGATCTAAAGCTCTTCCCACGGAAAATTCTGAGAAATTCAATAAGAGATTCAGATTCGTTGGCTTATTCTACGAGCAATGATTGTGAAATCTGATAAAAATGAGTTATTCACTTCGTCTCAAACGAAGAAAAGAACATGTAAAGAAAGCAATAAAAGAAAAGGCACTCCCGCGGTAGTTTCAATTTTTCCTATTTTTCGAGTTCATATTAGCACTTGAAAATGCCCGAATCATCGCATGCGTAAAGAAAAACTGAAAAAAAAATCTTAATATTTCCATAAAGCCGCTTCTCCACACATCAAAGCACACCCAAAAAGAATAAATAATCCACTTCTCTACAAACCAAAAGTCGCAAATCACCGTCCATGTAGATCAAATAAACACCATAAACAACCAGAATTGAAGATCCCCGAAAATAAAAATTATCGAAAATCATGGAACCTTGAAACACATTAAAAATTTATTGAAAATGAAAATTAGAAGCACAAAGGAAAAATAAAGATGCAGCGGTAGCTTACGCCAAATTTGAAGATCTTGAAGCCGCAGAACGGAGGGAATCCATGTGGGGCCTTAATCTGGGGAGCTAGGGTTTCGAGGAAGAGATCTGAGAGGGAATTAGAGGCGACGTTAGAGCTTCACAGATGGAGAATTTGGAAAGCAGTGGCGGTCTTTCTCTCTCATCGGGCCTTAGCGGGAGAGAGGAGAGGGTAATACAAAGAGAGGGATGAGGTGTTGGCAATGTTTCTAGAGAAATATCGGGCCGAATCGGACCTATATGTCGGTCCGGCCGAATTTTCGGGGTTTTGAGCTGAAAATATATCGGTAATGATCTCGATTTTCAAACATATAGTTATCTCCACATAACCACATAATGAGCTCTCTCTTCATAATTTTTTTTTTTTTTTACTATTATTATCTGCTGAACACCGTAAAAAAGATTTAAATATATGAAAAATATTATATAAATATACATTTTTAAATATTTTTTTCTTTATATTCTTTATAGTAAAAATTTAGCAGATAGTTAAATTTCTTTATATTCTTTATATTTTTTGTTGTATGATAAAAATCTATACAACCATATCCATCTTTCCTCTATTATTTCTTTTAAATCCTTGTCGTTAGACAAAAAGTGATTTTTATTATTATTGATCAGAAATCTTCACTCATCATTTCTTATCACAGTTTGGGTTTTTATAAATAAAGTGGTTTTCTTCTATATATATAGATTTTTCTTTATTTTTCTTTTTCATGTTTTTATCGTCGATTTGATGCAATAATTTTTATTCCAACTTAGTTTTAGTGGGTAATTATGTCGTCAACAGTTGGTTGTTCGTGGGTTTTCATATTGGCAATTCATATACATTTTTTTATTATCAAATATAACTTAGTCCTTAGAGTGATTATTTTTTTGTTATTAAGGCGTGCTATATATTTTTTTAAAGTTTTTAACACTTTTGATTATGTGTTTCTATCAATTTTATTACTAATTTAAATCAATAACATTATGTCTTTTCGAAATATTCAATTATCTAAATGTTTGGAAATTTGAATAGGTTTTTAATTTAGTATTTATTTATTTATTTTTTATTTTTGAAACATAGTAATTGGTTTACTTAGTTCTTTAGATACTACCAAAATTGATTTTACTCAATTATCTCGAGTGTTCATTTCAACCTTTTACCATTTAAGTCAAACCTCAAGAGTGTATTGTTAGACTTATAATTTAGGCTAGAAGGATTATTTTAGAGCCGTAAAACTGTAGTTTAATTGATGAGCCCAACTTAAGTAGTGAATATAAAGCTGGTGATATGGGTGATCAGATCATCATTACTTTATCCCATATTTTTGATTTGCTGACTAGTTTTGGCGAAGTGACTCATATGAGTTTGGCATGGGTTATCCCGATTGGCTCGAAATTTGTATTTAATTTTGTTAAATAACTAGCTTAATAATTGAGATTTTCAAATATTCATCTATAAAATTTGATATATTTGTTATATCTTGTATAGCATAGAGGTTAATTATTATAATATATGATTAATATATTAAACTTTGTTGTTTTAACTATTTTATTTTCAATTTATAAATGTATATTTTTAATATAATTTATATGATAATTTAATATTTAAAAAATCTTGTATGAAAAGCATTTGAATTTTGATCTCATTAATCCTTTTTTTTTTTGATAAAAATAAAGTTATATTAGTTTATAAATTAAATTTAATTCAATAACTAAATTATCAGTATATTTTAAATAATTTTATTACTTAAACTAGTTTTAATAACAAAATAATGTTATTTTTAAAATAATTAACAAAAATTATATACAAATTTATTTCCCTAATAACGTTTATTATTTTAGGAAGATGAATTTTCAAACAAATAAGATATTTCATTATTATACGGTTGATGCATTTTTTGAAAAAAAAAACATTTTTTTGTTACTTTATTATTTTGGTATTATTTAGCTAGCTAGTTTGGTACTTTGATTATAACAGTGTTTTAACATTATTTATTTATTTAAATTTGTTTACTATTATTATATTATTTAGACTCAATCATTTTATATATTAATTATTATTATATATTTGTGTATTATTTATTTTTATTCAAAGAATAATGAATTTATAAACTTAAATTTTTTTTTTAGTATTTTTTAAGGTATTTACCCACTTTAACCCATTTTTGGTTGGGTTGGGCTAATAAAAAATTAGTCTAAATATAAATGGACCAGATTAACTTAAGTTTTGATCCAAATAAAAAATTGTCACCTAGATTATGAAATAATTTCAACATTTTTTTTAATTTATTGTTTAATTTAATTTAATTGGAGATTAACAACGTAATGAGTTTGGAATTTTGATGTTCCGATGTTGATTGATGGTTCCAAAAAATCATTACAATTTTATATTAGTCAATGGTTTTAATTTGAAAAGATTGTTATTATTATTACTCTTTTTTTTTAATTTATTTAGTAATTTTTTATACTTACATTCTTCATCAAGTTTGAAGATATTGGTAGAATTTTATATTAAAACGAAAAAATTCATTACGCATAATATTTTTTTTCTTAATTTTGAATGCTATAATGGTTTTTAACAATATATTATTTTCTCTAACTTGATTAGCATGTTTAATTTAATTGTTTGTTAGTCAATCAACGTTCCTAAATATTTGCTTTAAAAAATGTTTTTTGAAAACAATTGAAAAAAACACATACAACTTCATTTTTATGTTTTCTAAAAATTATTATTATTATTTAAAAAAAAAAAAATTTGTATTTTTATATCTAAAAAAAAGAAAAAGAAACTGAGAATCAAACGTGTTTACGGATTTTCCATTTTCTTCTTATTTTTTAAAACGGAAAATAGTTTTCAATCAAAAAATTCTTATATTTTTGTTTTTCTTTCACCAATTCATTACGTATAAGTAGAATTAAGTGAAATTGGCCCCGATCTGATGGAGCTAGCCGGTCGCCCGAAATTAGGGCCGGGTTAGGCCATTAAATTATAGGCCGAAAAGCGAGACAGGGTGCTTTGACCCGATATGGCCAGCTCGACGCGTAATTTTTGTGGTATTTGGTCGGCCAGGCCGGTTTTTAGAGCGAAATTGAAATTTGCATTAAAATTTTGGCGGCTTAGGACCAATTTTAGCTGTCGGTTTTGGCCCCGAGCCACTGTCTTGACTCATTTTGCCGATTGCCCGACTCTGTATAAGACATAATCTGAGAACAAATAATTAGTAATAATGGATACTTTACCTTATCCTCAAGTCATTTGTATTATATTTAGTTGATAAGAAAATAAAAAAATGTTAGCGAAATTATTTTCTTAAATTTAGTTATCTTAAAAATTTTAAAAGGAAATTAATTATAAATAATATTATCTAGTATCCTCAAAATTATTTAAATTTAAAGAAGTAATTTATTACTTTAATTTTATTTTTTATTCTATTTGTTTTCTCTGAACCAAACATAATCTTTAACTGATGAAAGATATAATAGTAATATAACTTTTGAGTTTTGGTCCTTTTGGATGAAAATAATATTTTTGAAAAAAAAAAACAAAAACAAGCAAATCCAGAAAAAGGTAACTTTCTTTCTCTCGTCTTCCTGGCATTGAATATAACTGGGGAAGATCGGTTGCCCACAAGGAAAGGAAATAATCTGCTTGCCAAATCCTTCAATTTCCTTTCAAGGATTCATCATAGTTGGATTTAGGCCAAGAAAAATGCCATATTCGAAGCAATATCGGCGGAGATACGAAAGGAAAGGGAAAGGATTCAGCATTCTATCTATGGAACCCAGTAGTCGGCCTACGTAAGAATACCCTCTCTCTTGTGAATCGAGACCAATAACATCCTCGTAGACTTCAGGTTTTTGCATTGATATGGCCATGGATTCGACACCACGGAACAAAAACCCATCTAGCCTCCCAGATCAAAGTGCCTCTGGAAGTGCCTCTGACCCTGCTTTTGAGTATCCCCGAGGGCTTATACAGGAAGAATTCTTGAAGATTAAGAGGAGGATGTTAGTGAACCAAACGAAGTAAGAAGAAGACACGGTGATAGTGGCACTTCTGGTTTCTGACAACCCGAAGCTGCTTCACATCTTGAGATAACGATATGGAAAGTTAGTAATTTGAATTGAGAAAGGATTAGATTGAAAATCCACATTTATTTTCGTTTGCTCTGACCCTTTTGATTGATTTTATTTATTCCTCTGTTTTGGAAGCTTTAGCATGAATTCAAGAACTTGGTGGAGAGAGAAGGAGCCCAAGAAATGTAAGAATTTTGTTATTGTAACTCAATTTCAGTTTCTACTCATCTGTTTCCATTCTTTATTACTTACTGATCTTCATCATCATAATGTAACATTTGACACTTCTCAGGAAATAACCAGTGCATGAAAGCATTATGATATGAATTTTATGGTTGTTTAATTGATTGAACTTTGTATTTGGATTTAGAGCATTGAATCCTCTTGCACTGTTGGTGGAAGGGCACGGAAGAAGAAGCAGCTCAAGGCCACTTGCCGAGCATACATTCAGCACGAAACGAGAGTTAATATCATTTAAAAAATGAATTGGGAAACTTCTCTTATTTCACTTCACTTTTGCTTAGGCAATTTAATTTCACTGCAGCAAAGGGGACACGTGAAGAGGAGCTTGACTTATAAAGAAGATCTGAGGGTGGTGGGAGGAGGAGAAAACTACGGATACCAATTGCACAAGGACTCCCATGGGCCCAGATGAACCACGGTGAGATCGTGCAGTAGATATATTGTTGGAACATGAGTTAAAAAATAAAATAAAATTTATAGATGACATTTTGGATTTAGACATTTAAATGCTCTAGAAAACATTTACATGTGGGGGCTCTTCTTTGGTATTTCAGCGCTTGATAAAACCTCCTGTGAAAAAGAACACCATACCGATTGACTTGAAACTCCACAGCGATATCCGGGCAGTGGAGCGTGCTCGGTTTGCTGACCAGGTATGTTTTTGTTTTGGGCCTACTTTGATAAATAAGAATTTTCTATTTCATTACTTGTTCTCCACATATTTAATTACTTCTATTTCAAGATGACTTTCAGTTGTGATCATATTTAGCTTTTGCATAGACTGCTTAAACTTAAGGTTTTCTAGATAATTGATCACGAGATAAAGTATCTCTCTTGGTTGAGAATTTTTTTGTTATTTTTTCTTATTGGTATATTTTGTGTGCGTGCTGATAGTTAGCAGAGAGAAGGAGTTTGATCGAGCAATACAGTGGAAGAGAGACAACAAAAGGTACACATGATTCTTTGGATTCAATATACGAATTATTAAGTTGTTGTTTTCCAAATGCAGTACACTTAACAATCTTATGGTGACGCTTGCATTAATACATAAGTTGGTTTCATTCTTGCAGTTGGAAGAAGAGGAAGAAATCAGGAGATTGAGAAAGGAGCTGATTCCCAAGGCACAACCCATGCCCTATTTTGATCGACCCTTTCTTCCTAGAAGGTCAGAGAAGCAACCAACAGTGCCACGAGAACCAAAGTTTTGCATTCCTCAACATAAGGCGATCGGATGTTGTACAGGATAATCATCTTTGATGACATGAGCGGACCTTCTGGGTACAACACCTTCCAATACTATCAGTAAAGGAGGCAGAGGCTCTTTATAAGAATAGGGTATTACAATAATATGATGTAATAGGGAGTTGTAGGATGTTTTTGGTAGGTAATTTTTGTAGGTCAACGTGATTATCTTGGTTTTGCCTTCTATTTTCCGATAATGGGTGGGTGGTTTGCTTTTTCTAGGCCGATGAATTGGTTAGTACCCATGTGTGAGAAACCAGTGCCAAGCCCATGAGGTAAAACAGTGGTTAATTTACTGGGTTTTCTAAAGACTTTAGAGGTTGTTCTGAATTGCTAATGGGCATGTTTGTTTATTTTATTTTTTTATGACCGTGGATGTTTGGGCTAGCTTATACGTACCTCGATTAATTCCACGGGTCCAAGAGCGAACAGCCGGGTAAATAATCCAGTGTCCCTATAGGGACTCGAATCTATAACATTTGGGAACTCAATCCCAGAGCTTTACACCATTTGAGCTACCCCTTGGGGATATGGGTATGTTTGTTAATAGTTTTTGAAAACTGTTTTTTGTTTTGAAAAATAAGGAGAACAAGAAAAACAATCAAAACACTAAGAACATGTTTGTTCCTAGCTTCTTTTTGTTTTGAAAAACGAGGGGAACACAGAAAACAGTAAATTCAGATAACAAGAATAATTTTCTCTCTGTCTTCAAAAACAGGAACCAAACGGGCCAACCTTGATTTACTTAAGAATTTGGGGACAGTGAAGAATATCCCTGACAAATTAAGTTTATTAGCCTTGAATTTATTTATTCAGACTTTAGTTGAATCCCCCATGGCCAACTTTTCTGTTGCCACATTGTGCCTTAATATGATCTATTGTATTTCATTTCACTTGATTCCCACATCTTTCCTAGGGTCCCCCATCTTGCTTTTTTGGAGCAAGTAGCGGAAGAAATTACAGGAAATCATGGAATGTGCACATCCCCAGTCTATGTTCAACGTGAGGCCCAAAACACCTCATCTTCACTGGGTTCCATACCCATTGAACTAGGAACCTCCTTCCTTTCACCCAGTAACATTATACCCATTTCCCCGAGTCCTTGTACACATTTCCTACATACCTCCTCTACGAACCATACACAAATCTGCAATCTCGGTGGGTGCTAGTTTAGGTCATCCTGCATTCTGATGGGTTGTGACATTTCAACTAGCTCATGAGCTATCACGATCATCTTGATCAGCCCACGCATCTCCATTTGGTGCTCCATTATGTTGTTTCCTCATTAATTAGCAGTGGTGGCTTTCACGAGTACTTGGACCATGCGATCTGGGCCTTTGGGTCTGCGTATGACCACGCGTAGGGTACAATGGTTGGGAAGGTGAATGGTATGCTTTTACGTTCCTAACAATATGCTGAAACAACTATGCTTTTTGAATAATAATACTCAATGTCACAGTGGATGCTTTTTGAATTGACTCCAGCTTTGATCACTAATATGCTAATCAAAACAATGTCCACAGCTTCATGATTAAAAAAAGCATAAAAACAATGGTTTATTTCATGCCAATAGGGAATAAGGAATAAAGCAAAGTTGATGAAAGAAAGGATTCTTATATTCCCTGTATAACCAATGGTATTTATAATCCATACAACAACTTATTGCCATTATCTTATTTTATAGACTACAGTTCCTAGGAAGATCAGCCATAGAAGGCACCAACCACGACAATCAACATCACTAAATCAATCACAGCCGATCGAGATCGACTGCAATACAGAACTTAGAAATTTCTAATCTCTATTTCAATCATGGCTTGTTGAAACTATATATAGAAAATATCAAAACACTTCTTTCTTTTACTTAGCAAATAGATCCATACCCTTCCTCCTTCAAGAGTTTCCACATCTATAAGACCCCTGAAACATTAATAGAGTATACCTATTCCAACACAACTTATTATGTTATGTTCCAACTTTCCCTTGGCCATAAACAAAATGTAACATGCAACTGCTTTTACAATGAAAAAACAAATGAACCCCACGTTGTCGAAAGAGCCACATGAATCCTTGACGAAAAACCTTGATAGCACATGGAACTTTGAGAAGCCCAAAGGCTCTTATTTCTTTGTTCCGTGGAGTCGTGGCCGACTCCTCCTTGTCTACCTTTGCTGGTAATGAACCTTTGCTAGCCGGCTTAGGGTTCGACTTGCCGTCATTCAAGTCTATGGAGTCGCAGAAGCGGGAATCTGACAGCTCCAGTTCATGTCTGATGGAGTCCTCGTGGTATGCAGCCGTGTTATGTGGTAGAGTTTTACCACTCTCGTGGTTCCCTCTTAGCTCGTAAAGGGATTAGTCTTAGTATGGTATGACTTAAGCAATTTATGGAACCAGAGTTCCTAAATTGACATACCAAGGAGGGAGTCATCATATTCACACATTTGGGCTTGCCCCAGATCACCATACGTCTGAGAAGAATTTGGCATTTTTTATATCGGATCAGAAAATCTTGCAGAAAGATGATAGATATGTCTGTGTCTGAAATACCAATGTCATGTAAATCATAAAATCATGTATGAAAAAATAGCTCTCTTTCTTATAGCATATCCATAAAATATGGGAAAATAAAAAACACGAGTTTCTAACATTTCCAGTAACACATCCTTCTAGGGATGTGATTTCCTCGGATCGATGATAATCCGTGCTCGTCCGAATAGAGGAGGTATGGAGGAACATTTTAAACCCAATTAAATATTAGGATAATTGGGTTCAAAAATTTTCGGATTCGGGGATGAGGACGGGTCTTAGCATCTCCTACCCGTCCCTAATATGAAAACCATATTAAATATATAATATATATTTATTTATATTAAAAAGACATTTCTGATTGGTTGTCTTGTGTTTCTAATAAGTTGTTTAATAGTTGGCATGCTGAATCATATACATAATGGACTGGTTAAGATCAATCTCTTTCATGAATTATTGAAAAGAAATTTGTCAGATTCACATTTTACAGATCTTCGATTTAGTCCTAAAAGGGTAAAACAAGCGGTATTTTAACCTTTAATTTGACCCACTTCTTTTCTTTCACTCTATCCCATGTACCACCCTTCTTCTTTTCACTTTTTATCCCATGATTTTCTAAAACAATTCATTTCTAAATTGGAATAGGGTATTTAGGTTAGATCCTCCGATGGATGTGGGAAGGATAAAAGGGCATCATCGATGGGGATGAGGATAGAAATAATAAATAGAGATGGGGATGGGGAATCTAAAATCCGACCCATTGTCATCCCTACACCCTTCCATGGGGGGGGATATCTATCTTATTTCAGGTATGCACTTCTCTCATTCTCCTGTGCACTCCAACCTTGCGGCGTTCCTACAGATATAAAATAAAAAAAGAGAAAGGGGCCAAACTTCATTTGTCCCAGGAGATGGGCATACACCAGGAATTAGGAATTTGGAACCTTCATAACTCCTACCGCCCCTCCCAACTCTACTAATCATATCGAGCCACTCTATCTTCTTCAAAAATCTATGTCCTGAACTCTTGATTATCTTCAAAACAAGGAAGTTCAAGCATGCTCAATCTGATACATTTGAGGAACCTAGCAGTGACTTCAAAATCTTTGCGATCGAAAAGTAACCCATGTTCAAACCATAAGAAAAATACTAATGATTCGGGTCGCGAGAAATATATTTATGAACATCTTATTGGGTTTGAACCATATTCTACAACTTCTTTAGCCTCCAGAATGGAGACAGATTGATGAGATCAAGATTTGTGTTTAAGGCCCATTTTAGTACCTGCAGCATATAATGCTTTTCTCTTCATACGGCCCATCCTGAAATGGAACATCTAATATCTTTAGTCCACCAAAATAAGAGGATCTGATCGGCAAAAGCAGCGTCTAGCAAGCGGGATACACTTGATTCTGATGTATTAACCATTCGAACACAAAATAAAAACGAGAGAAAATGCGACGTGTTCAAAATCTCAGTTTGTCTCACCATCAAGTCGGGCGCAACGCAAGCCTCCGAGAAGTTCATCAAAAATTGAGAACCTGCCATTGAAAAGACCATAAGTTGATAGCGGGAAAGATTGACAATGCAATCAACCGTCTCGATAATAAAGAATTGAGATTCGAGTAAGCTCGATTCACAAGTAACCCTTCAAGCAAGGCTTTTCTCTCAACCAACCTAGTTCTTCCAAATAACTAATGATCCCAGCTCTTCCACGGAAAATTCTGAAATTCAATAAAGATTCCACTTGGTCGTTGGCTTATTCTACGAACCATACAATATCACGAAATGCGATAAAAATGAGTTATTCACTTCATATAAAACCAAAAGAGAAAGAATATGTAAAGCAGTAAAAAGAAAAGGCTACCCCCGTTGCTTCCAAAATTTTCTGTTTTAATTACATTAACACCAAAATGCCCCGAATCATCGCATTCGAAAATCGAAAAAAAAAAATCTTAATATTTCCATAAAATCTCTTCTCCACACATCAAAGCACACCCAAGAATAAATAATCCACTTCTCTACAAACTAAAAGTCGCAAATCACGTCATGTAGATCAAATAAACACCATCAAACAACGCCGAAAATTGAAGATCCCAATAAAAATTATCAAAGAAAATCGCTGGAACGCTGAAACACATTAAAAAATTATTGAAAAACACGAAAATTCGAAGCACAAAAGAAATAAAGATTACGCGTTGATGGCAGCCAAATTTGAAAAGATATCGAAACCCATGAGGACCGGAGGAATCCATGACGGGGCATGTCCCGGGAGCTAGGGTTTCGAGAAGAGATCTGAGAGGAGGTGGGGCGGCGTTGAAACTCACAGATGTTTGGAAGCCTTGAAAGCGGCGCGGATCTTTCTCTCTCATCGGGGCCCTTGCGGAGAGAGGAGAGGGTGTCTGAGAGGGATGAGGTGTTGCCCTTGTTTGAAATGTCGGGCGAATCGGACCTATATGTCGGTCCGGCCGAATTTTCGGGGTTTTGAGTTGAAAATATATCTGTAATGATCTCAATTTTCAAACATATATAGATCTCCGCATAACCACAGAATGAGCTCTCTCTTCATAATTTTTTTTTTTTTTTTTTTACTATTATTATCTCTTGAACACGTAAAAAGTTTAATATGTAGAAAAATATTATATAAATATACATTTTTAAATATTTTTTTCTTTATATTCTTTATAGTAAAAATTTAACGAATGGTTAAATTTCTTTATATTCTTTATATTTTTTTGTTGTATGATAAAAAAAATCTCTCTGAAAGCCCTATCCATCTTTCCCTCTATTATTTCTTTTAAATCCTTATTCGTTAGACAAAAAAAGTGATTTTTTTATTATTATTGATCCGAAATCTTCCCTTTCATCATTTCTTATCTGAATTTGGGTTTTTTTTTTATAAATAAAGTGGTTTCTTCTATACTTATCTAGATTTATCTTTATTTTTCTTTTTCATGTTTTTATCGTCGATTTGATGCAATGGGTTTTATTCCAACTTAGTTTTAGTGGGTAATTATGTCGTCAACAGTTGGTTGTTCGTAGGTTTTCATATTGGCAATTCATATACATTTTTTTATTATCAAATATGTAGTCCTTAAGAGTCGATTATTTTTGTTATTAAGCTGATGCTATATATTTTTTAAAGTTTTTAACACTTTTGATTATGTGTTTCTATCAATTTTATTACTAATTTAAATGAATAACATTATGTCTTTTCGAAATATTCAATTATCTAAATGTTTGGAAATTTGGATAGGTTTTTAATTTAGTATTTATTTATTTATTTTTTATTTTTGAAACATAGTAATTGGTTTACTTAGTTCTTTAGATACTACTAAAATTGATTTTACTCACTTTCTCATGTAAAGGTTTGACAAAATGTTTTTTTTTTGTTACATCTCTTACATTGTAGTACTCTACCATGTATTTGAATCCGATTATCTCGGGTGTTCATTTCAACCTTTTACCATTTAAGTCAAACCTCAAGAGTGTATTGTTAGACTTATAATTTAGGCTGGAAGGATTATTTTAGAGCCGTAAAACTGTTGTTTAATTGATGAGCCAAACTTAAGTAGTGAATGTAAAGCTGGTGATATGGGCTGAGCCCGATAAATCAACCCACTTTATCCCATATTTTTTTGATTTGGCCTGACCCGTTTTGATCCGTGACTCATATGGGTTTGACATGGGTTATCCCGATTGGCTCAAGAGGGGGTGTCTTAGAATGGCATGCTTTTACGTTCCTAACAATAAAACTACTCAATGTCACAGTGGATGCTTTTTGAATTGTTCAAAGCTTCATGATTAAAAAAAGCATAAAAACAATGGTTTATTCCATGCCAATAGGGAATTGTTCACTTTTCACCAAATCTGCCTATTATATACTACCTCGGAATTGAATATATAAAATCAGATACAACTTGGAACCCAGATCAAAGTTCCTAAGTTCCTACTCAAAGAAGTTAATCTATAGACTTTAGAGATGCTTGGCATCTGCAAACCTGCAATCAGTGAGTGATATTCGAGAATAAAAGAATAAATTCATAACCTAAGCAACAATTCATTGGAAGAAATGGTTAAATAATACCAAAGTTGATGAAAGAAAGGATACTTATATTCCCTGCATAACCAATGCTATTTATAATCCATATAACAACTTATTGCCATGATCTTATTATATAGACTACATTTCCTAGGAAGATCAGCCATAGAAGGTACCAACCACGGCAATCAACATCACTAGATCAATCCTGTGCCGTCGGGATCATTTGCCATCTGAGGTAGAAATTTCGATCTCTATTTCAATCATGGCTTATTTGAAACTATATATAGAAAATATCAAAACACTTCTTTCTTTTACTTAGCAAATAGATCCATACCCTTCCTCCTTCAGGAGTTTCCACATCTATAAGACCACAAACATTAATAGAGAGTATACCTATTCTAACTTTTCTAACTTACTATGTTATGTTCCAACTTTCCCTTGGCCCTAAACAAAATGTAACATGCGACTGCTTTTATAATGAAAAAACAAATGAACTCTGTCGTCAAAAGAGCCTTGCAAATCCCTTCGACCGCACATGGAGACTTTGAGGAACTTAATGGGCTCTGTTTTCTTTGTTTCCATGGGTCGGCCAGCGGCTCCTCCTTCTCTGTTTCTTTGGTAATGAACCTTTGCTTGCTTCGGCTTAAGTTCGACTTAGTCATTCAAGTCTATGGAGTCGCGAGAAGCGGGAATATAGTTGCTCAGTTCATGTCACGATGGAGTCGTCTTTGACTTTCTCTTGGTTGCCCGGGAGTAGAGTTTCAATCTGCAGTGAAACAACAACCCAAATGACCAGGGCATAAGGTACGCTACATGATTTCAATTCATTGAGGTTATGTTTTGTCCCGGAGAAGTACTATGAAAAGAAATATGATTTTCTCATTTTGATTGCCTTACCAAAAATACAAAAGAAAATTAAATATAATAAAAAAAATCGATTAAAAATTAATACAATGTTTTCTATTTTTCCGTCAGCTTTTCTTCCCTTTCCCTTTTCCTCAAACATGATATAACGGTTTAAAGAATTTATGAAACCACCATCGAACATG
This sequence comes from Tetrastigma voinierianum, assembly GCA_016808115.1. Lineage (NCBI taxonomy): Eukaryota > Viridiplantae > Streptophyta > Magnoliopsida > Vitales > Vitaceae > Tetrastigma > Tetrastigma voinierianum. The sequence continues at coordinate 362,272 of JAEQBH010003600.1, forward strand.
TAGGTGAAATGGGTTGGGGTCTCTTCTAACTTAACTAGTGGTCTCAAATTCTAGCCCTAGGTATACAGCCGTGTTATGTGGTAGAGTTTTACCACTCTTGTGGTTCCCTTTCAGCTCGTAAAGGGATTAGTCTTAGTATGGTATGACTTAAACAATTTATGGAACCAGAGTTCCTAAATTGACGTACCAAGGAGGGAGTCATCATATTCACACGGTAGGCCACGAATCACCATGTATTTACGAGAGAAGAATTTGGCATTTTTATCAGATCCGAAAATCTTGCAAGAAAGATGATAGATATGTGCAATGTCTCATAAATGCCAATGTCATAGCAAATCATAAAATCCTGTATGAAAAAATAGCTCTCTTTCTTATAGCATAGCCATAAAATATGGGGAAAATAAAAAACACAGTTTCTAACACTTCTCAAAGACTGACACACCTTTCTAGGGATGACAATTTCCTTGAGATCCAATGATGAATCCGATACTTGATCCGAATGGAAGAGATATGGATAAACATTTTAAACCCAATTAAATATTCGAATAATCGGGTTCAAAAATTTTTGGATTCGGGGATGGGGACGGGTCTGAGCATCTCCTACCTGTCCCTAATATGAATACCATATTAAATATATAATATATATTTATTTATATTAAAAAGACATTTCTGATTGGTTGTCTTGTGTTTCTAATAGGATTGTTTAATAGTTGGCATCTTGAATCATATACGCAATGTTGAGATTTAAGATCAATCTCTTTCATGAATTATTGAAAAGAAATTTGTCAGATTCACATTTTACCCGATCTTCAATTTCTAGTCCCCTAAGAAGGGTAAAAACAAGCGGTATTTTAACCTTTAATTTTGACACTTCTTTTTCTTTCACTCTATCCCATGTACCACCCCTTCTTCTTTCACTTTTTATCCCATGATTTTCTAAAACAATTCATTTCACAAATTGGAATAGGGTATTTGGGACCCGATCCTCCAATGGATGTGGGGAAGGGATAAAAAAGATAAATCCGATGGGGATGAGGATAGAAATAATAAATGGAGATGGGGATGGGGAATCTAAAATCCGACTCATTGTCATCCTCTTTGCCCTTCCACGTAGGGGGGATGTATGGCCTTGTTCTGGGTATGCACTTCTCTCTCATTCTCTTGTGCACTCCAACCTTGCAGCGTTCCTACGGATATAAAATAAAAGGAGAAAGGGGCCAAACTTCATTTGTCCCAGGAGATGGGCATACACCAGGAATTAGGAATTTGGAACCTTCATAACTCCTACTAGCCCCTCCAGAGCTCTACTAATCATATCGAGCCACTCTATCTTCTTCATAAGTCTATGTCCTGAACTCTTGATTATCTTCAAAACAAGGAAGTTCAAGCATGCTCAAAATGCAGCCCTGTTTCAGAACCTAACCATGACTTCAAAATCTTTGCAGTCCAAAGAAGTAGCAACACATGTTAAAACCACTAAGAAAAAAATACTAATGATTCAGATTTCGCGAAATATGTTATAGACATCTTTATTGGTTTTGAACCATATTCTACAACTTCTTTAGCCTCCAGAATGGAGACAGATTGATGAGATCAAGATTGTGTTTAAGATGTTTAGTACCTTTGCTTATATAATGCTTTTCTCTTCATACAGCCCATCCCACAAAATGAGGAGGGATGAGGGATGTGTTAAGAAGCACTAGACAAGGTTAATTTCAAGGACTAGTATTGTATTTTTCCTTAAAAGCTCAGCACACCTAAAACACATTCAACAAACCCTTCCCACAAATAAACAATTGTGTAGATTCTAGTTCATCATACACCGGTAGATCTGAAAAGACTGGGGTATGTAAATAGCATCATCTTTTTTTACCAATATCAGTGCCAACTACTTTGAACAATTCTAATTAAAAGAGAATTTATAATTTGGAAACTATGCTAAGGAGTATCAATTTGAAATTATTTGAAAAATGAGGACCAAAATTTCTTATCAAACCCGATCTAGCATGTGACCAAATATTTGATAAAGAAGTTTGCACCTAGCAAGATTTTTTTGTTCCAAATCTCAGGTACAAGTCATGGAAACATTGGATACAACCATGATGAACTATGGGTACAACCCATGTAAACTTAAGTGCAAATAAGTAATAAGTTTGGAAACAAACAAAGCAGTCACGTGCAATCATTTTTATCAAATATTGCTCACATGTTTTAAGCGGGCTTCAAATAAGATTTTGTCCTGTTTTTCAAATGAACTAAATCGATACCCTTAGCATAGTTTTCCATTATAATTGATTTCAAATGAAAGCGGATCATAAGATAAAAGTTTGAGATGAAAAAAATAGTATTATTGCTAATAATCATAAAGAAATAACCAGAAAATTCCATGAAAGTAATTCCGACAAATCAAACTGTACATGTACTCAGCAAAATCATCAATTAAAACGAGCTGACCAAAATCATCGAATAATTTAAGACTTACATGTACATACATTGGTTAAGTCTCGGATCGTTTACATTCGCTCTGATTCAGGTTTTAAGCTTTAATGAAAACATTTTGTTTTCATTTTAAAGTTTCCTCATCCGATAATTTCTTATCCATAATACTATCAATCAGTGATCCCCACGAAAAACCCGACATCGATTCTGAAACAACAAATACCATAACAATGTGATTACACATTTCATAATAAAACAACATTATGCATGCCAACCTCAAGGATTACAATAAATACACTAAAATGTGTACCATGGAAGATCAAATATTCATTCTAGTGACTTAAATAACAATACATATTCATAGAAATTAATACATACGGATCATACCCTTCAAGGTTTCATGTACTGGCAATTTGAAAGATAGAACTTCTTGTAGTATCTTGAGGAGATATTATGTCGTTGATTTTCTAAGAAGAATCAATGATTAGTTGCCTTAAATAAATTAAAAAAAAAAAATAAGATATAGAACACAATACAATAAGAAACAAACCTTACGATTCGAACATCAAATTTATAGGCTTCAGTAAAGAAACTAGGTGATAAGATCAAACTCATAGAACTTTCCAAAGTGACATAAAGAATGGCATGTTGATTTGTAAAAAGTAGTATAATATATTCTCAGAAAAAGGGTGCCTAATGGACAGCCCAAAGCATAAAGGGAGATGGCATGCCATTTGAGGCCCAATCTAAATAGGTAAAGACAGCGGTAATGGCCCCTGGCGAGAGGCGTGATAGTGTGAAATTGATGTTGGCTGGGCTACATGTGTGCATGCTAAGCAAATATATGTTCCTAAAAATAGTGAAAGTGAGACATTCCAATTTGATGTCTACATTGATTTGGTGAGATTACTTACTCATGTTCTTTTGACCATTTTCACGGCACATAAAGAACACAAAATCATAGAAGCGTGAAAATTCGAAGTCCATTGCGAAAAACATAGGTGCATGAGAATCTTTGGGGAAAAAAAACAGCAAATGGAACATCTAATATGCTGGTCACAAAAATAAGATGATACAATCTTAAAGCATTTGCTAGCAAAGAACGGGATGCGCTTGATTAACGGTGACAATGCTCATTCAAACACAAAATAAAAGCGAGAAAATATTTGACGTGAACAAAAATACGGTTGTCTCACCATAAGTCCAGTATGACATAAGCCTCCGAGTTCATCAAAATTGAGAACCTGCCATGGAAAAGACCATAAGTTCAATGAAAGATGTCAATAATCACGATAAACACGTCTCAGTCATCAAAAAGAATTGAGATTGGTCGCTCGGATGCAAGGCACCCTTAAGCTGAAGCTTTCTCTCATTGACTAGTTCTTCAGTAACTAGTGATCAATCTTCCATAAAATTGCAGAAATATAGTCATTTATCTATGGTATGAGTAAAGATTTAAGCTTCCATAAAGCTGTGTAGCTCCTGGAAACCTACTTATGCAAAATTAAGCTACATACCTTATAAAAACATAATATGTTTGGGCTTCATTATTCTGACTGTTTGTATATCAAAATTTCAAGGTGCTCTTGAATGGCTCGAAAAGAATTGATGCAATGATGACCTAGACTCCTTGATTTTAAAGGCGACCCGATCCCTCCCTTGGGACTTTAGAAACTGCGACTTTTCATCCCTTGGCAGCCTTTCTCCGCGCGTAAATGCATGCATTCTACGATATAATGTGCAGAAGGTTCTAACGAATGAATTTTCTTCCAAAGGTCCTCCTGAAGTCAAACAATCTCTTAAAGGAAAATTTGATTTCATGCACAAGCAAGGTAACTTAATGAGGTTCATGCATCTTCTCACCAAATAGAACCCATTATTTGAACCAAAAAGAAGAGAGAAGCCATATATGAGAACAGAAATAAACAAAAACATACTACATAAGGGGAGGGGAAAAGAGCGAAATAGGGTTTCATCGTGAATAGCATAAACAATGAACACATACACCTCTAGGTTAAACATATTGGAAATGAACTTGAACATTCGACTAGTGTTCCGAAATCCAACCCGAGTTCAAATTTTTAATTAAGAGCAACAAAAGCGGTCCCGACAATTGAGTAACCCCGGATACTACAACACCTTGTCAGCTAGAATCAAAGACAATACTATCCATGTGTCTTGGCCGGTCTCATACTAAATCAGGCCATTGCCATGACCTTAGTCCTAACAACGCAGCCAGCTAAAGAAATAGAAAGGAAAATAAATAAATAAATCAAACGACACCAAACCATTTGAACTATAATCCATCCTCCCAAATCTTGATGAAATTCAATAAGAGATTCACTGAATTGATGGCTGATGCTCTGAACCATACAATCGGCGAAATCCAGTAAAAATATGAGTTATTCACTTCATCACAAAAAACCAAAGAAAGAACATGTAAAGAAACAATAAAAAGAAAAGGCACCCCCCATTACTTCCAATTTTTTCCTATTTTCAGTTCTATTAGCACCCAAAAATGCCCAAATCATTGCATGCAAGAAAAGAAAAACTCGAAAAAAAAAAAATCTTAATCTTTCCATAAAACTTCTTCTCACTTTATCAAGCACACCCAAAAAAAGAATAAACAATCCACTTCTCTACAAACCAAAATTGCAAATCACTAGTCCATGTAGATCAAATAAACACCATAAACAACCCGAAATTGAAGATCCCAAAAATAAAAATTATCAAGAAAATCATGGAACCCACACAGAGCACATTAAAATTTATTGAAAACACGAAAATTAGAAGCCTGAAAAGAAAAATAAAGATTCTGCGATAGCTTCTATAAATTTGAAAGATATCGAGCCATGAAACGGAATCCATGACGAGGCGCAATCTGGGGAGCTAGGGTTTGAGAAGAGATCTGAGAGAGAGAGTGGGGCGTCGTTGAAACTCTGACAATTTAGGCTTGAAGCTTGAATGGATCTTTCTCTCTCATCGATTAATGTATATATCAGGCCTTGTGGGAGAGAATTAATACAAGAGAGGATGATGTGTTGCCCTTTGTTTCTAGAAATGTCGGGCCGAATCGAACTAAATGTCGGTCAGGCCGAATTTTCGGGGTTTTGAGCTGAAAATATATCGGTAATGATCTCGATTTTCAAACATATATAAATCTCCACGGAACCACGGAACCACGGGTGGGCTCTCTCTTCGTAATTTTTTACTATTATTATCTGCTTGAACCCCATATAAAAGATTTAAATATATAAAATATTATATAAATATAAATTTTTAAATATTTTTTCTTTATATTCTTTATAGTAAAATTTTAAGAAAGGTTAAATTTCTTTATATTCTTTATATTTTTTTGTTGTATGACAAAAAAAAATCTCTGAAAGCCCTATCCATCTTTCCCTCTATTATTTCTTTTAAGTCCTTATTGGTTAGATAAAAAAATAATTTTTTTATCATTATTGATTTAAAATCATCCCTTTCACCATTTCTTCTTTGAATTTGGGTTTTCTTTTTAAATAAAGTGGTTACTTTTACACTTATCTAGATTTGTCTTTATTTTTCTTTTTCATGTTTTCATTACCGATTTGATGCAGCGGATTTTATTCCGACTTGGTTATGGTGGGTAATTGTGTCGTCAACAGTTGGTTATTCATAGATTTTCGTATTGGCAATTCATAGATATTTTTTTATTATCAAATGTGTAGTCCTTAAGAGTCGATCATTTTTGCTATTAAACACATGTTATGTATATTTTAAAGTTTTTAACACTTTTAATTATGTGTTTCTATCAATTTTATTACTAATTTAAAGCAATAAATTTATCTCTTTTTGAAATATTCAATTATCCAATTGTTTGGAAATATGGATAGGTTTTTAATTTAGTATTTATTTATTTATTTAATTTTGAAACATAGTAATTGGTTTACTTAGTTCTTTAGATACTACTAAAATTGATTTTACCCACTTTCTCAAGTAAGAGTTTAATGAAATGTTTTTTTTTTTTTTGTTAAATTGTACTCTATTATGTATTTGAATCTGATGGGGATAAAGAGAAATGGGCCTAATATCCCTTTCGCCAGAGCCAGAAGGAATGGTGGGCTCCATGCAACGCCCGGGCCCCTCCGTATCGGCGTGACGAGAGGCCCGGATTAAGCTAGGCAGAAGCACGATCTTGGATAAATTGGAGTCCATGCATTAATTAACCCATATTTTGCCAATTCAGAAAATAGAATATTCCTTAAACGATATATTACCCATCAAACCAAATCCCATTATAAAGGAAAGAAAAAATAATGAATCCTTGCCCGGTTGGACATCCCCAAATAAGGAAGGAAGATTATCCCAACGAATAAATTTATTCTTGCTAAAATCCATTCTTTTAAATGACCAGAAAAGCATCAATGAGAATAAATCCTAGTCATTATCCAATTGGCTGAACATCCTCTATAAATACATGGCCACCCTAACGGTGAAAGGGACGCATTCTTAGACGCATACTCATAGGCTATCTTCGTCTTCTAAGCAGTCTCTCTTTTCTCTCAGAAAGAAACTGACTTAGGCATGGCGGCGACCCGCAGTGAAGCCCTGTGAGCCCCCTTCTTCCTTGGTTTTTTAGGAAGTGCCACGATCAGGCCATGAGTCAACATTGCAACGATCACATCACAGCGGGCGTCCGGGCATCGCCAGTTGACCCTTGGCGAGTCTTGGTCGGCCAGCGACCCCCGCGTGCGCTCGGTGATTCGGTTAAAAAAGCATCATCGAGTTGCGCCCGCGTGCGGCGAACGGCGATTCTGTAAATATAGCGATTTCTTGATTCTTTGATGGTATCCGGCTGGAACACCCGGCCCGAGAACGCGCCCGATCCACGAGGATCACGGGATCCGCGAGCGATGCGCCGCGGTGGGCCTGCGGGGCGTGCAGAGAGCGTCTGACGTCACGAGCGAAGTGGAAGCACTCCGCCTCGTCGACCAGCGCTTTGATAGAAAGTTGACGACTTACGAGACCGTCGGCATCCACGGGAGACCACGGCGGACTGGGAAGGTCATAACATCCCCGCGAAGGGCGACCGCAGTCCACGGCATTCCCCAGTCTTGACGGCGAGAGTCGATCAAGCGAGAGGGCATAGACACAGGTGGCCTACGGAGGCAAGCAATGCTCGGGGGACATGTATCGGGAGCGAAGAACCACATCATCACACTGGGGCGGGGCGTCATGGAGCGGAGGTTTAGGGAGTCTTGGGGGCTCGGCCAAGTGAAAGAGGTGGTTAAGGGACGCGCCCCGGACACTATGGATACCTTGGTACAACAAACTGAATCACCATTCACAGTCGAGGTGTTACGCTATCCGCTTCCAGCAAAATTCAGAATGCCACAAGTGGAAACTTTCGATGGAGCCAAAGATCCCGTCGACCACCTCAATACTTACAAGAATCAAATGGAGTTGCATGGGTATCAAGACCCTGTACGGTGCAGGGCTTTCGCCACTACACTAAAAGGCCCGACCAACAGTTTGAATCCCCTTCATCAATCTCTTCGTTCAGAGAACTATCCATTGCGTTCGTCTCTCACTTCAGCCGGATGGAATGTCTGAAGTGGGGTTACCATCTATTGAGTCAAGCGAGGGCTCGCGGAAAGTCGAGAGTCATACGTGCGAGATTCAATCGCAGGAGTCCACCGAGAGATAGACGTGCCAGATGAAAAATTCGCCATCCTTGCATTCATTCTTTGGGTTAAGTGCGATCAAGGATCGATGTTTTCCATCTCGAAGGGCCCTCAGCGAGCATGGTAGAGTACTCATGACGGAAGAAATATATAAGCAATGAGGAAGCCCTCATATCAGGGAAGCTCTTCCACGTAAAGAAATACGACGAGACGGCGAGATGAAGCCACAAAACGAAGACGACCGGGAAAAATCCCGAAAAAGATCGAAGGATCCACACAAAGCGAGGGTCAAGGGGCCACGTCACGGAGCTGCTGCAATCGAAAGGCAGCGGCGTTACTGCGCACCGGCTTCGCTCCACCGCGGCCACCGATTAATACGCGAGTCACGCATGAATACGAAGCGGCGGTTCTGAGATTGCGAGCTCGGATGAAATCGAGATCCGCCTCGAGGGCGACACCTAGTAATGCGAGTTCCACTTAGGGGTATGGGCATCGCCGCAGAGACGATTATCTGGCCGAAAAAGAAATAGAATACTTAATACAGCGCGGATACCTCCATTTCATATCTCGGGGAACCAAGCTAATCAAGCCCGAGTCGGGCCCAAAGTCGAGGCCCGAGATCGAACCGGGCCAGGCTCAACATAACCGCCGCCTCGTGACGGCTGACTTCAGCACCGGCTACCCCTTGGAGAAATCCACGTGATCTCAGGAGGATTCGCGGGGAGGAGGAAGAATCCTAGTTACGGCTCGGAAGGCCCACTGCGTATCCTTCGAGATCAACGAGAAATGGAAATACAGCGGTATCAAGCGCCGCGACTCGACACTACCATCACGTTCTCGATTTCGAACCTGGAGGATGCAGCCTGTAACTGACCCCATTAGTAGTTCGGCGATTATTGGCCAACCACAGCGGTTCATCAGTTTTGGTGATAGCGAGGATTCGGTGACATCATTTTCGCGTCGGCCTTAAATGAAAATGGGCGTTGGGAGAGAAAAACCGACCCGGAGTCAACACACATCTGCGGGGTTTTCGGGAGAAAGGTATTCGTGGGCTCGATTCAAGCGCGGTGCGACCACTGGGAGGCCCCGCGCGGCGGCGACAGCGACCAAGGTTCCTGTGTAGATGCCGGAATCGACATAATATGTTGCTAAGCAGACCCTCTCTCAAGCATAATAAAATCCCATCCCCTCGGCATATCACATGATAATCAAATTCTGACCATACATGGAGTAGGGATGGTCAGGAATCATTGGTGTAGCCGGGGAATGCTACCGGCCTCCATGAAACAAGAAGCGTCAGCCAGTGAATGTAGACGAGCTTGACATGCGCGACGAGGTGCTCACTTGACTCGAGCCCTCAGAGGAACTAGAACCGGTATCGCTGGATGACGACCCGGAACATCTCGCCTACATCGGCTCCAAACTAGCGAAAGACCTCAAAGCCTCCACTCGGTTTTGAGACGAATAGAGATGTTTTTATGGAGCGAGGCGGACATAGAGGGAATCGACCCTACAGTTATCACTCATAGGTTGAACACCAACCCATCCTTCAAACCGGTCAAGCAAAAGAGCAGGAGCTTCGCACCAGAAAGGCAAAAAGTTGTGCTCGTCAAAAAAGCAAATGGCAAGTGGCGACTCTGTATCGACTTCACTGACATAAACAAAGCATGCCCGAAGGACAGCTTCCCTTTGCCAAGGATCGACCTCATCGTGGACGCCATCGCAGACACGAACTTCCGATTTATGGATGCATTTTTAAATTTACAAGCGGTCGACATGGACCACAGATGACCCGAAAGAAAGGTACCGTTCGTCCACGGCCCACATGGAACCTATTGTTATCGGTGTGTCGTTTGGACTCGAAGCGCGAGCGATACGGTTAGTGAGCCGAATGTTCCCGGGGAAGCAAATAGGCTGTATGGAGTATACATAGGCGACATCTTTAGTAAAATCCACCGTGTAGATCTCCACGTCATATCTCTCTAAGGCGTTCGAGATCTGAGGAATTACAGCATGGCGAACCCAGCGAATGTGCGCCGGTGTCGGTAGGAAAATTTCTCGGTTTCATAGTCAACCACGGGGAATTGAAATTAAATCCAGACAAAATAAAGGCGATTCTTGACATGCCGTCTACATCGAGAATAAAGAAGTCCGGCCAAACGGGGAGGATTACGACTTTAAAGTAGGTTCATATCGAGGCAAGTGATAAAGGCTAGCCTTTCTTCCAAGTTCTGAAGAAAGCCTTTCAATGGGACACAAAGTGCGAAGAAGCATTCTCAGCATTGAAGACATACCTGAGTTCCCCTCCCATTCTAGTAAGCCTGCTTGAAGGGGCTCCTCCTCTATGCCAAGCGTATCGGACTTTTCAACCCGATCTTTGTCCTCGTCGAGGAGATAAAGAGTGAGTTCGAGCATCAATTTATTCTTTGTAGTAGGAGCTCTAAGAGGAGCGGAGAGAGGTACCCAGAATGGAAAAGTTAATTTTAACACTGAAGTGACCGCATTTCGGAGGCTCGCCGTGTTCCTAGCTCGTACTATAAAAGTCCTAACAGTACCAGTAAACAAGTATTACATCGCAGAGACCTCAGGCGGGGCTGATGAGTGGGCCATAGAGCTGACAGAGAGTTCGATATCGGATATAGGCTAAGCGCTACTTGATAAAGGGGCGAGGTCTTGGCCGACTTCATCATGGAGTTTGCATCAGCGGAACCTGCTAAGGATGCCCAAGCGGCGACTGACCTCTCCACTTGGAAACTCTCTGTAGATGGAGCCTCGAATGCGCAAGGGAGTGGAGCGGGTCTTATCCTAACTTCCCCAGAAGGAATAGACATTGAGTATGCGCACCGGTTTAGGATTCCATACATTTAGCAATGACCGTGCGGCGTCATAGCGAACTCGACCTCGCCCATTCATTAGAGGTCGATCAGCTAGAGGTCTACAGTGACTCCCAACTGGTGGTTAGACAAATAGAAGACACCTCTGAGCGAAAGTGAAGGATGATCTTATACCTCAAGGTCCGCGGTTATTAAAAGGAAATTTGTGTTGGTTCGGGTCAGACATGTCCTGGGCGGAGAATTCCGTAGACGCCTTGGCGGGGGTTAGCCACGACCTCGTAGGAAGACCTTGGCGGGTCGCGCTGGTGAATGCCAAGGCGGGAACCCTCCATGGATCTTCTGCATGGTGGTCGCCCTAGGTAGAGTCCGTCTTGGCGTGGATGGACCCCATTTGAATTATATAATAGACGGAAGCCTGCAGACTGACCGAAAGAATGACGAAAATAAGGCGAGGTCGACGGGTTCACTTTAATCATAAAGGAAGCCTCTACAAGCGGATTTTCACCCTTCCTTAAATGCATCGCGGGAGAGGACACCAATGCGTGCGAGAGAGGTACAGGGTATATCACGGGGAATCATGTCGGAGCTCGGGCATTAGCGAGAAAGTCTTAAGGCGGGGATATAACGGCTGTCATACTCGAGATCTGACCGACCCTGATCGAAATGCAAGATCGCGGGAGCACGCGAGATCTCCGCCTCCGTCAGGCCATAACGCCGATCACAAGTCCACTGGCCTTTCCAACAATGGGGTTTAGATACGGGACCCACTGCCCATTGGTAAGGTCGGTCTGAAGTCATAATCGTCGCGGTGGATTAGCCGCTGAGTGGCGAAACCAGGCTAACTAGCCCTGATTACAGAGCAAAAGATACGTAATTTCGTGTGGTGAGCCATCATATGCAGGTTTGGCATCAAGGGAGCCACTGGTATGAATGACGAAAAACGAGTTCGACAAATGCCCAGCTTAAGAGATTTTGTCTTAGAGCTGGAATTAAAAAATTATTACTTGTCCCCAGCACACCCGCAATCAAATGGACAGGCCGAAGTCACTATCAGAACCCTTAAAGCTGCCTTGAAGACCAAGTTGGAAGACCTTAAAGGAAATTGGGTAGAATACCTCCCTGAGGTACTATGGGCCCTCTGGGACAACCACAGTCGGCTGACTCGAGAAACCGGGTTTGCCACTAGCCTTTGTATGAGGCGAGTAGCCCAGTGGTCGGAATAAAGTCTCCTAGGATCGAGTTAGCATTAGAGGAGCATAATGACGAGGCCCTTCGTCTAAACTTAGAGACTCCCCAGATGGCTTGGCGGATTCAAGGCGTATGGAGGGTATAAAGGAAAGCAGTGAGTACTATAATAAAAAAAGTCAAGCGGGAGCTGTGCAGGCGACTTGAGTCTTAAAGAAGCTCACGCCAGCGAGGAAGAATCGGCGCACTGGAAAGCTGGGCCCCATTGGGAAGGTCCTTGCTCCTGGCTGTATCAGAGTCGTTAGACTAGGCAATTACGAACTCCAAACAGAAGAGGGAAAAATCTTGCAGCATACATGGAACGCGGAGCACATTAAGCGTTTCTACCAGTAGGCATCGGTTTGTAATACTAAATAAAGCCTTATCGATTTTTATATGACGAGTTGGCGTTCAGATTTACTCGGTTAAATGCCGGACTTATGTAGCGAGTTGAGCATTGGCCCGGTTATTGATCGAGACATCTCAAATAGTTCAGATATATAAGACATAGAAAAATTCATCATGACAAAAGTTGTAGACATAAAAGCAAAAGTCACTCTTTATTCCAATCGAATTACATTCGGTTACAATCAGTGATGTTATCAATTACAATCAGTACAAGCAGTTCCCTCAAAATAATAATAATAATAAAAAAAACGAAAAAAAAGGAGAGGAAGAAAAGGGGGACAAAAGAGTTTAGACGGAAGGAAGGGAAGGGAGAATGAGGAAGAAGAAAAGAAGCAGATGCGGAAGAAAAGATGAAAAGCTGGAGAAGAAGAAAAAGAGAAGCAGATGTGGAAGAAAAGATGAAAAGCTAGAGAAAAAGAAAAAGGGATGGAAAGATTTTGTGCAGAAGAAAGGGAAGAGGAAGAAGGAGTTGTAAAAAAAAAAAAAAGATGAAAAAGAAGGAGAAGGAGAAGGGAGAAAAGAAAAGAGGAGAGGAAGAAAAGAGGAAGAAGAAGAATAAAAAACAGAGAGAGCAGTGCAAGAGATGCCATAGCCCTCTCGGCGCATTCTAGCGAAAGCTAGGGAATAACATGACTCCCATAAAGGGGGGCTAGGGAAAAACACAAATCCACGAGGGCGAGAGATCTAGAAAGGCTGATCCACCAAGCTTGGAGGAACCCCAGCAAGACGGTCGAGCTTCGAGACATCCATCCGTCTGAACTTCATTCACCCACCATAAAAGTGAGGATCTTCAAAAGCGTAGGATACAGAAGCAACATAACCACCATTTATAAGAAGAGTAGCTTCGAAAATTAAGCAATCGGTTCAAATTCTCCATAAATCCGCATTAAAGGCGCCTCTTTCAAAGTGAAAGTTAACGGTAACCTGGCGTTTGATATACGAAGCTCTTAAACTGCGAGCCACAGCGCGCAGGCCCGGCGGCTCACATTGGTAGGTTCGGCTACAGGTGGTCCGCGGTACATGAGGGTAAATCAGCGCTCATGCTACATAGCCACTTTCGGCCACGGCGCCGAGCCCAGCGGCTCACTTTGGCGAGTTCGACTACTCTGGGCCAGGTCCCGCGGCTGAGGAGTCATCAGCTCGAGCTACATAGCCGCTCGGCCCTGGCGCTGGGCGCGGCTCACGGTAGCGAGTTCATCTACTGCGGGCGGATCACGCTACTTGAGAGTCGAATCCTGGCTCGAGGCTATAGCCGCGACCCACGGCGCCGGGCGGCCGGCTCACTTTGGCGAGTTGACTACTGCGAGCGGATCGCGGCCACGAGTCGGTCGGCTCGGGCTACGCCTGGCCACTCGGCCCGCAGGCCGGAGCCCGGCGGCTCTTTGGCTGGCGAGTTCGACTACTGCGGGCCGGGTCCGCAGCCGCGAGAGTCGGTCGGCGAGTACGCCACTTTCGGCCATAGCGCCGGAACCCGATTGCTCGCTGGCAGCTCATCTACTACGCCACGGGCTTGGCGCACCGAGTGGTTCCCGGCTTCGGGCTACATCGCCGACCGGCAAACGCCATTAAGAGCCCGCCTTCGCGAAACCAGTTTCTCACTTTGGCAAACTCATCTACTGCGCACGAGCCGCAGCGCACCGAGTGAGACCGACTCGAGTACACATCGCCGTGCGGCGAGCGCTACCGACGCTGGCGGGAACTTCCGGTAATTCACATTGGCGAGCTCTTCCCGCCGACTCCGTGGGCGAGTTCTACTCGACTATTTGGTGCGAGCTCTTCCCATCGACTCCGCGTGGACGAGCTCTACTCATTATTTACATTGGCGAGCTCTCCCCATCGACTCACGTGGAGCTGAGCTCTACTTTCGGCCTATTTACATTGGCCGAGCTCTTTCACTTGGGCGAGCTCTACCGATATTACATTGACGAGCTCTTCCCATCGACTCACGTGGGCGGAAGCTCTGCTTCGATATTTACATTGAGCTCTTCGAAAGCCGACTCACGTGGGCCAGGCTACATAGCATATTTACATCGGCGAGCTCTTGTCGGTCGGCGGCGAGTTACCGTTGTTTACATTGGCAGGCTCTTCCGTCAACTCACGTGGGCGAGCTCTACTGCATTGCTTTACATTGAGTTCTCCCATCAACTCACGTGGGCCGAGCTCTCAACTATTTTACATTGATGAGCTCTTCCATCGAGATCACTTGGGCCGAGCTACATATTTGGCCCCGGTGGCAGGCTGCTTCCCGTCAACTCACGTGGGCCGGCTCTACTCGACTAGCTACGTTGGCGATCTCTTCCCATCGAATCCGTGGGCCGAGCTCACACTCGACTATTCACGTGGACGAGCTCTACTCAACTATTTACATTGACGAGCTCTTCCCATCAGATCACTTGGACGAGTTCTACTCAACTATTTACATTGACGAGCTCTTCCCATCAACTCACGTGGACGAGTTCTACTCAACTATTTACATTGACGAGCTCTTCCCATCAACTCACGTGGACGAGCTCTACTCAACTATTTTACATTGATGAGCTCTTCCCATCGTAGACGAGCTCTACTCAACTATTTACATTGACGAGCTCTTCCCATCAACTCACGTGGACGAGCTCTACTCAACTATTTACATTGACGAGCTCTTCCCCTCAGTTCAAATGGACGAGCTCTACTCATCTTGTGACGCCCCCAACCCGACACTCAGTGTCAAGCGAGGGTGTCATAAATTTTTTTTTTTTTTTTTAACTTATAGCCTTTAAGCTTGTTCAATCATAAAATGTTTAAACACTTATCTTGTACTATATCTTGTAGCAGCGGATTACAAAATTTATACATGAGAGTGTTCAACATTTTCATTGCTTCATTTGTTTACAAACAACAAAAGGATATTACATATACAAAATGGACGAAAAAAGTCTTAGTGAGCACCTAATGATGTGTTGACCTTGGTGAGCGATCACGAATAATCTGTCCTCTTGCCTCTTGTAGTACCTACGGATGAAAGCTTCGTGCTAAGCTTTAAACTAGTGGGGAATATCGTGGACAATCACTAATAAAGTCATCTCACTTTACACATTTACATATACATATAAATATCATATACTTATCATATTTCTATACTTGTCCTTTATGCTTATATATGTTCCATAAATATAATTTACACATGTATGCAATCTTATGCTTTCTTATCATATCATGTTTCATTTGGTCGTTTACATTTTCTTACGGTTCTTGTCAACATGTACTTATCCTTGTTTACATATCATCACATAACAATGCTATGCTTCTCATATCATATCAAAACATACTTTATCATGTTCGAATCATTTGCATATACTTGTCCTTTGTTTATGTTTCATGCATCATAAACCTTAGAGTGGAATAAAGGAAACTATAAGGGCTGAAAGCTGGTATTATCATTATGCAGACAATGACCATCTATAAGAAGTCGAAGCGTATTATCATTATGCAGACAATGATATAGAATTGAAGCTGTTATAATGACCCAAACGGGACCAACTGATCAGTATGCTGCAGACTTGTTTTCCCTAATAGGCATGCCCATCTATCCCTCTACGAGTTCATGAGCAATCAGTGTTTTATTCCATTTCGGTACATATCTCATATTCAGAATATTGGTATTTATCCGGTAATCATATACGATATTTCTATGATTAATTTAATACGAATTCGTTTCTCATATTTGTAGCTTCATATCACTATTCTCATATTTATTCACATATCAACTCTGCGTATATTCCTATTTCTATTATTCGGATATTTAATTCATGTATGCTTATAAACCGTAGCCAAGCGATTAGTATGCTTGGTACTATAATCAAATTTTTAGAACGAAATTGACACCAAATGCCATTAAATAGCATATGAATAGATTTTATACTCAATGAGATTTCTATAGAGTCCAAGAATTCTCATAACGGAATCCTAACGAAGGATTTATGCAAGTTGCAAGCCATGAAGAAAATCAGCAACTTGTAGCATTTGCAGCAGCAACAACAGCCACTATTTTTAGTCATTTTCGGATGTAGTATAAACTCAATATGGTATCAAGCTATATATGGGTGGATTCGAGACTCAAAGGGCTTTCCATAGAGTCCAAGAACACCCAAAAAGGACTTGACGAAGAAATTATGGCCGTCCGAAGTTGGAGGACACAACCAGAAAATCCGGTGCGTCGAACCAGCAGGGGCCTACTGTTTTCTGTGTTTTGGACTATAATCACAGGTTCAAGTTGCATTAAGTTATATATGGGTGGATTCTAGACTCAAAGGGCTTTCCATAGAGTCTAAGAACACCCAAAACGGACTTTGGACCAAGAAGTTATGGTTGTCCGAAGCTGGAGGACACAACCAGAAAATCTGCTCGAAGGAACAGTGCCACCCGACTTGCTACACACCATGCGTGCTGCTACACTTTGGATTAATTTCTGAGCCTAAAGGGTTCAGGTGCCCGACATACCTATTTCAGGAGATATGTTCTCCTATGAGTCTAGATTATTCGCAAATTTGAATCACTCAATTCGGATGAGTGACGAAGTTATGCTTGAAACAAAAACATGGGTTTTGAAAAAAAATTTGGACATCATCTTCCTAAAACCCCAATATTTCCTTACTATAAATATTCCTCAATTGAGGATTCGCGATAACCAATCACTAAGTCTTTTGAACTTTCACCGAAGTTACCATTCACATTCAAATTTAAATTAATAAAATTTCTCCTGGCCGCATTTCCTTCACAATCAACACTCAAATTGTACCCATTATTCAAATTCAACCCCTCATTTAAATTAAAGTGCAGTCAAATTAAGCAGATGTTCAAAAGTCCTACATTAATCTATATATGGAACCACTTCCAAGTTTCTCCTGGTCTAAGCGCAAAGGGGCCTTTACAAAGAGTTTAGTTAATGTGATGCCTGTGAAACAGCGAGTTTAGAACAAAAGCATGTCTTCCATTTTTTTCTCCGTCATTAAGAAGAGGCCCAGACTCAATAGTGCTCATTACCTCGCGATATCTCAAAACCTCGTGAGTGAGGATTCGGTTCACGATGTTGGCATAACCGGGGAGAGAATTAACGACTCCATGAAGTCACAAATTTAATATTAGCATTTTTAGGGAAAAGAAACAAATAATTGATCAGGAAAATAAACAATAAATACCAAAATAAATGAACCTGGACTTCCTTACCTTTTTTTTTTCTCTTCTCTTCCTTCTTCTTCCTCTTCTTCTTCTCTTATTTTCTCTCTTATTTGCTCCTAACGTGAAGCCCTAGAATGTGAGACCAAATTTGGTCTTTATCCCCTTTTGATATTTTTAAATTTTCCTTTATTAATTTTTAATTCTTATACTCTCTTATATTTACCTTGAATTTTCTTATTTCTATAATGGCATATCCCTTCTCATAATATGCCTTTCATATACTTTTGAAAATTTTCTAACTTACCCTTATATCTTGTATAAATTCGGGTTTGAAATTTTCTCACTTATCAAATTATAATCTATGAAAAATTCAAATTATACCCGCAAAATATCTAAACATGTTATAAAAGCCCCATTGCATATTTTGGGGGTATTACATTTGTTCACTCACGAGGCCCTCAGTCCACATGGGCGAGCTCTGCAAACCAAATTCCACATTGACGAGCTATTCCCATCAACTCACGTGGGCCAGGCTCTCCCGTTAGTTCGCGAAGGGCGAGCTACCCACCTAATCGCATTGACCTCGGCCCAGCTGGTCGCGCAGCCTAGGAAATCGGTTGTCTCACACAAAGTTGGCCAGATGGAAGTCGACCTTTCGCATTGTGACCTCGCCACAAACGGGACGTGCGGCCCTAAGGGGCAGGTCAGCTCATGCAAGGCGGCCGGCCGAAGACTAAGAGGCTCGATTTGTGAGCTCCACTGCACCGGCCAGGTACAGCCTAGGCCCAAGACTGGCAGAGCAAAATAACACCACGAGGCCTCAATGGCTGGTTTAAGTGAGCTGATTTCTCAGATCCTCAATTCGGGCTATACATGTTCAAGAAGAAAAATAAAAAATATCGGTGAAACGCGATCTTTAAAAAATGAGTATTTATTAAAGGAGGGCTCATAGGTCTCAAGCCCCGGGCAGACAAAGCAGTATATATGAAAGAAAAATATAAAAGTCGACATCAGGCAAACAGAGATGAGCACAGGAATTCAGGCGTTGGTAGGAGGAACAGACGATGAGGAAGGGGAATGGGCCTCAGCAGGAGTACCAGGCTCTTGAGAATAGTTCGTAGAGAAAGATTCCTCTGCCTCTTCGTCGCTTGGGAGGTCGAAGTTGAAGTCCAGATCTGAGTACACGTGAACAACTTTATGTTGAAAAGCGAGCCACCTAGAGGCCCACTGAGCACTAGCTTGGTCCCTTAGTTGTCTAATAACCTCATCCCTACGAGCAATAAACTAACTCGTAGTGAAGATACGCACGCAAACGCGACATTCCTTATTCAAGCGGATTCGCGAGTTTGCGGCGGACTCCACGACCAGCTGATCCGCGACACGCCCTTTCAGGCCCATGACCGAGGCCTCTTTGAGTTGTGTTTCCTTATCGTTCGGATCACCGTGGCGCCGCGTAGCTCCGCCAGAATCCGCCAGCTCGCCGGGGCGTGATGGGCTCCTCCTAACCATTTGAAGCTCACGGGAGGTAGACTTCAGCCCTCTCGGATCATCAATCAAATCTTTTTGAAGCGACACGGAGCGCATCCGGGCCTCTGAGGCTCGCCTTCGGTGTGAATCAGACTACGCCGGACCTCATCTTCTCTACTTTACGCGGCGCGGCGGCATTGGTATGTTTAGATCAGATTTAAGTCGCTCCACTTCTCAGTCATATTACGTAACAGCTCCCTGCAGTTAGTTCGGCTCGGAAGGAAGTAAGAGAGCGCCCTCGCCTGCTCATCAAGGTAATTCTCAAATTGCTTTTCATTTAGTTTGGCCTTTTCGGCGAGCCATGAATAGAGTGGCTACTGCATGCTCCCGAACATGAAGTGCTGACAAAGATCAACATGGAAGTAAGCACGATTGGAGACTTACCGAGGCAACCCCCTGAAGGGATAAAGCCAGAGCCTCGTCAGCCAGACAACGCTGACCTCAGTCGGAGAATCCTTGAGGATGGATGAAATTTGCACTGCGTGAGTTCGACGTGAAGCGAAAGTGTGTTTTTGTGACTTTTTTGGTTTTGGTTCAACCATCTTATTTCGCTCAGGAGTGACTTGTAATTCTCAGGCGGGATTCAAGCAGGTGCAAACCTCTTATGTGCTCGTGTTGCTTACCAAGGGCTTTGCCTCTCGTCGGGCTTAGAAGGGCGTGGGGCTCAGGAAACCACGGGGCCTCGGCTAAAGAGCGAGGCCGCTTAAGTCTCTCGGGTGGGAGAAGTCGGAATGCCCCGATTCCTGAACCTTGGCCGGGCCGTAGATCCTTCTCGATGAAGCTTGATTTTTCTTTTCGCACTCGGGGCTTAAGGACCTTATTTGAATGAACGAAATCTCTCTCTAGTAGAGTGGCAGCAGTAAGCCCGATGGGAGAGACTCTCAGGGTGGAAGGAGGCGAAGGCCTCGAAGCAGAGGAACGTGCAGACCTCAAATTAGATGGAATTTGGAATGTCGGGCTATCGACTCTGGCGTGGGACGAGGCGGGGACATTCACGCCAGCGCCGGGCTATGACATTATCTTAATTTAAGGTCGAGGCAGGCACCTAGGAAACATGAGATGTATAAAATCGAAACATTCAATCTGTGGACAGTGCATGCAGAAAGCCGGTGCAAATACTCCCAAAGATTGTGGGGGCGCTCCAGGCAGTTGGACCTTGCCAGTGTCGTCCTGTCGGAAGGTTGTATTCCCAGTTAGAAGCAGATTGACAAAGAAATAACGTCCTTCCATGACTGTGCGAAGAAGGAAGATGGAATCTTGAGAGGAGCTTTCGGGCGTCTGGAAAGCCGAAGCCCTCGGTGGTCTCCTTTGGGCTAAAAAGATGAAGGACGAAACCCGCGTTAGGGATCATAGAGCCCTCTATCCTAAAAAAGTAGTAGACTGCCAAAATACTGGCGTTGGGACGAGTTGGGAAGGACGGAATGTTGAGTGTTGCGAACCCGCTCATGAGAGGTGCGGTGGAAAACGGGCCCGTTGTCGAGGCGACGAAAAACAAACCATCCGGGCACGGAGGAATTTGCATAAAAGTCGAAACATCGGGGTGTATTGGGACTGGGAGGAGTCGATGTGATGATGAGGTAACCATATGAAGGATCGACCTTACTAGGTCCCACAGTCATAGCATCTTGACAATGATTTGAGTATCCGACCCCCGGGATGCGATCGGGTTTATTTTTCCTTTATCCTTATCCAGGAAGGAAGCGGGCGTTTGGGGTTCGGCCGCGACCGAATGGCGGGAGCATCCTAACCGATCGGAATGGCAACAATTGAAGAGTCATCGCCAATACGCAAAGAAGAAAAACGACTCGGACCCATGATGAGAAAGAAGCGATAAAAAATGAAATCAGACGACTGAACCTAGCGCCTCGTGTGCAGAAGAATCATAAAAGAGATAGAGAGCGCGGTGGACCCGAGAATAAGGCGGAAGAAGTCGGCCCGGAAAAAGCGCCCGAGGAAAAATATCCTACACAAGAAGCGGGCGAAGGCAGGAGAAAGCGAATCTGAGATGTAAAGTAAAGAGGAGGATCTGAGGACCGAGGAGGAACTGACGGAGGGAGGTCGTGAAGAAACTAAGAACTGAGAATATGAAAAACAGCGTAGAGCAAAATTATCGTGCTTCGCTGCGTGTAATGACGATCGGGCTTTAGTGCTTGGATTTCAGCGGACATGGAAGCCAGCCGTTACGGGAAGAATTACAGCCCTTGCCCCACGCGAAATCCGTACCTGAGGCTAGACGTGATGGGGATAAAGAAATGGGCTGATATCCCACTTGCCAAGCCCAGGCGGTGGGCTCCATGCAACCAGGCCTCCATATCGGCCAGCGAGGAGGCGGGCTAGCTAGGCTGAGAAGCACGATCTTGGATAAATTGGAAGGTCTATAGCCGGCCAATCAACCATATTTTGCTATCTGAAAATAGAATATTCCTTAAACGATATAATTACCTATCCAATCAAATCCATTATAAAGGAAAGAAAAATAATAGATCAGCCGAGTTGGACATCCCCCGATAAGGAAGAAAATTATCCCGAATAAAAACATTTCTTGCTAAATCCATTGCTAATGATAAGGAAAAAGCCCATCAGTAAAGAATAAATCCTAGTCATTATCCAATTGGCTGAACATCCACTATAAATACACTTATTACGCCCCAGCGGTGAAAGGACGCGTTCTTGGCGCATACTCATAGAGCTATCTTAAATGCTTAGCGATCCTCTCTCTTTTTTTTTTTTCTCTCGAAAGCGACTTAGGCATCGGAGCGGCCCTAGGCGAAACCCTCGCCGACCATTCTTCCTTGTTTTTCGGAGAAGTGCCACGTCGAGCCCGCGGAATTGACATTGCGGCGATCCTATCACGTGAACCGTCCGGCATCTCGATTCGGCCGCGACGGTCTTGAAGTGGCAAGCGGCCCACGCTCGGCCCGAGTTCGGTTAAAAAAAGGCATCATCAAATCCCATTATCTCGGGTGTTCATTTTAGCCTTTTACCATTTAAGTCAAACCTCAAGAGTGTATTGTTAGACTTATAATTTAGGTTGAAAAGTTATTTTCGAGCTAGTAAGCGTAGTTTAATTGATGAACTTCGACTTAAGTAGTGAATATAAAGCTGAGTGAGCCCGATGGGTCGGCGCCTTATCCTTTTTTTTACTTTGGCCCGACCCGTTTTGGCCCGTGACTCATGTGGGTTTGGCATAGGTTAGTCCGATTGACTCGAAATTTTTATTTAATTTTTTAAAATAACTAGCTTAGTGATTGAGATTTTGAAAGATTAATGTATAAAATTTGATATTTTGGCTATCTCTTTTATAGTATAGGGGTTATTATTGTGAGACCCCGGAAAATCCAGATTCCCTAAAGGAGGGTAAAATGGTAATTTCGGCTGAAAATCCAGAATTTTTCTAGATCTCGGATGGCGGCGGAATTCATAGGTTGCGGTCGTCTCGCAACGAAATCTAACACGTCGAATTTCGTTGGATTGGTGGTCGGAATTTCCGTTTTTGAGGCGTGGGGTGTTGGATGACACACATGGCAAGGTAAGGGATGCCAAGTGGCAGGATTGGGGGCTGCCACGTGGAGATCAAATTCCAACCAATTGCCTCCTCATGAGGACCGCGCAGAGGAGATCCATGGCTCACATTGGGCCATAAAGTGGGTTGGAGAAAGTCGACTAATGAGGGCAAACTTATCATTTTAAGGAGAAGACATCATCTTCTCGGCTTTGATTCTTGCTTGGCTGGTTGTTTGACGGGCGGTGAAGCAGGGTGGGGTTTTAGAGAGAGAAAGTCTGGCTTCTCTCTGCAGATCTGACGATCGGGCTGGAGTCGACTCGACTTCAGCAGCGGGGAGCGAGACAGTTAGTGCAGCGTCGAGTACGTGTGGGTACGAGATTTGGGGAGTTTACGATATTTCCAGGAAGGTAGGGGTTTCTCCCTACTTGTTTCCTCTTTGCTTAAGGGGTTATGTAATGGATAGGGATTTGTTGAGGCCTGGATGGCCGTGGGTTTCGGTTCCAAAAGATTTGGACCGAGTGAAGAAATCCCTAGAGTGTTTGGACAGTCCACGGACTGTTTGCTTGATTTGTGTGGTGTTGTGTTATTGCTATGAGAAAAATAACATGTTGTGTGAAATTATGGGCTGTTCCAAGACGAACTGCCGGATTGTGCCTTAGCCCATGTGAGCTAAGTTTATGTTATTATTATAAACTGAATAACATGATGTATGGATTTAATTTTGTTAATATATGCATGAGTGATATATTAGCATGTCTTTGGATGTTTGTGTGCCATTGCATTGCACTTAGGTGGGAGTAACTTAAAGTAGGGAAATTCTCTTGGGCTTGCTCACCAGTCGTGGGAATATATTTTTCAGGTATTGAAGACGCATTGGGGATGGGACGCATCCGGGTTTTAGAGGCGACGAAACGGCCAAGATGGCCTTATCTTGTATTTTCAGTGTTTTGAGAAATTTTGGGCTAGAGACCCAAGTTTTGTATAAATTGTAATAAATACAATTGTAAATAAATCATTTTTGTATAAAAATATACATTTTATGAGTACGATCGTAGGCCCTGGTGGGTCATTTTTTACGTGTACGTGCCTCATGGCCGTGAGACACGTGGATTTCCATGGGTTGTGGGTGAACAGTCAACGGACACCGAGGATTTGGGAGCGTCTAATTATTATAATATATGATTAATATATTAAATTTCATTGTTTTAACTATTTTATATGATAATTTAATATTTAAAAAATCTTGTATGAAAAGCATTTGAATTTTGATTTATCTCATTAATCCTTTTTTTGGATAAAACAAATTCTAAATTCTCAATAAATATTTAACATGGTATCAAATATATTTAATAATTTGTACCAAACTAAGCGTTAGTAAAACTAATGTTCTTTTAGAATAATATAATACTCTCTAAATTCAACACCTAATATTCTGCTCTCTTGATCAGCCTCAAATAATGATGCTCATTCTTATACATGATTGATGCTTTTGAAAAACATTTTTTATTACAAACATAAATGAAATGTATGTTGTTAACATTCAATTAATTAATAGATGATGATAAGTCAGTACCATGAAAATATATATATATTTATAACATATAATCCTTTATAATATCGAATCATATTTGGATATAACGAGGATAAGGATAAATATTAGAGACATAAGATTTAATTTGATACTTTATAGTTGTTTTTCTCATATATATTATTAAGTTGTTACTTTATTATTTTGGTATTATTTAGCTAGCTAGTTTGATACTTTGATTACCTCTTGAGTGTTTCTAATATTATTTATTTATTTAAATTTGTTTACTATTATTATATTATTTAGACTCAATCATTTTATATATTAATTATTATTATATTTGTATATTATTTATTTTTATTCAAAGAATAATGAATTTATAAACTTAAATTTTTTTTTAGTATTTTTTAAGGTTTTGACCCACTTTAACCTATTTTGGGTTGGGTTGGGCTAATAAAAAAATAGTTCAAATATAAATGGGCCAAATTAACTTAAGTTTTGGTTCATAACTCGAATAGGTTAGCCTAAAATAGGTTGCATTGACCCATTTATCAACTCATAATAAATATTTGTACTTGTTTTGTCACCTAGATTATGAAATGATTTCAACATTTTTTTTAATTTATTGTTTAATTTAATTTAATTGGAGATTAACAACGTAATGAGTTTGGAATTTTGATGTTCCGATGTTGATTGATGGTTCCAAAAAATCATTACAATTTTATATTAGTCAATGGTTTTAATTTGAAAAGATTGTTATTATTATTACTCTTTTTAAAATTTATTAGTAATTTTTATTCTTCATCAAGTTTGAAGATATTGAGTAGAATTTTACATTAAAATGAAAATTCATTATGTATAATATATATTTTCTTAATTTTGAATGTATAATGGTTTTTTTTACAATATATTATTTTTTAATAACGAGTTATGTTTAATTTAATTGTTTGTTATTTAGTCACTCAACGTTCCTAAATATTTGCTTAAAAAATGTTTTTGAAAACAATTTAAAAAACACATACAACTTCATTTTTATGTTTTATAAAGTGTATTGTATTTAAATTTAATATTTTTATATTAAAAAAAAAAAAGAAAAGAAACTAGAATCTCGCACAAAAGCGTGTTTAGGATTTTCTTTTCTTCTTCTTGTTTTAAAGCGTAAAATAGTTTTCAATCAAAAATTCTTATATTTTTGTTTTTCTTTCACCAATTAATTACGTATGAGACATAAACACAGCAATAGTGTAATAGTGGAATATTTTACCTTATCCTCGTGGTCCTTTGTATTATATTTAGTTATTAAGAAAATAAATAAAAATGTTAGCAAAAATTATTTTCTTAAATTTAGTGATCTTATAAAATTTTAAAAAGAAAATTAAATATAATTAATATTAGCTAGTATTTCAAAATTATTTAAATTTTATATTGATATATTTAAATAAATAAAATAAAGAAGTAATTTATTACTTTTATTTTATTTTTTATTCTTTACTTTTTTCTCTCTATTTGTTTTCTCTGAACCAAACATAATCTTTAACTCATGAAAGATATATTAATGTCTATTGATTTGTTGGTAGATTCTTTTGAGTTTTGGATGAAAATAATATTTTTGAAAAAAAAACAAAAAACAAAAAAAGCAAATCCAGAAAAGGTAACTTTCTTTTTGTTCTCTCTCGTCTTCCTGACATTGAATATAACTGGGGAAGATCAGTTTGCCCTGAGGAAATAATACGCACTTTAAATCCTTGATTTCTTTCAGGATTCATCATAATTGGATTTTGGAAGCCCAAAAATGCCATATTCGAGTGAGATCAAGCGAGATCACCCCCGGAAAAAGGAAAGTAAAAGTTCAGCATTCTATCATGGAAGCGGTCGGTATACATAAGAATCTCTCCCTTTCTTGCCGATCGAGATACCAATAACATCCTCGCCCAGAGATTCGGTTTTTGCATTGATATGTGCTGGAGATGCTGCAACTCATAGGAAAAAACCCATCTAGCCTCCTAGATCAAAGTCTTATCTTGGAAGTGCCTACGTGAACCTTTAGAGTATACGAGGGCTTCTGGAAGATTATTCAGATTAGGGATTAGTGAAGACAAAGCCCAGTAAGTAGAAGACACGGTGATCGAAACTGCGGAATTGATGAAGGATATGAGGGAAGGTGGAGAATGGTGATGACTAAGGTGAGATGGAACCATTGAAAAGAAGCTAGGAACAGTGGACCTGTATCTGGGTCTGGGAGAGATGCACATTCAATCTGTCTGCAGTACTTGAATCTCTGAGGATGAGAATGAATCAAGAGAACAACGAGGAGGGTAAATTGGCACTTCTACAGTTTCTGGCAACCCAGGGGCTTCTTACGTCTTGGATATGACAATGGAAAGTTATTAATTTGAATTAGGAAGGATTAGATTCAATCCACATTTTATTTTCCTTTTTAACTATGTTTATCTGACCTTTTGATTGATTTTATTTATTCCTCTTGTTTTGGGCTTTAGCATTTCAGCGAACTACAGTGGAGAGAGAAGGAGCCAAAGTAGTAAAATTTTGTTATTGTAACTCAATTTCAGTTTCTACTCATCTGTTTCCATTCTTTATTACTGATCTTCATCATCATAATGTAACATTTGACACTTCTAAGGAAAAAAGTTATGGTCTGCTTCTTGTTTTTGCTAATGAATTTAATGGTTGTTTAATTGATTGAACCTTGCATTTGGATTTAGAGCATTGAATCCTCTTACCTTTGTTGGTGGGAGAGACACGGAAGAAGAAACTGACTCAAGGCCACTTGCAAGGCCATTCAATACGAAGCAGGTTAATATCATTTTAAAAATGAATTGGGGCTTCTCACATTTAACGATTTTGCTTAGGCGATTTAATTTCAACTGCCGACAAAGGGGACACTTGAAGAAGGAACAACATGAAGATATAGAAATTGGTGGGGAGGAGGAGGCTACGGGATACCAATTGCTGGGACTCCCATGGACAACAGATGAACCAAGGTGGGGTCATTTTTGTAATGAATAAGCAAACCTCCTTGAATTGTTGGAGCAAGAGTTAAAGAAAATAAGAACATAGATGACATTTTGGATTTAGACATTTCAATGCTCTAGAAAACATTTACATGTGAGGCTCTTCTTTGGTATTTCGATTTGCTTGATAAAACCTCACGTGAAAAGAACACCATAGATTGACGAAACTTCGACAACGATATCCGGGCAGTGGAGCGTGCTCGGTTTGCTCACCAGGTATGATTTTTTTTGGGCCTACTTTGATAAATAAATTTTCTATTTCATTACTTGTTCTCCACATATTTAATTACTTCTATTTCAAGATGACTCAGTTGTGATCATATTTAGCTTTGCATATTGCCAAACTTAAGGTTTCTAGATAACTGATGTGAATAAAAAAGTATCTCTCTTGGTTGATAATTTTTGTTTTTCTTATTGGTATATTTTGTGTACATGCATTAGGTAGCAGAGAAGAGGAGTTTGATCAAGCAATACAAGATGGTAAGAGAGAGACAACATAAGGTACAATTCAATATCTGAATTATTAAGTTGTATGTTTTTCGATTAAAAGTACATAGAGAGATCTTATGGTGAGCAGCTTTGCGGTAATACATAAGTTGGTTTCATTCTTGCGGAGTTGGAAGAGGAAGAAATCGGAGATTGAAGGCGATTCCCGAGGCACAGCCCATGCCCCATTTTGATCGACCCTTTGTTCCTAGAAGGTCGGAGAGCGACCAACAATGCCACGAGAACCAAGTTTTGCAATTCCTCGACATAAGGCGATCGGAATGTTGTAGGATGTCATCTGATGACAGTGGACCCTCCCGGCTACAACACCTTCCGTCATCGATAGGAGGCGGGCTCTTTATAAGAATGAAGTATTCTGAAAAGTTAATCTATAGACTATAGAGATGCTTGGCATCTGCAAACCTGCAATCAGGGAGTGATATTCGAGAATAAAAAGAATAAAATCATATCTAAGCAGCAATTCATTGGAAAAATGGTTAAGCCTTAGCAAAGTTGATGAAAAAAGGATTCTTATTCCTTGTATAACCAATGGTATTTATAATCCATACAGCAACTATTGCCGTGATCTTATTTTATAGACTACGAGTTCTAGGAAGATCGATATGCGAGGCGCAACCCGACCAATCCCGACATCACTAAATCAATCACGGTACGTCGAGATCATTGCGTCTGAGGTAGAAATTTCCGATCTCTATTTCAATCATGGCTTGTTGAAACTATATATATAGAAATATCAAAACACTTCTTTCTTTTACTTAGCAAATAGATCCATACCCTTCCTCCTTGAGTTTCCACATCTATAAAATATGACATTAATAGAGTATACCTATTCCAACTTTTCTAACTTGTTATGTTATGTGTTCCAACACCATAGCCACTAAACAAAATGTAACATCTGACTGCTTTTACAATGAAAAAACAAATGAATACATTAAATTAGAAAGAGCCACTGCAAATCAGCCATTGCGCGAACCTTTGCTTGCCGGCAGGGTTCGACTTGGCGTCTTTCAGAGTCTATGGGTCGCGAGCGGGAATCGAAGCTGACTCGGTTCGTAATGCGATGGAGTCCTCCTGCGACTTTTTCTCTTTCAAGTTTGCCGAGTGGGGGTTTGATCCTGCAATAGAAACAACGGCCCGATGACGAGGGCATAGTTTGCTTCCATGATTTGAATTCATTGAGGTTATGTTTTGTCAGGAGAAGTATGAGAAAGAAATATGATTTTCTCATTTTTGATTAACTTACCAAAAATACCAATGAGTGAATATAATAAAAAATCGATTAAAAATTAATATAATGTTTTGTTTTTTAAATCGACTTTTCTTCCTTTTCACTTTTCCTCGGAAACATGATATAACGGTTTAAGAATTTGTAGAGTACCATCGAACATGTAGGTGAAATGGGTTGGGATACCCTCCCCTTCACTAGTGGTCTCGAGTTCGAGGCCACAGGTGTACGGTAGTGTTATGTGTGGTAGAGTTTTGCACTCACGTAGTTCCCTCATTTCGTAAAGAGATTAGTCACCCGGTATGGTATGAAGCAAACAATTTATGGAACCAGAGTTCCTAAATTGACGTACCAGGGAGGGAGTCATCATATTCACTCGGCGGAAGCCACGAATCACCATACTTACGAGAAGAATTTGGCATTTATCAGATTCGCAATCCTGCAAGAAGAATGATAGATATGTACAATATCTCGAAATGCGATATCGTGGCAAATCATAAATCCGTATGAAAAAATAGCTCTCTTTCTTATAGCATATTCATAAAATATGGAAAATAAAAACACGAGTTTCTAACATTTCTCAAGACTAACACACCCATCTAGGGATGACAATTTCCTTCGGATCGATGATAAATCGATGTTTCGATCCCGGGAATAGAGGGTATGGAGGAACACTAAACCCAATTAAATATTAGGATAATCGGGTTCAAAAATTTTCGGATTCGGGGATGAGGACGGGTTTGAGCATCTCCTACCCGTCCCTGATATGAATACCTGATTAAATATATATACCAAGTACCTCTACTTATGTAATGTTGTTCTCTTCATATAGCCCATCCCGCAAAATGAGGAGGTAAGAGGAATGTTTTGAGAAGCACTAGACAATGTCCATTTGAGGACTAGTATCCATATTTTTTTCATTAAAAGACTGACAACCTAAAAACACATTCAACAAGCCTTCAACAATAAACAATTATTATAGACTCTAGTTCATCATACCTGAGTAGATACAAAGACCAAGGGTTTGTAAATAGCATGTCTATTTTTTACCAATATCGATTGCCAACTACTTTGAGCAATTCTAATTAAAGAGAATTTATAATGGAAACTAATCAATATGAAATTATTTGGCTTGAGAACAAAAAAAATTCTTATTTGAAGCCCAATCTAATATGTGACCAAATATTTGATAAAAATGACTGCACGAAACCAAGATTTTTTTGTTCCAAATCTCGGGTACAAGTCATGGAAACATTGGATACAACCATGATGTACCATGGGTACAACCAATGTAAACATTAGGTGCAAATCGTAATAAATTTGGAATCATTAATTTTGCAACCAATGTAAACGTGGAGTGCAAATCGTAATAAATTTGGAACAAAACAAAGCTTGGTCATGTGTAGTCATCTTTATCAGATATTTGCTCACATGTTGAACTGGGCTTCAAATAAGATTTTTTTTGTCCTCATTTTTCAAATAGTTTCAAATTGATACCCCTTCGCATAGTTTTCCCATTTATAATTGAATTTCAAATGAAACGGATCATAAGAAGTTTCAGATGAAAAAAAAATAGTATTATTGATAATAATCATAAAGAAATAACCAGAAAATTCCATGAAAATAGCCAGGGTAAGCAAATCAAACATGTACATGTGCTCAACAAAATCATCAATTAAAACAGGCCAAGCACCTGCAATAGAATCATAATTAACCAGCATTAGAGAGACAACGAATACTTGCATGTTACATCTTAAAGATGCCAAAAATTTAATCCTCACAGCCTTTTCCTATCATAAACCTGAAGGTGTCAACTATCTGTTGGTTAAGTCCCCAGACGGTTGTTAAAACACAGTTTGAGTTTTAAACTTTAATAACATTTGTTTTCATTTTTAAAGTTTCCACTCATTGATATTTTCTTATCCATAATACTATCAATCCAGTGATCCTGTGAGAAAAACCCGGCATCAATCACCCCGAACAACAAATGCCATAACAATGTAAATATACATTTCATAATAAAAAAACTTTATGCATGCATGACCTCGAGGATTCCAATAAATACTAAAATGTGTACCATGGAGAATCAAATATTCATGCTAGTGACTTAAGTAACAATACATATTCTAAGAAATTAATACCTTCTGGATCATACCCTTCAAGGTTTTCATGTACACAACAGCTGAAGCCTAGAACTTGCCGCCAAGTATCTTCAGAGATATTATGTCGTTGATTTTTCTAAGAAGAATCCGATGATTAGTTGCATAATAAACTAAAAAATAAGATACGGGGAACACAGCCACAATAAAGGCTAAACCTTATGATTCGAACATCAAATTTATAGGCTCGACAAAGAAGCATTGATAGATCAAACTCATAGAACTTTCAAAAGTGACATAAGAATGGCATTTGATTTGTGGCTTGATATAATATTCTGCGAGAAAAAGGGTGCCTAATGAATGACCCAAGCATAAAGGAGATGGCATGCCATTTGAGTTCCTATCTAAATTAGAAATTCGCAGGCTCTTATTAGGCCTTCTTTATGTAAATGGAGTTATTAAACTTATGTAGGAAAAAGATGCCTTTTGAAATATTTTAATTAGAGTTAAGTATGGGGAGGATCAAGGAGGTTGTTGTACCAAAATGGCGAGGGCTGGTTACGGAGTTGGAGTTTGGAAAGAGCTTAGAAAGGTATGGGATCTGGTGGTTGGAAAAATGGCCTTTGAGGAGGGTAATGGGAGCAGGGTGCTTTTTTGGAAGATAAGTGGTGTGGGTCAATGACTTTGTGTGATGCTTTCCTCAATCTGTTTGTTGTTGTTGCTCACAAAGACGTCGTGATTAAAGAGATGTGGAGCCCGAATGTTGGAGGAGGATGTTGGAATCCTCATTTTTTGAGACCCTTCAATGATTGGGAATTGGAGGAAGTAAAAAATTTTATTACTTTCCTCAGCCGGACAAAAGTGCAACCAAGCTTGGAGGATAAGGTGAGGTGGGTGGAAGAAAAAAAAGGGTTTTTCTCTGTCAAATCCATGTTTAAAGTTTTGGATTTTGCTTCCCATTGTTATTTCCCTATAAACATCATTTGGCAGCCCAAGATATAGTCCAGAATATGCTTCTTTACTTGGGAGGCAGCATGGGGTAAGGTCTCAACTCTTGACTAGATTCAGAAGAGAGGAAGACCCTTGGCTAATAGATGCTTTCTATGCAAAGGAAAAGAAGAAACAATAGACCATCTTTTACTTCACTGTGGTGTAACAAAGGTTTTATGGGACATCGTCTTCTCTTTTTTAAGTGTCCATTGGGTCCTTCCTAGTTCTGTCTTACAAACTTTGGAAGGATGGAGGTGGTGGTCTTTTGCAGGCAAAAAAAAGAAAGGATGTGTGGAGGGCCTTTATGTCTTTTTTAGACTATATGGAAAGCAAGAAACAAAATTGCTTTTGAAGATGGGATGTTGCCTATCTAGAAGTTAAAGTCCTCTTTTTTGTATTTCCTTTAGGCTGAGACTACATTATGCATTAAAGAGGGCACTACAACGCTCGATTCATTGGTGGCTAGGATCCAAGTGATTTTGGCGTTTTTGTGGTTTTTCCTTTCTACTGGGTGTGCTGGGTGTTTTTTGGGGACTGTTCACTTTTGGATAGCCTCCCTTTTGGGTGTTTTTGTGCTTTGTTGGGGCCGGTTTTTTTCTGGCTTTCTGTGGTGTTCCTATGGGGTCATGGTTTGTTTCCTTGTACTCTCTTTGAGTCGCCACTTTGGTGGCTCTCCTCTTGAATATATTCTTCTTCCTTACTTTATCAAAAAAAAAAATATAAAAAGGAAGAAAAAGAAAAGAAAAAGAAAAGAAACTAAAGTTTGTTTTCAAGGAAGTAGAACTTATGAAGGCAATCTATGCACTTGTGTTGTTTGTGTTAGTAGTAGACATCCTTATTAGAACATTGTGATGATTGGTTGAGCTCCAAGTAAGAAGAGGGGGCTTGTTTTTTGTTCTCTCTTTTGTTGGGTAGCTTTTTAATGCATATTTGTTATATATTGCGTGTACCTTGGTGTGGCCATTCTAAGGGTATGGCATATTCTCTTTTTCTTCACGAAAAAAGAAGAAAAATCCTTTGTAAATGAGACTCTTCTAAAGGCTTAAAGTTATGGCGGATGTAGTACTTCTTGTCTTAAAGACTCGTCGCTGTGGACAACGTATTCCTTCTATGTGGCACGATCATATTGATACCTTTATTTTCCTCCTATTATTTAAAGTGTTTTCAAATTAAAAAATAAATCTTGCAAAGTTGTAACATAAATTAAAGTATTTTCCTCCTAAGTTACAACTCAGCAGTTTGGTGTTGGCTCTTTTAAGAAGTCCTAAGTTGTAACTTACGGTATTGTTCAGGTAACCCACACAACTCTTTCTGAGGTGGGATGGGACAACTATGAGTGGATAGGGGTTGTGATATGATACTTGGCTCAATTAGGAGTTAGGATTTGCATTTCCTTAGCACAAACCCCTAGGACATAAGGCCTTTGACTAGATTTGTTCGGAGTAAACCAATAGGGTTTGAATCTTCTTGAGTTTGTGTTATAATATCCAATATAAACCATATTGGGTCCAATTATAAGCTACGATTTTGGGTCTCCTTGTTCTAACCATAGTTTTGTAATATACAAAAGCAAATCACTGTTTGGCTCCTTAATTATTTAGATAGGGACTCAAATGGCATGCCATCTCCCTTTATGCTTTGGGCTGTCCATTAGGCACCCTTTTTCTGAGAATATATTATACTACTTTTTACAAATCAAAATGTCATTCTTTATGTCACTTTGGAAAGTTCTATGAGTTTGATCTATCATTGTTTCTTTTGTTGAGCCTATAAATTTGATGTTCGAATCAAAAGGTTTAGCCTTTATTGTATTGTGTTCCTGTATCTTGTTTTTTTTAATTTATTCAAGGCAACCAATCATTGGATTCTTCTTAGAAAAATCAACGACATAATATCTCACGAAAATACTTGGCGACCAGTTCAGCCTTGATCGTTATTATGAAAACGAAGGGTATGATCCAGAAGGTATTAATTTCTATGAATATGTATTGTTACTTAAGTCACTAGCATGAATATTTGATCTTCCATTGTACACATTTTAGTGTATTTATCAAATGTGGAAAATAGTTTTCAAAAACATGAATGAAATAAGTTCCTATATTTTGTTTTCCTTTCACCAATTAATTACGTGAACATATTCCTTCACCTACCAAGCAAGGGTCTTGCACAAACTACATAAAGACCCTAAGAAAACCCTCTCTAGGGGCCACATCTCTCACAAGTCCCTTCCAAAGCATTACTTGAGCGTGGAACAAGATTCACAAAAAGAAAGTTCGTGATGGCGAGAAGAAAGAAGAAGCTAAGTCCGGTGTCACATGTAAATGCAAGGGCAAGTCGTAACAAATCATAAAATCCGCATATGAAAAAATAGCTCTCTTTCTTAGAGCATAGCCATAAAATATGGGAAAATAAAAAACAGTTTCTAAAACTTCTCAAGACTAACACACCCTTCTAGGGATGACAATTTCCTCAGATCAATGAAGAATCCGATGCACGATCCGAATGGAGGAGGATATGGAGGAACATTTAAACCGAATAAATATTTGGATAATCGAGTTCAGATTTTGGATTCGGGGATAGGGGCAGATGCGAGCATATCCTACACCAGTCCTATTCCCAATACCAGGAACAGCTCATAATATATATTTATTTATATTTAAAAAAGACATTCGATTCTTTATCTTGTGTTTCTAATAAATTGTTTAATAGTTGGCATGCTGAATCATATACATAATGGACTGGTTTAGATCAATCTCTTTAATGAATTATTAAAAAGAAATTTGTCAAATTCAAATTTTACCTGATCTTTAGTTTCTAGTCCCCTAAAGGTAAAAACAAGTGGGATTTTAACCTTTTTATTTTGACGCTTCTTTTTCTTTCACTCTATCCATGTGCCACCTTCTTTCACTTTTATCCCTTGATTTTAAAATAATTCATTTCACAACTTGGAATAGGGTATTTGGGTAGAGGGTATGGGTATCGAATCCTCCAATGGATGTGAGGAAGGGGATAAAAAATGTAAATCTGATGGCGATGAGAATAGAAATAATAAATGGGGATGGAGAATCTAAAATCCAACCCATTGTCATCCCTACACCCTTCCATGGGGGGGATATCTATCTTATTTCAGGTATGCACTTCTCTCATTCTCCTGTGCACTCCAACCTTGCGGCATTTCTACGGATATAAAATAAAAAGAGAGAGAAGGGGCCAAATTCATTTTGTCGGGATATGGGCATGCACCGAGAATTGGGAATTTGGAACCTTCACCAACTCCTGCAGCCACTCCCGACTCTACTAATCGCATCGAGCCACTCTATCTTCTTCAAAAATCTATGTCACGAACTCTTGATTATCTTTCAAAACAAGGAAGTTCAAGCAAGCAAAAAATCTGACCATGTTCCAGAAGCTAACCACTTGACTAAAATATTTGCGATCCAGAAAGAAAATGTAGCAACACATGTTAAAACCCTTAAGAAGGAATACTAATGATTCCGGAATTCTAACGAATATTTATGAACATCTTGTGGTTTGAATACATATTCTACAACTTCTTTAGCCTCCAGAATGGAGACAGAATGATGAGATCAAGATTTTGTTTCAGATGTTTAGTACCTCTGCTTATGTAACGCTTTTCTCTTCATATAGCCCATCCCACAAAATGAGGAGGGATGAGAGATGTGTTGAGAAGCACTAGACAATGTCAATTTCAAGAACTAGTATTCATATTTTTTCCTTAAAAGACTCAGCACACCTAAAAACACATTGACAAACTCTTCCACAAATAAAAATTTATTGTAGATTCTAGTTCATCATACACGGGAGATACAAAAGACCAGGAATATGTAAATAGCATCATCTGTTTTACTTGATATCGGTGCGACTACTTTGAGCAATTCTAATTAAAGAATTTATAATTTGGAAACTATGCCCGAGGAGTATCAATTTGAAATTATTTGAAAAATGAGGACCAAAATTTCTTATCTAAAGCCCAATCTAGCATGTGACCAAATATTTGATAAAGAGAATGCACCTAACCAAGATTTTTTTGTTCCAAATCTCGGGTACAAGTTATGGAAACATTGGATACAGCAGCTGATGAACTATGGGTACAACCCATGTAAACCTTGGAAGTGCAAATCGTAATAAGTTTGGAACAAAACAAAGCTTGGTCATAGTACAAATCATCTTTATCAAATATTTGCTCACATGTTGAGCGGGCTTCAAAATAAGATTTTGTCCTCATTTTTCAAATAGTTATCGATACTGCTAATGGATTTTCCCATTATAATTGAATTTCAAATGAAGAAGCGGATCATAAGATAAGAAGTTCGAGATGAAAAAAAATAGTATTATTGCTAATAATCGCCAAGAAATAACCCGAAAATTCGGGGAAGCAAATCAAACTGTTCATGTGCTTTCAGCAAAATCTCAATTAAAAGCAGGCCAACCCGAAATCACTTCAGACGGCTAAGACTTGCATGTTACATACGGTGGTTAAGTCTCAGATGGAACATTAAAGCTTCTGATTCGAGTTTTAAACTTTAATAACATTTGTTTTTCATTTTTAAAGTTTCACTCATCGATAATTTCTTATCCATAATTCTATCAATCCAGTGATCCCATAAAAAACCCAACATCAATTACGCAACAAATACCATAACAATGTGATTACACATTTCATAATAAAACAACATTATGCATGCCAACCTCAAGGATTACAATAAATACACTAAAATGTGTACCATGGAAGATCAAATATTCATTCTAGTGACTTAAATAACAATACATATTCATAGAAATTAATACCTTTTGGATCATACCCTTCAAGGTTTTCATGTACACAACGGCTGAAGGCTAGAACTTGCCGCCAAGTATCTTCAGAGATATTATGTCGTTGATTTTTCTAAGAAGAATCCAATGATTAGTTGCCTTAAATAGAGATTTAAAAAATATAGAATCTGAGAACCTGTGATACAATAAAAGGCTAAACCTTCTTATTCGAACATCAAATTTATAGGCTCAACAAAAGCGATGATAGATCAAACTCATAGAACTTTCCAAGGCTGACATAAAAGAATGGCATGTTGATTTGTAAGCGGTATAATATATTCTCGAAAAAGGGTGCTAATGGACAGCCCAAAGCATAAAGGAGATGGCATGCCATTAGAGTCCCAATCTAAATAATTAAGGAGGCAACGGTGATTTGCTTTGTATATTACAAAACTATGGTTGGAAACGAGGAGACCCTAATCGTAGCTCATAGTGGACCCGATATAGTTTATATTGGATATTTTAACCTGAGCTTCAGAAGATTCAAACTCGGTTGGTTTGAACAAATCTAGTCAAAGGCATATGTCGGGGGTTTGTGCTAAGGAAATGCAAATCCTAACTCCTAATTGAGCCAAGTATCATATCCTGACCCACATCCTGTAGTTGTCCCACATCCCACCTCGAGAAGAGTTGTGTGGGCTACAGTCACCGTAAGTTACAACTTAAGGACTTGCCCAAGAGCCAACACCAAAGCGCTGAAAGTGACAATAGTGAAATGGGAAATGTTAGCTAGGCCTACATGTGTATGCTAAGCAAATATATGTTCTAAGCATAAAGCGAAAGTGAGACATTCGATTTGATGTCTACATTGATTTGATGAATTACTCCTCGTTCTTTTGACCATTTCCACGGCGCAAAGAACACAAAATCATAGAAGCGTGAAAATTCGAGAAGTCCACACGAAAAAAGGCGCCACAAGATTAGCAAGAATGTTTGGGAAAAAACAGCAAATGGAACATCTAATATCTTTGGTCACAAAAATAAGAGGATGCAATCAACAAGCTTATTTGCTAGCAAACGAGGATGCGCTATTAAGAATGACAATGCTCATTCAAACACAAAAATAAAAAGAGAGAAAATCTTTGAACGTGTTCAAAAATCGATTTGTCTCACCATCGAATCAGTATGACATAAGCCTCAGAAGTTGCAAAAATTAAGAACCTGCCATTGTGAGACCATAAGTTGATAGCGAAAGATGTTCAACAATGCAATCAACTTGTCTCAATAATAAAGAATTGAGATTCAGGTAAGCTCGGATGCAAGTAGCCCTTCCAAACCGAAGCTTTCTCTCCAACCAACCTAGTTCTTTAGATAACTAATGATCAGCTCTTCCCCTGAAAATTCTGAGAATTGATTAAAGAGAATTCACTTGAATTCGATGGATTGATTCTACGAACCATACAATCTCTGAAATGCAATAATAAAAATGAGTTATTCACTTCATACAAAAACCAAAAGAGAAAGAACATGTAAAGAAACAATAAGAAAAGCACCCCAGATTTACTTCCAAATTTTTCACATTTTCAGTTCTATTAGCACCAAAAAATGCCCGAATCATCGTCTGAAAAGAAAAATCGAAAAAAAAAATCTTAATATTTCCATAAATCTCTTCTCCACACATCAAAGCACACCCAAAAAGAATAAACAATCCACTTCTCTACAGACCAAAATTCGTAAATCACCGTCCATGTAGATCAAATAAACACCATAAACAACCCGAAATTGAAAGATCCCAAATAAAAATTATATCAGAAAATCATGGAACCCACAAACACATTAAGAGGTATTGAAAAACAAAGAAAATTAGAAGCCGCAAAAAGAGAAATAAAGATTACCGCGAGTAACCGTAAATTTGAGAAAGATATCGGCTTATGAGGTTGGAGGAATCCATGACAAGACGCGGTCAGAGCTAGGGTTCGAGAAGAGATAATAATACAAAGAGAGGGATGAGTGTTGCTTGTTTCTAGAGAAATATCGGGCAGATCGGACCTATATGTCAATCGGCCCGAATTTTCGAGTTTTGAGCTGAACATATATCGGTAGTGATCTCGATTTTAAAACATATATAGATCTCACAGAACCACAGAATGAGCTCTCTCTTCTTTTTTTTTTTTTTACTATTATTATCTGCTAAACCCAATATAAAAGATTTCAAAATATATGAAAAATATTATATAAATATAAATTTTTAAATATTTTTTTCTTTATATTCTTTATAGTAAAAATTTAACGAAGGGTTAAATATCTTTATATTCTTTATATTTTTTTGTTGTATGGCAAAAAAAAAAAATCTCGGAAAGCCCTATCCATCTTTCCGTCTATTATTTCTATGACGCCTCAAACCCGGGGGTCCGTTGACTACCCGTCAACCCGTGAAATACTCGTGAATGTCGGGCGACGAGCATTTTCCATAATCGATGATCTCCTTTAATACGAAACCTACCCAAATACAAAACTTTGCAATATAACTTTGTCTCAATATCAATCACATGAGTAAGCGGCATCTTGGGCCCATACCCACGATACTCATCATCAATATAAACCAACTATCTCCCAATAGTTCAAGAGTTATTAAAATTTCTCTTAATACAACATATATTAAAATCAAATCTAATACATGTATTCCAAAACCATCAAAGCCACGAAGCCCGGATTTCTTGAAAATCGGTCCTGCAAGTTAGTCGTCTCCTCGAGCTCCGCAATGCACGAAAAATATATAATCCCTCGACAGAGTGAGCTAATGCTTAGTAGTGGAATCATCCTAAATGAGTTACTCTCCACCTAAGTGCATATGCAATGCTCCAAAATAAACACACTTACACTTGTCTAAGCCATGTATGAGAAAATAATCATTTTCGAAACAAAACTTGTTGTTCTTGAAAATATACTAAAAATTAATAGAGGTAAAGATCTTGAAACTACCCTACGAGTCGGTGGTTGGTGAGCTTTCGAAACAATCATGGTCCTCATCCGAAATGATCTGTTGGCCCATCTCCCAACCCAATTCTCCGGAATATCATCCTGTGAAATTCCTTTCTCAACCATGTCCATTTTTATTTTTACAAAAACCATGTCATGCACTCACACCTAACTTCTAGGTTACCCAGTGCATATGAAAATGCATTATGCCATTTTCAAAACCATTTATACAATATGTCAATATGCATATTTTCAATCAACTACAATTAAACACATGTAATTCAACACATCAACCATCACCCAATTTAACTCACTTGAGCAAATCACAAGCTACACACACAATTATATTCCATATAATTGTGACCTCATGTTAACACATCAAGCATTAACCTATTAATTTATTTGATCAACCAACTCCCCAATTTAGCTCACTTGAGCAATTTACAATATCATCTCCAATGGCTTACAACACCATTTTGTTCCATATAATTGTGTGTCATTGTGTTAACACAGTTAAAATCATGTCTTAACCTATCTATTTCCACACATACCAAGCCATTCATTTCAACAATTCAAGCACCACGGTATATGGGCCCGATTTTGGTCAGTCGGCATGAGCAGGGATTGATTTTGCGGTCCTAAAGCGGAGGCTTATGTGGGCTGTCGGTAGGCAGCCACAAATCAACCTCGACTCCACTTTTTGAAACCAATTTCCTTGGCTATTTCCGACCTCCTACTCACCAAAACACAATTTATTTGATAAATCATCACACATGAAACCATAACAGTCCGTAGCAGCCCCTCACGGTCACTGATTTCACAAATGGGTTTCAATAATTTCAAACAATTCGGTCCCAAGATTTGGGACCGATCAAACGGCCACTCACGGCCTCAATCAACTCAAACATTAACATAGCTCTTAAACAAAGCGTAAAGCCCAGAAGTAAGGGGAGAAGCCCCACCTCAGGCGTTGTCAAAACTCCTTAAATCAATTACCCACTTGCGAAGCCCTCTCCCACGTAGAAGCGGCTTCCTTCTAGTCCCGAATCTTGCCGGCCAGTCGGAACTCAGTAAACCTAGAGAAGTCTCTCTCTCTTTCACTAGAAAAACAAATCTGAACCTACTGCATCCCTCCTCCTCTTTCTCACGTTTTTGGCTTCTTTTTGAATGGGAGAGATGACACTATATGCTATCTTGTTTTTTTCTAACTTAACAATTCTAAAAATGACCATTTTGTCTCTTATTTTCCCAGTTTTGTCATTCGACATTATCTCGGCCGTCAATTTTCATCATTTCTCTACTTATACCACTTATGACACATGAGTAAGTGTTATATGTGACTTTCGTCGCATCGAAAATCGTTTTACGGCACTCGAACGCGATGCCTCAAAAAACGTGTAAATTCCGACTGCCTCGGAATTCGACGAAATTTTATGTGCTAGCTAGATTTCGCGAGACAATTCCAACGGTGAAATTCGTTTCGTCATCTGAGATCTAGAGAATAAATTTCGGATTTTTAACCGAAATTACAATTTCATAGCCGAAATTACGATTTTGTCCTTTTCCAGAAATTGGAATTTTCTAGGGTCTCACAATTTCTTTTAAGTCCTTATTTGTTAGACCAAAAAAATGATTTTTTTATTGTTACTGATCCGAAATCATCCATTTCATCATTTCTTCT
Organism: Tetrastigma voinierianum; assembly: GCA_016808115.1. Lineage (NCBI taxonomy): Eukaryota > Viridiplantae > Streptophyta > Magnoliopsida > Vitales > Vitaceae > Tetrastigma > Tetrastigma voinierianum. Next base: position 403,843 of record JAEQBH010003600.1, read on the forward strand.
CTGAATTTGGGTTTTCTTTTTAAATAAAGTGGTTTCTTCTATACTTATCTAGATTTGTCTTTATTTTTCTTTTTCATGTTTTTATCATTGATTTGATGCAGCGTGTTTTATTCCGACTTGGTTATGGTGGGTAACTGTGCCATCAATAGTTGGTTGTTCGTGGGTTTTGGTATTGGCAATTCATAGACATTTTTTTATTATCAAATGTGTAGTCCTTAAGAGTTTATCATTTTTACTATTAAACCGATGCTATGTATATTTTAAAATTTCTAAATCAATAAAATTATCTCTTTTCGAAATATTCAATTATCTAACTGTTTGGAAATATGGATAGGTTTTTAGTATTTATTTATTTATTTATTTTTTGAAACATAGTAGTGGGTTTACTTAGTTGTTTAGATACTACTAAAATTGATTTACCCAATTACTCATGTAAAGGTTTGAAAAATGTTTTTTGTTACATCTCTTACATTGTAGTACTCCATTATGTATTTGAATCTGAGATATTATCTCGGGTGTTCATTTCAGCCTTTTACCATTTAAGTCAAACCTCAAGAGAGTATTGTTAGACTTATAATTTGGGCTAAAAGGATTATTTTAAATAAGTAAAAGCGTAGTTTAATTGATAAACCCAGCTTAAGTAGTGAATGTAAAGTTTGGTGATATGAAATTGGCGAGCTTGATGGGTTCGACCCGCTATCAAATTTTTTAATTTATCCCAAACCATTTTGGCCCGTGACTCATGGGTTTGGTATGATTAACCCGATTGGCTCCAAAATTTTTATTTAATTTTTTTTTAAATAACTAGCTTGTGATAAGAGATTTTCAAGATTCATCTATAAAATTTATTTTGCCTACCTCTTTTAGCATAGGGGTTAATTATTATAATATATGATTAATATATTAAACTTTGTTGTTTTAACTATTTTATTTTCAATTTCTAAATGCATATTTTTAATATAATGTATATGATAATTTAATATTTAAAAAATCTTGTATGAAAAGCATTTGAATTTTGCTTTATCTCATTAATCCTTTTTTTTTTGGATAAAAATAAAGTTATACTAGTTTATAAATTAAATTAAATTTAATAACTAAATTATCAGTATATTTTAAATAATTTTATTACTTAAACTAGTGTTAATAATAAAATAATGTTATTTTAAATAATTAACAAAATTATATACAAATTTATTCTAATATGATTATATCATAGAAAGGTGAATTTTCAAACAAATAAGATATTTCATTATTATATGGTTGATGCATTATTTGAAAAAAACATTTTTTTATTACAAACATAAGTGAAATTTATGTTGTTAACATTCTAAATTAATTAATAGATGATGAAATGATCAACTCTGTGAAAATATATATATTTATAATAGATAATCATTTATAATATGAAATCACATATTATTATTGGATATAACAAAGGATAAGGATAAAGATTAGAACGTAAGATTTAATTTGATACTTTGTAGTTATTTTTCGTATATGTTATTAAGTTGTTATTTTATTGTTTTGATATTATTTAGCTAGCTAGTTTGGTACTTTGATTATAATAGTGTTATAGCATTATTTATTTATTTAAGTTTGTTAATTATTATTATATTATTTAGACTCAATCATTTTATATATTAATTATTATTATATGTTTGTATATTATTTATTTTATTTAAAGAATAGTGCGCCCCGTCAGAGAGGTGTACGATGCAGCGTCTTTGTAAAGGCGTATCACACGAGCACTAAGTGTTACATTGTAATATCTTGGAGATGAAATTAGGAAATTATAAAACGAGAGACCCGGAATTTATAATAAAGCCAAGGGTAAATATGTAATTTACCACTTGAGGAACTAGTGGTCATAAAAGGAAAAGACTAGGGGTTAATATGAAATGTTTAAAAGGAAATGTAAATAGAAGTTATAGAGTTCAAGGCAATTAGAAAGTTGGAATAGAAATAGAAGAAGAGAAATGGGGGACCAAGATGCAATTAGAGAAAATCAACCCAAAAAAATGAGTTTTGGAAAGGCGAACAAGGCCTTAGCAAAACATGGGATTTAAGACGAAATTGGTCTCATTTTGGGGAGGAGAACAAAAACGTGAAAGGGAAAAGAAGAGAAGAGGAAGAGGAAGAAGAGAAGAAGAAGAGAAGGAGGAGAGATCAAGCCAAGGTATGAAACTAGCCTTGATTATGGGTTCTATGAGATTTGGCATGGATTTTTGGGTTTTGTTATGATGATTATCTTATCTACAAATCTAGAATTTTTTTATAGAGATAGTATCCTAAGCTTAGATTTCTTGGGGAAGTGGATTGGTTAAACCCCTGAGGAACAAGATAATTATGGAATCCTCCCTTTGTTGTTGGATTCATGGTTAAATGGAAGGAAATTGAGTTAGGGT